>CM031969.1:25633438-26233438 GCA_018804465.1 Populus tomentosa
CAAACCTACTTAAACTTGGGTAATGCAAATTTAATATTATTGTAAATATTGCTTTTGGATATGGCTTTGCAGAAAGATGATCTCTGTATTTAAAAAAAAAATATTACAAATTGCTGATGTAACCATTACACTTATTATTGTCTTGGAACCACCCTACAACTCAATCGCTCCACTGCTGAAGAGATCTGAAACTCCAAACTTTCATAAACCAAACCAGGTAAGGTCTATATATCCTCTTTCCGGTGAGAAAGCACAAAGGAAAGCTTCTTCATTTATGCTCTGGCTGTAAACTTAATATGGATACCATCTCCGAATGAAATGATAGGGGTCCGAGAGACGGCTCCTCCCTTGATCTTAGTAAAGCTGGTATTTAAGAATATATATTCAAAGAGTTAATACAAATAATTATGGCATAAAATTAAATTACCCGTATCCAATGTTCAAGTATGGCGACTATTAAGAGGAAAAAAAAAATAAATTCTCTACCAGTAATCGGTGACCAAGATATGAAGAAAAGTCGACAAGACCAGTTTGCTGTACTCTGCCCCGGCACATTGTCTCGTGCCGCCACCAAATGGCATGAAATTCTTGGAGATGGTAACTTGGTCAAGTTCCTGTAGAGAATTAAAAAACCAACATGTATCAATAAAAAGCAGCTGTGCAGCAATGAATCAAATTTAATCCACCCTGAGGTTTTGTAACAGTAAAATCTCCCACCTGCCAGCGCCATGGATTGAATGTGACTGGATCCTTGAAGGTATCAGGGTTCAACTGAGTAGCAGGGGTAACGAGCATTACTGTCCACCCAGCTGGAACAGTGTATCCTGGAAATTTCGCAGACGATCAATTAAGTTGAACAATTTCGAAGAAGGAAACCGTAGAGATTTTAAATCAAGAATTGGTAGTGTACCTTTGACTTGGAAATCTTTCAGTGCCTTTCGGAACAAACCAGGTGGGATGTTGGAAATTCTAAGCGTTTCGTTGACAACCTGTGAATGATTGGTGACATTTCATAAGAATATAAGATTATCTTATTACCGCAAAAAAAGAAAAAAAAGGAAAAGAAAAGGAGATGTTAATGGAAAGTTGTAATACAAAAGGACACTTTTTTAGAATGTGGAGACTAACCATTTGTGTGAAAGTCATTGATCGGTACTCCTCCCATGTGAGGCGGGAGTTTGGATCTTCCCTTTTCTTCACAATTGCCTCATGCTCAGCCTGATCGATTAAATTACACAATTAGCGCGGGACATGGTGTGAATAGATAGTGGTGGCATCTTCAAATTGAAAGCTTAAAATTCGATGCTATTATGGTATGTATACATACTCTCAATTCCTCAACTACTCGAGGGTTCTCTGTAAGAAACTTGAATGTGAGAGTTAGGGTGGTTGACATGGATTCAAAGCTGGCAAACAAGATCCCGAACATGAGTTGGGGGATGAAATCCACCGTCAAGAACTTCTCGGTCTTCATATCATCAATGGCTTGATCAAGAAAATCTCCCCGACGCTTTGATGGGTCGTTGAGCCTCTCCATCAGTGTATCCTTGAGCAATTTCAACATCTTCTCTCGGTCCTGAATCAATAGAAAGATATGTTATTGAATGGTCATTCCTGATCAGTGATTACCAAAAAGGAGCAAATCTCATGGTTCAGGGACTGCTCTGTTTACCTGCATGCACTTGTGGAACGAAGTTCCAGGAATATTCAAAGGCAAGGAGATGAAACTGTTCAAGATCTTTGTGTAATTCTCACTGAGCTTCTCTTTTGAGTTCTCGGCATCATAACCAAATATTTTGTTTGCAGTAAAATTGAAAACCATCTGCAGCAAGAAAAGGCAGGTTAGGATTAAGAAGACACCTGAGAAAATGTTCATCAATACCAGTGTACTGAAAATTAACAGTGCACTCACGACAGAGATAACTTGTTTGACGTCGACAGGTCCCTGAGAAGCCCACTTTGCCAAGTTGGTGTGAAGCATGTCTTCGATTTTAGGAAGCAAAGATTCTTTAAGGCTCTCGACACCAAAGTGGTTCAAAGTTATGCTTCTCAAGTATTTGTGAACTGTACCGATAGCGTTCACCCTGGTTTCACCCTCGAGAGCGAAGAATTTGGCAAAGGAATCCAAATACCATAGCTCAACCAAGGTTCCTTCGTGTTGCAAGATGTACTTGTTCATTTCATAGTCAGTGGACACAATGATAGGCCTTCCAACCAAGCTGGTTTTAAAGATCGGTCCATACCTGAAACAGGGAGATCCATATGAATTTGTTAGTAGCGAATAAAGCAGGCAAGTATATACGATTTAATTGTGAAATAAGATGCTCTGTTTTTTTCTCTCGCAAACTATGGTAGCCAGCATATTACTTTTGCATCCTTTTCTTGACGAATGGATGAAGGTCCAGAGATTTTCCAGGAATGATGAACTGCAGAGTTTCTCCAATGAGGGGCCAGCCCATGGAACCTGGAGGGAGAACTCCTTCAATTTTTGGGCTTCTCCATTTGAAAAGCAGGTGAGTGTAGTATATCACCGCCAATGCTACAACAACCAATCCAATTGCCCACATCTTTTTGCTTGATCTCTTCCTCCCTCTTGAGCTAATGGATGTAAGCAAGAGAATGAAAGAGAAGAGAGAATGGTAACGAAGAGGTGGATGAAGAATGGTGCCACTACCAAGCATTATATACAACTCTAGCTACGTGGTAATAGCATCTCCACGTCAAATACTATTTAGAAAAGCCAAGTTGGAATATAGTTTTGAATAGAACAGATATAATTTTTTTTTTCTTGTTTATGCTTATTCCAATGAGAAATGCAAAAAAGACATCTATAAAAACCAATTACATTTTAATATATTTAATACACAATTATTTTAATAATCTAATATGTTTTAGTTGACTTAGTAAGTCTAAAAATAATTTGAACGATTCTTAATTAATTCAATATTAAAATATAAAATTAAAAAAATCAATTTAAAAAATAAAAAAATTAATTAAATAATAAGAAATTTTAAACTCGAGTAAACTCGTTAAATTTATGACATGAGTAATGAGACAAAAATAATCTTATAAAAAATAAATAAGAAGAACATAGATTTAAAAAAAAATCAAGAAAATAAAAGCAAAGATATAGTTTTTTATATAAAAAAATAAAAAAAAATGTTATTTTATATATCAACCTCGTTGAAATATGTAAAATAGATGTTAAAGAATTAAAATAATATATATTTTTATTTTTAAATTTTTATTTAACATGAACCCCTTTCAAAACAGCCAGTGTGGACTTGGTTTAGAATAGAATAAGAAAATGTCTATAGCATCGATGGAAGAAATCCTCAGCTACTATATTTTAATTAGGGCAACAGTGGATATTCATGGAAATTAAATTAATTTGACCAGCACAAAAGAATTATAGCATGAATGGAGACTCAGGAATGCGGTTAAGTATGAGGTTGAATGCTTGACTTTTTAGCACCAATCGTAGCAGAGCACCTGTTCTTCCCAATGATTTTCAGCAATCAATTAGTTTCTTGACCCATTCCAGTCAACATAAGCTTGCACCCGACGTCGTATAAAAAAAGCAGTAATGAAAACAAGTGGTCGATTAAAATAGGCATCAATTGTTTCCAGTCAAATATGGATTTCTTCCCTCCATATATATATATATATATATATATATTTGCCTTAAATATATTAACGAGAGGCTAGTTTTTTTTTTTTAATTTTACAATTAGGATATTTTTGAAACTAACTTTCATGTATTGAAACTAAATTTATCTCTCCAATCTTGAAATCTGACTACGTACATCTTTTGCCTCTATCTCACTCAACCACTCGTCAATATACTACATGCTTTCATCGGTTTCTGTTTCCTTTTATTTTCCTCAGTTCTTAAGTTTACCTTTTATTATTATTATTATTATTGGAATCTCCTATAAAAAAATAAAAAAATGGAGTATTAAGTTGAATATTAAATCAAATAAATGAATGGAGAATCAAGTTCAACATTCAATGAAAGAATATTTGATATTATTATTTTTAAAAATTAAATGTTCAACTCCAACATGAGTTTTGTACAGGGTAATTTGATATTTTAGAACAGAGAAGAGGTCGAGTATAGGAGTGCCAATACCGGCATCTCAATTCTATAAATTCAAACATATATAAAGATGAATATTCATCCTATTCAGTAAACTTGTATATCTAAATAAATAAAAGATAAATTCACACTTTAAAAAACTCATGATATAAAAGATAAACACAAATAAAATTAATTAAATAAACTCACGCCCTAAAAAAAAATTACACAAGGCCAAACACATCACTAATATTATTTTAAAATAAATATTTTTTATTTTGAAAAATAAAATTCATTTGTAAAAAACCACATATATATAATAAAATTCATTTATATGTGGTTTTTTACAAATGAATTTTATTATATATATGTGGTTTTTTACAAATGAATTTTATTTTTCAAAATAAAAAATATTTATTTTAAAATAATATTAGTGATGTGTTTGGCCTTGCGTAATTTTTTTTAGGGCGTGATATATATATATATATATATATATATATATATATATAAATTAGAATAATATCTTGAAAAATCAAACACAAACAAAAAAACAATTGTAAAAAAAATTATATTAAAAAATGGTATGTAAAACTTGTGAACTGAATCGTGAGACCGAGAAAAACTCATAGAAAAGAAATTGAAAATAATCATAAAATTAATATTAAAAAAAAAAAGCAACTGCAAAACGATAAGATCATACAAAGTTGAATCTCCAATGAATAAAATGTAGAAAAAAATCATGAAAAATAAATAAATTATAGAAAAGCATCTAAAAAATGAGGGTGAAAAAATATTAATTAGAGGGAAAATAAAGATTTGATTCGACCCATGCTCCTTAATGGATCATACTTTTTTCTTAAAGAAAACAACTTGAGTACAAAAGCTATTTTAATATTTGTTTTAAGTAATAAAAATTATAAGTATTGATTAAAAAATTTATGCAAACATCTAATAATCATCTATGTAACTAAATAAATAAAGTTGTTGATAATAACTAAAAGAGAAAATAAAAAATCAAGAAATTGATACAAATTAAGATATTTGATTTATCAAAAAAAATATTTCCATGTTTTTATTCACTGAACTTATTTATTAAAATCAATAAAAAATAGAAATAAAAGCACATATGAAATTGAATGAATAAAATTAAAGGAAAAAGAATTACGCGTGACTGAACATATCATAAACATTATTTCAAAATAAAAATAAATATTATTTTTAGAAAACAAAAGTTATTTATATAAAATAAAATAAAAAAATCTGCAAAAGTTAAATACAAAACAATATTTTTAAAAAAAACTTGTATCTAAACTCGTGTTCTAAGTAATAATACCAAGACAAACCGATCAAAAAGAAATTGAAGGTAACCACAAACCATTTTGTTTTTGAAAAAATGATAATGTAGAATGATAAAATCATTAAAAAAAATGAGGAAAAATAATTCTCAACTGTATTAGCACTAAAAACTTGTGACTCATCTCATTAAATCAGGAAGCATGACAAATGAAAAAAATCATAAAGCCTAATCCCGAACAAGTCAAACACCAAAGGATGTAACCAGGAAAAAAAAATTGGCCATATATAAAATATAATTAAAAGAATGAGGGTGAAAATTGAAATAAAAAATTAAATTTGAAGGCATCTAAAAAACAAATTGAGGGTCAAACTGAAAAAAAAAAAAAAAAAAAACTTCAATGAAAGGAAAAGGAAATCAAAAGAATGAGAGCTAAATTATGAAAAATAAGACAACATAAACTTTGATTAAAAGATGAAATTAAAAACTAATAAAACTTTAACAAAAGAGTTAAAGGTGAAAATAAGAAACCACAAGAATAAAAACTAGATTGGAAAAAACAATACATGACAGCTTCTAATTCAAGGACTAACAACATAAACTTTGATTGAAAGATGAAATTAAAAACTAATAAAACTTTAACAAAAGAGTTAAAGGTGAAAATAAAAAACCACAAGAATAAAGACTAGATTGGAAAAAACAATATATGACAGCTTCTAATTCAAGGACTAAATTGAAAACATACAAATCTTTTCTAAAAGGTCTAGAGATGAAAATAAACGATAAAAAATATAAGAACTGAAATTGAAACAAAAAAAGAAAAGAGGACATACATGTGCTTTCTCTGGAAAAGAGAGAAAATAAGGAAGAAAAAAAAAGAAATAACTACCAATGACAAAACATCTATTAACCGTTATCATGCGTCACACCAATAAAAAAAGAACGTAGTGACGCTTCTAAGAACATGATGGAAGTTTAGGTTTGAACAATCGGTGGCATCACATGCATTGTTCAAAGGACACATACACCACTTACGTGATAGCAACTTTTCAAATTGAAAAACAAAAAAATCAATGTAAAATTACTAAAACACCCCCCCATTACCCTGGAAATGACAAATAAACAAATGTAAAAGGATCAAAACACTCCTAAATGCATAATGATCTTTTATCTTCTCTAAATGTAAATTTATATTTTTATAGTAGCTTAAGAAGTGAAAAAATTGAAAAGCCCTTGATCAACAACTCAAGTATTTTCTGACCATTAGGGTAAAGAAGTATTTTTGTTATTTGAAAGTTTTTGAAAAGTTAAAAAACCCTTAGTCAACAAGGTTAAATTTTGTTGACCTTTATGATACAATAATGTTTTTACTATACAAATAACTTAAAAAGACTAACATACTCCCCTTGAATCTTTTAATGACCAATAAGCCTATGATAAAGGCCAAAACACCCCCACATCCGAGGCTTTCATTTTTTTCAATCAAAGGGCAAAATAATAATTTTATTGTATATAAAAAGACAAAAATACTCCATCCCAAGCCTTCAAAGTTGCAATAATCTAACATGTTGTCTCTTGATTCGCAGAGCACACATAATAAATTTCCAAGGTGAATTAAAGTTTTTATTAATTGTTGGCCTAGTAAATTAATCATTTTTTGTATTATTTATATACAACTAAGATTTTATAACAAATTTAAATAGATTCTATAATTGTTAACCTAATAAAAAAAACCCTTGGTCAACAAGTTTAAATTTTGTTAATTTTTGGGGTACAATAATATTTTTTACTGTACAAATAAACTTAGAAAGAATAACATACTCCTTTTCAATCTTTTAATGATCAATAAGACTATGAAAAAGATCAAAACACCCCCATATCTAAGGATTCAATTTTTTCAATCAAAGCGTAAAATAGTAATTTTATTGTATATAAAAAGACAAAAATACTTCATCCCAAGCCTTTAAAGTTGTGAAAATCTATTATGTTATCTCTTGATCCACAATACATACATAATAGATTTCCAATGTGAATTCGAGTTTTTGTTAATTGTTGACTTACTAAATTAATCGTTTTTGTATTTTTTTTGTATAGCTAATATTCTATAATGTTTAAATAGATTCTATAATTATTGACCTACTAAAAAAAACTCTTGGTCAATAAATTTAAATTTTGTTGACCTTTGGGGTATAATAGTATTTTTATTATACAAATAAACTTAAAAAGACTAATTTATTCCCTTTTAATCTTTTAATGACCAATGCATCTATGTAAAAAAAATCACCCCATATTAAAAGCTTCTAATTTTTCATTCAAAAAGCAAAATAGTAATTTCATTATACATAAAAAGACAAAATTACTCCATCCCAAGTTTTAAAGTTGTGAAAATCTACTGTGTTGTTTTTTGATTGACAGTATACACAATAGATTTCTAATGTGAATTAGAGATATTGTTAATTGTTGATCTACTAAATTAATCAATTTTTTATTTTTAATAGAGAACTAAGATTATATAACTTCAAGTGTAAAAATCTCCTAAACATGAAATACTACAAATATAAATATTTTATTGCTATAACAACTTCCATCTCGCATTCTATCTCGTTAGCATGTTAGTGTTAATAGATATAGATGGATTTTAACAAATAACTTTAAATATTTTAAAATTAACTAACTTGAATTGTTTTTTTTATATATATAATAATTAACTAATATTTAATTACACAGTTAATAATCTTAACTATCTTAAAATTAAATAATCTTAATTATTTTATATTAAGTATATTAAACCGCAATTTATACAGATCTTGATTAAATTATTTATATGTTTTTTTTAGGGTTCAAACAAGCTCTTAGCATTTTTTTTAGAAAAATAATTACAATAAAGAGTTTTCTTAGATCAGTTTTGTAGATCAATCAATAATAAATCCCCTTCTTATACGATCATTAGGGAGTTCTCTCCGTATCAGCCTAGTGCTTTAAAAGAGATTAATAAAGTTTTTTGAATATTGACCTAAAAATTTAAATCTAAAAAGTTAAAGCAAGTGAATATATCTCCATAATCGCTAACCCAATCTCTTGGATTGTCTTGAACTAATCTTAAAAATAAGTAATTGTCAAACTAATGGAGTTATTTGATTTATTCTACAGAAATAATAAGGTGGATAAAATGATTAGTACTTAAAAATACATATTTATCAAGGTTTTATATCATCATTTTGTACTTGAAGTATCAATAACTCCTTAACTAAAGCATGTTTTATAATAACAAGTCTAATACTATAAAATACCTTAATATATGATAAATGTTCATCTTAAATGCAGGCCTATCACATAAATCAAAGGATTGATTGATGAGTTCAAGTATGGAAATTGAAAGGACAAAGAGAGGGTCATACTTAGAAAAGAGATGTTGGTGCAGTCCAAACTGAAACATTGTTCGGTAATTGGGTCATATCTCGAGTTCTGGATATCAAAATGATCTCAAATTTTTACACAGATTCAATAAGACATAGGCCTACACCTTTCATGTGGACACCAAGATCTAAGAAGGCCGTTTGCATGTCTAAATTATAGCAACAACGAGAAGTCCGAATCTGTCCTACAACCCAAACACTGTTCAGTGTTTGGCCCATATCTGGAGTTCTAGAAGTCCAAATGACCTCCATTTTGTTTTTTCGAAAAGCTGAGACAATTTCCTACAACTTTCATTTTTCAAGTGGTCTCAGTTCTGATGCTAGCAATTTTATTTTATTCAGACAAGAAGATAAGAATTTTCACCAAGTCAAGAGTTGGCCACCCACTCAACAATTAGTCATCAAATCAATAATTCTGAATTTTGACCTATAAAATGAGGCATTTTCCATGCATTTGGGGGCTTGATTGTTCAAATTAAGAACTTATTCTTCCTCTCTCTCTTTATATATTTTTTGTAATTTTTAAGTTTTATTTTTATTAATATCTTGTTTATGCTTTTCATTTCCTCTCCTTTACTTAGTTAACTTGTATTTTCTTTATGTTCTTGTTTTGTTTATTTATGTTTCTCTTTTTTATTATGTTTAGCTAAGTTTATTATGTCAAGGTGAAAATGTTACACTAATGGTGTAAGAATAAGTATGGTATAAACTCAACATAGACCTTAATGTTTAATATTAACATGTCTTATCTTTTTATCTTACTAATTTTTAATACCTTGCTTGTTAAATGGTTAATCTAGATTTGTGTTGTATAACACTTGGTACAACAAATGCTTGCCACTCTCATAGCCCAATCATATGGTATTACCTACACCTGTGCTATGAAAGGAACTTGATTTGTTGTTAACATAAGTTAGCATCATGAATTCCTGACAATATTTAAAAGTTTAGTGTTACTTAAATAAGATAATTAATATGATCATGTTAATAATTTATAATGAACTATTAATGACAAATCATCCGATTAGAACCTCCTTTGTGTGTGGTTTTCAATTGAGTAATAAGAGTTTATACTATACTTGTTTGAAATACCATTAGTGGATCCTCTAACCTTGACATTTGTTTTTATCATTGTTTAATCTTTACATTAATTTTCCATCTCAAAGTTCTCATCAATTTCTTCTTCATCTTCATCTTTATTATTATTATTATTACTATTATTGTTGTTGTTGTTATTGTTGTATTATTGTTGTCTATAATTTATACAATTAACCTCATTGTGGTTCGACCTCGGTCTTGCTGGGTTATTTATTACTTCGACACTCTTACACTTGGGAGAAGACATCAATCTTTTGGTCATGTCACAAAGCTTAAATTAATTATAGTTTATTATAATTTATGCTTGGTAATATCTAGTAATGGAAAGGTCCCATATTTTTTAATTGATTTTTTAAAAAAATTTAGTTTGTTAATATTAAGTTTCTTTTCTGGTTTCTTTTTAATTAATTTTTTTATTTAATTTAGTTTTAAATGTTAAATCTTTTTCTATTTAATTATCAAACTTTCATGACACGGATTCCGGGTTTGATGGGTTAATTAACCCACTAATTTTGGGTTAACCCGTAAATTTTTTTTTTTTCTAATTTGTTATCAAACTTTCATGAAACGAATCTCAGGTTTGATTAGTTAATCTGATTTGAAGGGTTAACCCAGTTAATTCAATTTTTTTTCTTTTTCTTCATTAGTTTTTTTTAATTAATCTTTTTTTTTGTTTAATTTAGTTCATTAATGTTAATTTTTTTCTATTTAGTTATCACACTCTCATAACACGAATCCCAGGACTCGATTTGGTGGGTTAACCCAGTTGATTCAGATTTTTTTTTTCTTCATTGGTTTTTTTCTTCCAATTTCATATTTAAATATTGTTATTAACTATAGCATCAATCTTTTTTCTTCCAATTTCATATTTAAATATTGTTATTAACTATAGCATCAATCTTTTTTCTTTCAATTTCATGACTCGAATCCTATGTTTGACGGGTTAATATGGTTTGACGAGTTAAACTAGTTGATTCAGATTTTTTTTTCTTTTTCTTAAGTAGTTTTTTTTTCTTTCAATTTCTTCTTTTAATATCAATTTGATTAAGAATTAAACTTTATTATTTGTTTTGTTTATTGTTCATTGGATTATTGTGATTTCATGAGGGGATTTTAACGTACCCCTCCTTGCAAAGCACTATTAATTGGAATAATGTTTTGCATTATTTTTTTTCTTTTCAATTAATCTTTTTTTTAATTTTATTCTGTAATATTATTTTTTTCCTTTTTAATTATCACACTTTTATAACACGACCTTGCAGCCAGACCTATATCTAAGACTTCGGGTTTGATGTTGCAACCAAACTCACTTAAACTTGAGTCATTCAAGTTTAATATTATGATTAATATTATAAATATAACTTTTAGATCTGGCGTAGCAGATAGACCCAATGCTCTTAGGTATAGCTTTGGAGAAAGACCTAACAAACTTAGATCTTAACTTTTTTGATATTTTTTATGCAAAAGAGATTGACTTGCGGCGTAGTGCAAGCCACGTTTCTAGTCTAATAAACTAAAATTGCTCAGTCTTTTTTAGTGGACTCCACAGTGCAGTCCACGGTAAAAGCTAAGTTGTCTTTTTTTTTTTCGTATTTTATGCCTTTCAGGGTTTTTTTTTTTTTTGCTTTTTCTTTGTTTTTTTTTCTTTTAATGAATTTTTTTTGTTTAATTTACTTTGTTAATAGTATTTTTTTTATTTAGTTATCAGACTTTCATGACACGGATTCTGGATTAGATGGGTTAACCTGGTTTAACAACTTAACCCAAAATTTTTTGTTTGCTTTTTTTCATTTAGTTTAGTTTGTTAATGTTAAATTTCTTTCTATTTAATTATCAGAATTTCATGACACGTATCCCGGGTTTGATGGGTTAACCTGGTTTTAGACTGCACAGTGCAGTCCATAGTGCAAAGGCTAAGCTATTTTTTTCTCATTTTTTTATGCCTTTTAGGTTGTTTTTTTTGGCTTTTTTCTTTGTTTTTTTTTTATTTTTATGAATTTTTTTAAAATTTAGTTAGTTAATGTTAATTTTTTTTATTTAGTTATCATACCTTCATGACATGTATCTCGGGTTTGACGGGGTTAACCCAGTTAATTCTACATTAACCCGTTAATTTATTTTTTTTTCTATTTAGTTATCAAACTTTCATAACACGAATTCTAGGTTTGACGGGTTAACCTGATTTGAAGGTTTAACCCAGTTAATTTAGATTGTTTTCCTTTTTCTTCTTTAGTTTTTTTCTTCATGTATGTTTTTTTCTTTTTAATTAAATCTACTTAATTATCATATTTTTATGACATGACCTTGCAGCCAGACTCACATCCAGGGCTCTTGGGTCTAATGTTGCAGCCAGACTCACTTAAACTTGAGTCATGTAAGTTTAATATTATTATAAATATTACTCTTAGATCAAGCGTTACAGCTAGACCCAAGGCTCTTGGGTTTATCTTTACAGAAAGACTTAACACTCTTAGATCTTAGCATTTTTTGATATTTTTTATGCAAGAAAATTTTTTTTACCCGTGGCGTATGCCTTTGTTTTTTTTTTTTTCTTTTTAAACCTTTTACTGTGGACTGCACAGTGCAGTCCATAGTGAAAAAATTAATTCCTTTAGTTTCTTTTTTTGGCTTTTTTCTTTTTTTTTTGTTTTTCAATTAATTTTTTAAAATTTAGTTTCTTAATATGAAATTTTTTCTATTTAATTATTAGACTTTCATGATATGGATCCCAGGTTTGACGGGTTAACGCAGTTGCTTCATTTTTTTTTTCCTTTTTCTTCATTATTTTTTTCTTCCTGTAGGTTTTTTTTCTCTTTTTTTTCCTTTTTAATTAATCTTTTTTTTATTTTTTTCATTAATATTAAATCTTTTTTCTATTTAGTTATCACACTTTCATGACACAAATCCCAAGTTTGATGGGTTAACTCAGTTGATTTAAATTTTTTTTTCTTTTTCTTCAGTAGTTTTTTATTCTAATTTCATATTTTAATATTGTATAAGGTCCACAATGAAAATGGTGATGCCTTTGGTGTTTTTTGTTTTTGTTTTTATGCCTTTCACTGTGAACTGTACAATGCAGTCCATGGTGAAATGGTTGATGCCTTCTTTTTTTTTCTTTTTAATTAATTTTTTTAATTTATTATGTTAATATTAAAAATTTTTCTATTTAGTTATCAGATTCTCATGACATGGATCCCTGGTTTGACGAGTTAACACAATTAATTCATTAGTTTCTTTTTCTTCTTATAGGTTTTTTTTCTTTTTAATTAATATTTTTTTGTTTAATTTAGTTCATTAATATTATTTTTTCTATTTAGTTATCAGCTGATGCCTTTAGTTTTTTTTTTCATCGTTTTTATACCTTTGACTATGGACTGCACGTGAAAAAGTTGATGTCTTTTGTTTGTTTTTGTTTTTTTTTCCTTTTTAATTAATTTTTTTATTTTAATTTGGTTTGTTAATATTAATTTTTTTATTTTGTTATCAAACTTTTATGACACGGATCTCGAGTTTGACGGGTTAGCCTAGTGAATTCCGGGTTAACGCATCAATTTTCTTTTCTATTTAGTTATCAAACTTTCATAACACGAACTCAAGGTTTAACGGGTTAACATGCTTTGAAAGACCTAACACTTTTAGATCTTAGGATTTTTTTTGTTTTTTTCCTTTTTAAGCTTTTTACTGTGGATTGCACGGTGCAGTCCATAGTAAAAAAGCTGATGCCTTTAGTTTTTTTTTTTTAGCTTTTTTCTTTTTAATTAATTTTTTTAAATTTAGTTTCTTAATAAGAATTTTTTTCTATTTAATTATCAGACTTTTATGACACGGATCCCAGGTTTGACGGGTTAACCCCGTTGATTAATTTTTTTTCCCTTTTCTTCGTTAGTTTTTTTCTTCCTGTAGGTTTTTTTCTCTCTTTCTTTTTTCCTTTTTAATTAATCTTTTTTTTAAAATTTAGTTCATTAATATTAAATCTTTTTTCTATTTAGTTATCACACTTTCATTACATAAATCCCAGGTTTGACAGGTTAACCTGATTTGACGGGTTAACCCAATTGATTCAATATTTTTTCTTTTTCTACAATAGTTTTTTCTTCTAATTTCATCTTTTAATATTGTATGTGGTCCACAATGAAAAGGCTGATGCGTTTGGTGGTTTTTTTTTTCTTTTTTGTTTCTTCTTATGCCTTTCACTGTGGACTGTACATTGTAGTCCACGGTGAAAAGGCTGATGCTTTTTTTTTTAATTAATTATTTTAATTTAGTTTGTTAATATTAAATTTTTTTCTATTTAGTTATCAGATTTTCATGACACGAATTCCTGGTTTGACGAGTTAACCCAATTAAATTCATTTTTTTTCCTTTTCTTCATTAGCTTTTTTCTTCTAATAGGATTTTTTTCCTTTTAATTAATATTATTTTTGTTTAATTTAGTTCATTAATTTTTTTTTCTATTTAGTTATTGGCTGATGCCTTTAGTTTTTTTTTTTCATTTTGTTTTTTGTCGTTTTTATGCATTTGACTGTGGACTGCACGTGAAAAAGTTGATGCCTTTTGTTTGTTTTTGTTTTTATCCTTTTTAATTATTATTTTTCATTTTAATTTGGCTTGTTAATATTAATTTTTTTATTTAGTAATCAAACTTTCATGACACGAATTTCAGGTTTGACGGGTAACCTGGTTTGATGAGTTAGCCTAGTTAATTATGGGTTAACGCGTCAATTTTTTTTTTTTATTTAGTTATCAAACTTTTCCAACACCAATCTAAGGTTTGACGGGTTAACCTGCTTCAAAGGGTTAACCTAGTTAATTCAGATATTTTTTATTTTTCTCTATTAGTTTTTTTTCCTTTTTGTTGGTTTTTTTTTTTTGTTTTTTTCATTTTAATTAATCTATTTAATTATCATACTTTTATGATACAACCTTACTGCCAAACTCATATTCAAGGCTAATAGGTTTGGTATTGCAACCAAACCTACTTAAACTTGGGTAATGCAAATTTAATATTATTGTAAATATTGCTTTTGGGTATGGCTTTGCAGAAAGACGATCTCTGTATTTAAAAAAAAAATATTACAAATTGCTGATGTAACCATTACACTTATTATTGTCTTGGAACCACCCTACAACTCAATCGCTCCACTGCTGAAGAGATCTGAAACTCCAAACTTTCATAAACCAAACCAGGTAAGGTCTATATATCCTCTTTCCGGTGAGAAAGCACAAAGGAAAGCTTCTTCATTTATGCTCTGGCTGTAAACTTAATATGGATACCATCTCCGAATGAAATGATAGGGGTCCGAGAGACGGCTCCTCCCTTGATCTTAGTAAAGCTGGTATTTAAGAATATATATTCAAAGAGTTAATACAAATAATTATGGCATAAAATTAAATTACCCGTATCCAATGTTCAAGTATGGCGACTATTAAGAGGAAAAAAAAATAAATTCTCTACCAGTAATCGGTGACCAAGATATGAAGAAAAGTCGACAAGACCAGTTTGCTGTACTCTGCCCCGGCACATTGTCTCGTGCCGCCACCAAATGGCATGAAATTCTTGGAGATGGTAACTTGGTCAAGTTCCTGTAGAGAATTAAAAAACCAACATGTATCAATAAAAAGCAGCTGTGCAGCAATGAATCAAATTTAATCCACCCTGAGGTTTTGTAACAGTAAAATCTCCCACCTGCCAGCGCCATGGATTGAATGTGACTGGATCCTTGAAGGTATCAGGGTTCAACTGAGTAGCAGGGGTAACGAGCATTACTGTCCACCCAGCTGGAACAGTGTATCCTGGAAATTTCGCAGACGATCAATTAAGTTGAACAATTTCGAAGAAGGAAACCGTAGAGATTTTAAATCAAGAATTGGTAGTGTACCTTTGACTTGGAAATCTTTCAGTGCCTTTCGGAACAAACCAGGTGGGATGTTGGAAATTCTAAGCGTTTCGTTGACAACCTGTGAATGATTGGTGACATTTCATAAGAATATAAGATTATCTTATTATCGCAAAAAAAGAAAAAAAGGAAAAGAAAAGGAGATGTTAATGGAAAGTTGTAATACAAAAGGACACTTTTTTAGAATGTGGAGACTAACCATTTGTGTGAAAGTCATTGATCGGTACTCCTCCCATGTGAGGCGGGAGTTTGGATCTTCCCTTTTCTTCACAATTGCCTCATGCTCAGCCTGATCGATTAAATTACACAATTAGCGCGGGACATGGTGTGAATAGAGAGTGGTGGCATCTTCAAATTGAAAGCTTAAAATTCGATGCTATTAGGGTATGTATACGTACTCTCAATTCCTCAACTACTCGAGGGTTCTCTGTAAGAAACTTGAATGTTAGAGTTAGCGTGGTTGACATGGATTCAAAGCTGGCAAACAAGATCCCGAACATGAGTTGGGGGATGAAATCCACCGTCAAGAACTTCTCGGTCTTCATATCATCAATGGCTTGATCAAGAAAATCTCCCCGACGCTTTGATGGGTCGTTGAGCCTCTCCATCAGTGTATCCTTGAGCAATTTCAACATCTTCTCTCGGTCCTGAATCAATAGAAAGATATGTTATTGAATGGTCATTCCTGATCAGTGATTACCAAAAACGAGCAAATCTCATGGTTCAGGGACTGCTCTGTTTACCTGCATGCACTTGTGGAACGAAGTTCCAGGAATATTCAAAGGCAAGGAGATGAAACTGTTCAAGATCTTTGTGTAATTCTCACTGAGCTTCTCTTTTGAGTTCTCGGCATCATAACCAAATATTTTGTTTGCAGTAAAATTGAAAACCATCTGCGGCAAGAAAAGGCAGGTTAGGATTAAGAAGACACCTGATAAAATGTTCATCAATACCAGTGTACTGAAAATTAACAGTGAACTCACGACAGAGATAACTTGTTTGACGTCGACAGGTCCCTGAGAAGCCCACTTTGCCAAGTTGGTGTGAAGCATGTCTTCGATTTTAGGAAGCAATGATTCTTTAAGGCTCTCGACACCAAAGTGGTTCAAAGTTATGCTTCTCAAGTATTTGTGAACTGTACCGATAGCGTTCACCCTGGTTTCACCCTCGAGAGCGAAGAATTTGGCAAAGGAATCCAAATACCATAGCTCAACCAAGGTTCCTTCGTGTTGCAAGATGTACTTGTTCATTTCATAGTCAGTGGACACAATGATAGGCCTTCCAACCAAGCTGGTTTTAAAGATCGGTCCATACCTGAAACAGGGAGATCCATATGAATTTGTTAGTAGCGAATAAAGCAGGCAAGTATGTACGATTTAATTGTGAAATAAGATGCTCTGTTTTTTTCTCTCGCAAACTATGGTAGCCAGCATATTACTTTTGCATCCTTTTCTTGACGAATGGATGAAGGTCCAGAGATTTTCCAGGAATGATGAACTGCAGAGTTTCTCCAATGAGGGGCCAGCCCATGGAACCTGGAGGGAGAACTCCTTCAATTTTTGGGCTTCTCCATTTGAAAAGCAGGTGAGTGTAGTATATCACCGCCAATGCTACAACAACCAATCCAATTGCCCACATCTTTTTGCTTGATCTCTCTCTCCCTCTTGAGCTAATGGATGTAAGCAAGAGAATGAAAGAGAAGAGAGAATGGTAACGAAGAGGTGGATGAAGAATGGTGCTACTACCAAGCATTATATACAACTCCAGCTCCGTGGTAATAGCATCTCCAAGTCAAATACTATTTAGAAAAGCCGAGTTGGAATATAGTTTTTAATAGAATAGATATAGTTTTTTTTATTATTTTTTTTTCTGTTTATGTATATTCCGATGCAAAAAAGACATTTATAAAAACTTATTATATTTTAATATATTTAATACACAATTATTTTAATAATCTAATATGACTTGGTTGGCTTAACGGGTCTAAAAATAATCTGAACGATTCTTAATTAATCCAATATTAAAATATAAATTAAAAAATAAAAAAATAATTTGAGTTAACCCAGATGAACTCCTTAAATTTTTAACACGAGTTGTGAGACCGAGATAATCTCATAAAAAATAAACAAAAAAATAATAATTTTTTTAAAAAAATCATGAAAATAAAACCAAAGATATAGTTTTTTTATATAAAAAAATAATAAAATGTTATTTTATATATCAACCTCGTTGAAATATATAAAATAGATATTAAAAAATCAAAATAATATATATTTTTATTTAACCCCTTTCAAAACAGCCGGTGTGGACTTGGTTTAGAATAGAACAAGAAAATGTCTAGCATCGATGGATGAAATCCTCAGCTACTATATTTTAATTAGGGCAACAGTGGATATTCATGGAAATTAAATTAATTTGACCAGCATAAAAGAAATATAACATAAATGTTCTGGCCTTGAGTGGAGACTCAAGAATGCGGTTAAGTATGAGGTTGAATGCTTGACTTTTTAGCACCAATCGTTGTAGAGCCATTTCATAGTCTCCTGTCACCGGAGTTATTCCCATTGATTTTCAGCAATCAATTAGTTTCTTGACCCATTCCAGTCAACATAAGCTTGCACCCGACGTCGTATAAAAAAAGCAGTAATGAAAACAAGTGGTCGATTAAAATACGCATCAATTGTTTCCAGTCAAATATGGACTCCACGCCAATCCCATTATATATATATATATATATATATATATATATATATATATATATATATTAACGAGAGGCTAGTTTTTTTTTTTTTTTAATTTGATTAGGATATTTTTGGAACTAACTTTCACGTACTGAAACTAAATTTATCTCTCCAATCTTGAAATCTGACTACATCTTTTTCCTCTATCTCACTCAACCACTCGTCAATATACTACATGCTTTCATCGGTTTCTGTTTCCTTTTATTTTCCTCAGTTCTTAAGTTTACCATTTTTTTATTATTATTATTGGAATCTCCTATAAAAAAATAAAAAAATTGAGTACTAAGTTGAATATTAAATCAAATAAATGAATGGAGAATCAAGTTCAACATTCAATAAAAGAATATTTGATATTATTATTTTTAAAAATTAAATGTTCAACTCCAACATGAGTTTTGTACAGGTTAATTTGATATTTTAGATTAGAGAAGAGGTCCTTTGTCAACTTATAAACTAAAAAACAATACTGGTGATATAGGAGTGCCAATACCGGCATCTCAATTCTATAAATGAAAACATATATAAAGATTAAAATATTCATCCCATTATATTCACTAAACTTGTATATTTGAATAAATAAAAAATAAATCCACACCTTAAAACACTCATGATTTAAAAGATAAATACAAATAAAATTGACTAAATAAACTCATGCTCTAAAAAAATTACACAAGGCCAAACACATCACCAATATTATTTTAAAATGAATATTTTTTATTTTGAAAAATAAACTTCATTGGTAAACCCCCCCAACACACACACACACACACACACACATATATATATGAATTAGAATAATATCTTGAAAATTAAACACAAACAAAAAAAAATTCTAAAAAAAATTATATTAAAAAATGGTATGTAAAACTCGTGATCTGAATCATGAGACCGAGAAAAACTCATAAAAAAAATTAAAAATAATCACAAAATTAATATTAAAAAAAAAAAAGCAAATGCAAAATGATAAGATTATACAAAGTTGAATCCCCAATGAATCAAATGTATAAAAAAACAATCATGAAAAATGAAATAAATTATAGAAAAGCGTCTAAAAATGAGGGTGAAAAAATATTAATGAGAGGGAAAATAAAGATTTGATTTGACCCATGCTCCATAGTGGGTCATAATTTTTTCTTAAAGAAAAAAATTTGAGTACAAAGACTATTTTAATATTTTTTTTTACATAATAAAAATTATAAGTAATGATTAAAAATTTTATGCAAACATCTAATAATCATCTGTGTAACTAAATAAATAAAGTCGTTGATAATAACTAAAAGAGAAAGTAAAAAAATCAAGAAATTGATGCAAATCAAGAAATTTGATTTCACAAAAGAAATATTTACATGTTTGTGTCCATTGAACTTATTTATTAAAATCAACAAAAAAATAAAAATAAAAACACATGAAATTGAGTGAATAAAATTAAAGGAAAAAGAATTATGCGTGACTGAACATATCATAAATATTTTTTTAAAATAAAAATAAATATTATTTTTAGAAAACAAAAGTTATCTATATAAAATAAAATAAAAAATATGCAAAAGTTAAATACAAAACAATATTTAAAAAAAAAAACCTTTATCTAAAAAAAACTCGCAAAACTCGTGGTCTAAGTAATAAGACCAAGAAACCAATCAAAAAGAAATTGAAGGTAACCACAAACCAATTTTTTTTTCAAAAAAATGATAATGTAGAATGATAAAATCATAAAAAAAATGAGGAAAAAAAATTATCAATCGTATTAACACTTAAAACTTGTAATCCATATCATTAAATCGAGAAGCATGACAAATGAAAAAATTGTAAAGCCTAATCCCGAACATCTAAAAATAAATAAATTTGAGGGTTAAAATGAAAAAAAAAACTTCAATGAATGGAAAAGAAAATCAAAAGAATGAGAGCTAAATTAGGAAAAATAAGACAATATAAACTTTGATTGAAAGATGAAATTGAAAACCAATAAAATCTTACCAAAAGAGTTAAATGTGACAATGAGAAACCACAAAAATAAAGACCGGATTGGACAAAACAATATATGATAGCTTCTAATTCAAGGACTAAATTGAAAAAAATACAAAACTTTTCTAATAGAGCTAGAGATTAAAATAAGAGACAAAAAAAAAATAAGAATTGAAATTGAAACAAAAATAGAAAAGAGGATAGACATGTGGTTTCTCTGGAATAGAGAGAAAAAAAGGAAGAAAAAAAAAGAAATAATTACCAAAGACAAAATATCTATTAATCGGTTTGAACAACCGGTGGTATCACATCCGTTGTTCAAAGGACACAAACACCACTTATGTGCTAGCAACTTTTCAAATTAAAAAAACAAAAAAATCAATGTAAAATTACTAAATCACCCCCTCATTATCCTGGAAATAACAAATAAACAAATGTAAAAGGATCAAAACACTCTTGAATGCTTAATTGATCTTTTATCTTTTCTAAATGTAAATTCATATTTTTATTGTAGCTTAAGAAGTGAAAAAATTGAAAAGCCCTTGATCAATAACTCAAGTATTTTTTGACCATTAGGGTAAAGAAGTATTTTTACTATTTGAAAGTTTTTAAAAAGTAAAAAAACCCTTGGTCAACAAGTTTAAATTTTGTTGACCTTTACGATACAATAATACTTTTACTATATTATTTTATCATATACAAGTAACTTAAAAAGACTAACATACTCCCCTTCAATCTTTTAATGACCAATAAGCCTATGATAAAGACCAAAACACCCCCACATCCAAGGCTTTTATTTTGTCATTGAAGGGCAAAATAGTAATTTTATTGTTTATAAAAAGACAAAAATATTCCATCCCAAGCCTTCAAAGTTGCAAAAATCTAATATGTTGTCTCTTGATTCACAGCACACACATAATAAATTTCCAACATGAATTAAAGTTTTTATTAATTGTTGGCCTAGTAAATTAATCATTTTTTTGTATTATTTATATACAACTAAGATTTTATAACAAATTTAAATAGATTCTATAATTGTTAACCTAATTAAAAAACCCTTGGTCAAAAAGTTTAAATTTTGTTGACTTTCGGGGTACAATAGTATTTTTTACTGTACAAATGAACTTAAAAATAATAACATACTCCTTTTCAATTTTTTTAATGATCAATGAGACTATGAAAAAGACCAAAACACCCTCACATCTAAGGATTCTATTTTTTTAATCAAAGGGCAAAATAGTAATTTCATTGTATATAAAAAGAAAAAAAATACTTCATCCCAGGCCTTTAAAGTCATGAAAATCTATTATGTTGCCTCCTAATCCACAATACACACATAATAGTTTTCCAATGTGAATTAGAGTTTTTATTAATTGTTGACCTACTAAATTAATCATTTTTTTATTTTTTATGTATAGCTAAGATTCTATAACTATTGACCTCCTAAAAAGAACTATTGGTCAACAAGTTTAAATTTTATTGATCTTTGGGTACAATAGTATTTTTACTATACAAATAAACTTAAAAAGACTAACATATTCGCCTTCAATATTTGAATGACCAATGAACTTATGGAAAAAGATCACCCCACATCAAAAGCTTCTATTTTTTCAATCAAACAGCAAAATAGTAATTTCATTATATATAAAAAGACAAAAACACTACATCCGAAGCTTTTAAAGTTGTAAAAATCTATTGTGTTGTCTCTTGATTCACAGTATATACAATAGATTTCTAATGTGAATTAGAGATATTGTTAATTGTTGACCTACTAAATTAATCTTTTTTGTATTTTTAATGAACAACTAAGTTAGTGTAAAAATCTTCTAAACATGAAATACACCAAATATAAATATCTTATTGCTATAACAACTTCCATCTTGCATTCTATCTTGTTGGCATGTTAGTGTTAATATATATAGATGGATTAAAACAAATAACTTTAAATATTTTAAAATTAACTAACTTGAATTGTTTTTTATATATAAATATATAATAATTAACTAATATTTAATTACAAAGTTAATAATCTTAAATATCTTAAAAAATTAACTAATCTTAATTATTTTATATTAAGTATATTAAAGCTCAATTTATACATATCTTGATTAAATTATTTATATGCTTTTTGTGGGGTTCAAACAAGCTCTTAGGCTTTTCTTTTTTAGAAAAATATTTACAATAAAGAGTATTCTTAGATCAGTTTTGTAGATCAATCAATAACAAATCCCCTTCTTATACGATCATTAGGGAGTTCTCTCTGTATGACCTAGTGCTTTTTGCTTTTTTTTTCTTTTCTTTTTGATTGATTTTTTTTAAAAAATTTAGTTTGTTAATATTAAGTTTTTTTTCTATTTAGTTATTAAACTTTCATGATACAAACCACAGGTTTGACGGATTTACTCAGTTAATTCATTTTTTTTCTTTTTCTTCATTAGTTTTTTTTTTTCATGTAGGCTTTTTTTTTCATTGTTTTTTGTTTTCAATTAATCTTTTTTTTTTGTTTAGTAGTATTTTTTTGCTTTTTTTTTCTTTTTAATTGATTTTTTTTAAAATTTAGTTTGTTAATATTAAGGTTTTTTTTTGTTTCTTTTTAATTAATTTTTTCGTTTAATTTAGTTTTATAATGTTAAATTTTTTCTATTTAGTTATCACACTTTCATGACACGGATTCCGGGTTAACCCAACTAATTCTTGGTTAACCTGTAAATGTGTTTTTCTTAATCAATTATCAAACTTTCATGAAATGAATCTCAGGTCTGATGGGTTAATCTGGTTTGAAGGGTTAACCCAGTTAATTCGGATTTTTTTCTTTTTCTTTATTAGTTTTTTTTTTTCATGTAGGCTTTTTTTTTTCTATATTTTTTTCTTTTCAATTAAATTTTTTTGTTTAGTTGCTTTTTTTTTTCTTTTTAATTGATTTTTTAAAAATTTAGTTTGTTAAAAGTAAGTTTTTTTTTTTCTATTTAATTATCAAACTTTTATAACATGCATTCCAACTTTGACGAGTTGACCTAGTTTGATGGATTAACCAAGTTAATTCATTTTTTTTTCTTTTTCTTCATTAGTAGGTTTTTTTTCTTTTAAATTAATCTTTTGTTTTGTTTAATTTAGTTCATTAATATTAATTTTTTTATTTAGTTATCACACTCTCATGACATAAATTCTAAGTTTGACGGGTTAAATTGATTTGAGGAGTCAACTAAATTGATTTAGATTTTTTTTCTTTTTTTAATTAATTTTTTCTTTCAATTTCATCTTTTAATATTATAATTAACCCACAGTAAAAAAGCTGAGCAGTTTTTTTTTTCATTTTTTTTTCTTCTTTCTTTGCTTTTTTAGTGAATAATTTTTTTGTTTAATTTAGTTTGTTTATGTTAAATTGTTTTTCTATTTATTTATCAAACTATCATAACACGAATCCCGTGTTTGACGGGATAACCCAAAATTTTTTTTTCTGGTTTTTATTTTTAATTAATTTTTCATTTAATTTAGTTTGTTATGTTAAATTTTTTCTATTTCGTTATCAAACTTTCATAACACGGATCCCGTGTTTGACGGGTTAACTCAGCTAATTCTAGGTTAACCCGTAATTTGTTTTTCCTATTCATTTATGAACTTTCATGACATGAATCCCAAGTTTGACTGGTTAACCTGTTTTGAAGGGTTAACCCGGTTAATTCAGATTTTTTTTCTATTTCTTCATGTAGGCTTTTTTTTCTTTTAAATTAATCTTTTTTTTTTGTTTAGTAATTTTAGTATTTTTTGCTTTTTGCTTTTTTTTCTTTTTAATTATTTTTTTTAAATTTATTTTGTTAATATTACATTTTTCTCTATTTACTTATCATACAAAAATGACACAAATCCTAGATTCGACGGGTTAATCCAGTTAATTTAGGTTTTTTTTTTTCTTCATTAGTTTTTTTTCTTCTTGTAGGTTTTTTTCCTTTGTTTTTTTTTTCCTTTTTAAATAACTTTTTTTTTGTTTAATTTAGTTCATTAATGTTATTTTTTTCTATTTAATTATTACACTCTCATTACATGAATCCCAAGACCCGATTTGGTGGGTTAACCCAGTTGATTCAGATTTTTTTTATATTTTTCTTCATTGATTTTTTTCTTCCAATTTCATATTTAAATATTGTAAATAACTATAACTAAAAGGCATCAACCTTTTTTCTTTCAATTTCATGACTCGAATCCTAGGTTTGATGGGTTAACATGGTTTGACGAGTAAAACCAATTGATTCCATTTTTTTTCTTTTTCTTAAGTAGTTTTTTCCTTTCAATTTCTTCTTTTAATATCGATTTGATTAAGAATTAAACTTTATGATTTGTTTTATTTACTGTTCATTGGATTATTGTGATCTCATGAGGGGATTTTAATGTACCCCTCCTTGCAAAGCACTATTAATCGGAATAATGCTTTGCTTTATTATTTTTTTCCTTTTCAATTAATTTTTTTTAAAAAAATTTATTCTGTAATATTTTTTTTCCTTTCTAACTATCACACTTTTATAATACGACCTTGCAGCCAGACCCATATCTAAGTTTTTGGGTTTGATGTTGCTACCAAACTCACTTAAACTTAGGTCTTGCAAGTTTAATATTATTATTAATATTATAAATATAACTTTCGGGTCAGACGTATCAGACAAACCCAATGCTTTTAGGTATAGCTTTGGAGAAAGACCTAACACATTTAGATCTTAACTTTTTTTGACATTTTTTATGCAAAAGAGATTGACCCGCGGCATAACACGGGCCACGTTTCTATTCTAAAAAACTAAAATTGCTCAGTTTTTTACTGTGGATTGCATAGTGCAGTCCACAATAAAAGCTAAGTTGTCTTTTCTTCCTTTTTTTTTGTTTTTTTTTTCATTTTTATTTTTGTTGAGCTGTATTTTTTTAATTTTTTTTTTCGTGTTTTATGCCTTTTAGGTTTTTTTTCTTTTTCTTTGTTTTTTTTTCTTTTAATGAATTTTTTTTTGTTTAATTTACTTTGTTAATGTTAATTTTTTTATTTAGTTATCAAACTTTCATGACACAGATCCCGGATTTGATGGGTTAACCTAGTTTGACGACTTAACCTAGAATTTTGTTTTTTCTTTTCTTTTTTTTCATTTAGTTTAGTTTGTTAATGTTAATTTTTTTATTTAATTATCAGACTTTCATAACACGTATCCCGAGTTTGACGGGTTAACCTGGTTTTGGATTGTACAATGCAGTCTACAGTGCAAAGGCTGAGCTGTTTCTCTCTCTCATTTTTTTATGCCTTTTGGGTTGTTTTTTTTTTTTGGCTTTTTTCTTTTAATGAAATTTTTTTGTTTAATTTAGTTTGTTAATGCTAATTTTTTTTATTTAGTTATCTGACCTTCATGACACGTATCCCGAGTTTGACGGGGTTAACCCAGTTAATTTTGTGTTAACTTGTCATTTCTTTTTTTTTCTATTTAATTATCAAACTTTCATGACACGAGTTCTAGGTTTGACGGGTTAATCTGGTTTGAAGGGTTAACCCAATTAATTCAGATTTTTTTCTTCATGCATGTTTTTTTCTTTTTTAATTAAATCTACTTAATTATCACACTTTTATGACACGATCTTGCAGCCAGACTCACATCTAGAGCTCTTGGGTCTGATGTTGCAGCTAGACTCACTTGAACTTGAGTTATGTAAGTTTAATATTATTGTTAATATTATAAATATTACTCTTAGATCAGGCGTTACAGCTAGATTCAAGGCTCTTGGGTTTATCTTTGCAGAAAGACTTAACACTCTTAGATCTTAGCCTTATTTGATATTTCTTATGCAAGAAAAAAACAATTAACTCGTGGCTTATGCCTTTGTTTTTTTTTTTTTCCTTTCCTTTTAAGCCTTTTACTGTAGACTGCACAGTGCACTTCACAGTGAAAAAGTTGATGCCTTTAGTTTTTTTTTGGCTTTTTTTTTCTTTATTTTTTAATTAATTTTTTAAAATTTAGTTTTTTAATATGAAATTTTTTCTATTTAATTATCAGACTTTCATGACACTGATCCCAAATTTGACGAGTTAACCCAGTTGATTCAATGTTTTTTTCTCTTTTTCTTCATTAGTTTTTTTTTTCTTCCTTGAGGTTTTTTTCTCTGTTTTTTTTCCTTTTTAATTAATCTTTTTTTAATTTATTTCATTAATATTAAATATTTTTTATATTTAGTTATCACACTTTCATGACACAAATCCCAGGTTTGACGAGTTAAACTGATTTTGCGGGTTAGCCCAGTTGATTTGGATTTTTTTTTCCTTTTTCTTCACTAGTTTTTTTCTTCTAATTTCATCTTTTAATATTGTATGTGGTTCACAATGAAAAGGCTGATGCCTTTGGTGTTCTTTTGTTTTGTTTTTCTTTTCTTTTTATACCTTTCACTGTGGATTGTACAATGCAGTTCACGGTAAAAAGGCTAATGTCTTTTTTTTTTCTTTTTAATTATTTTTTTTAATTTAGTTTATTAATATTAATTTCTTTTTTATTTAGTTATCAGATTTTCATGACACAGATCCCTGGTTTGACGAGTTAACCCAATTAATTCATTTTTTTTCTTTTTCTTCATTAGTTTTTTTTTCTTCTTATAGGTTTTTTTTCTTTTTAATTAATATTTTTTATTTAATTTAGTTCATTAATATTAATTTTTTTCTATTTAGTTTTTTTGTCGTTTTTATGCCTTTGACTGTGGACTGCACGTAAAAAAGCTGATGTCTTTTGCTTGTTTTTGTTTTTGTTTTTTTTTAATTAATTTTTTTATTTAGTTATCAAACTTCTACGACACGGATCTCGGATTTGATGGGTAACTTGGTTAATTCTGGGTTAACGCATCAGTTGTTTTTTTCTATTTAGTTATCAAACTTTCACGACACGAATCTAAGATTTGATGGATAAACATGCTTTGAAGGGTTAACCCAGTTAATTCATATTTTTTTTTCTTTATTAGTTTTTTTTTTATGTTGGTTTTTTTCTTTTTAATTAATTTATTTAATTATCACACTTTTATAATACAATCTTACTGCCAGACCCATATCCAAGACTAATGGGTTTGGTATTGCAACCAGACCCACTTAAACTTGAGTCATACAAGTTTAATGTTATTATAAATATTATTTTTATTCTTTATATTAGGTGTTGCAGCCAAATCAAATATTACAAATTGCTGTTGTAACCATTAAGGTCGATGTATCCTCTTTCCGGTGAGAAAGGACAAAGGAAAGCTTCTTCATTTATGCTCTGGCTGTAAACTTAATATGGATACTGTTAGAGGTCTAGGCGCGGGGCGCGCCAACGAAAGCACATTGCCTAGAAATTCGGCAGCGATGGACTGCGGCAGAAACGAATTCGGCAGGCAGCGTGCAAGGGTCTGTGCAAGTCTTTGAGCTGGCGACTTGGCATGGACGTGGGGCTTGGATGATGGACTTTCTAAGTCAGCAGCTGACACAGCAAGGCAGACAAATGGGACTGCCATGAGGGCAGGCAGAACATGGGTGGAGGGGCCGAATATTGGTGGGGAAAATGCTTCACCAACCCACTAAAGATAATGGTGGGGATGATACTCCACTGATGGGGATCATGGGGGAAGGTAGTGCTCCACTAGTCCATGTAAATGGGGATCATGGGGAGGTAGTGCTCCACTATGCCCCGAAATTGGGGGATGTTAGGTGAGAATGGAAGCTCACATTTGGCTATAAATAGGCTGCCAAGCCTCTGCTGTGTAGCATGCGAATTTGTGCATAGCACACACCATTTTTGTGTATTCCTTTGTTGATGAGATAAATAAAGGTTGAGAGGGATTCTTGTAAAAGTCTGGTGTGTTTACTTATGCTTGCTTGTGTTTGTTCATTATCTACGACGAGACGATTGTGAGAACCTCCTTGGGCGAGCGAAACACATAGTCGTAGGAAAACACGAGTGAAAGGGTGAGGCAAGGCTGAGTCTAGCGGGACTAGGCTGCCGCACGGGTTTATTTGCGAGGCGAAAAATTTAACCCCGTGACAATTGGTATCAGAGCACGGTTGACTCAACAACGTGCAGCCCGAATCCATGGAAGCCATTCGGGAACGGTTGACGCGTCTGGAGACTATGCTTGGGCCAGACGACGAAGAGGAAGAACGCACTGTCATAGATCGCTTGAAGGAAGCGATGGAAAGCGCTGAAAGGGCTGAGAGCTTGTATATCTCGCTTGCGGCAGAATCAAGTGAACGGTTGGCTGCTGCCGAAGAGATGATTGCTGTTCTGAAGAGGGCAGTCACAAACACGCCTCTTGGGGTAAGTACTTCTAAACCCAAGTTGCCCGAACCAAAGTGCTTTGGTGGGGCAAGAAGTTCCAAAGAGCTGGAAAACTTCTTATGGGACATGGAGCAGTACTTCAGCGTTGCGAGGATTGGCGCAGCAGAACAAGTTGATCTCACCGTGATGTATCTCACGGGTGACGCAAAGCTTTGGTGGCGAACGAGAACCAAAGATGATCTAAGTGCGGGACGTCCAAAAATTGAGACATGGGAGCGTCTCAAGAAGGAGCTAAAGGAGCAGTTCCTACCGAACAATACATCGTGGATTGCACGAGACGAATTGAAAAGACTAAAACAAGACAGGTCAGTTCGTGATTATGTGAAGTCTTTTAGTTCGTTAATTCTCGACATCGAGAATATGTCCGAGGAGGACAGATTGTTCAATTTTATGTCCGGATTACAACCTTGGGCGCAAGCGGAGCTACGACGACAGAATGTGAAGGATCTGTCTTCCGCTATTGCTGCCGCGGACAACTTGGTGGATTATAAAGCTCCTGCGAGAGAGAGCTACAAATCAGCCTCCTTCAAGTCGAAGGGAAAGAGCAAGGAGGAAAGACCAAAGAAGAAGTTCGGTGGGGGTGCAGGAAAGGCTACTGCCGCGGAGAAGGGCAAGGCCAAATTTACGAGCACACCAGGTAATGGTACTAAACCAAACCTTACTTGCTTCATTTGTGACGGTCCACACTTTGCGAGAGAATGCCCAAAGAGGGAGAAGCTGAATGCTATTCGGGCTGGGAATAGCGATGATGAAGAGGGAATGCTTACGCACGTCAATCCTATGCGTGTGTTAAATTGTTTGGTAGCGGAATCAGAGGATGCGGTTGCCGAAAACTGCCATGTTGAGAAAGACTTGGCAAGGATTGAGACATTACGAAAAGGGAAGCCAGGGGCAACGGACAGCCTAATGTATGTAAAGATTGAGATAAACGGCAAGGGCGTAAATGCTATGCTAGATTCAGGCGCAACCCACACCTTTGTGGCAAATCGGCTGGTGAAGGAACTTGGCTTGCGGCTGAGTGACAGCCAGACATCCATGAAGGCAGTGAATTCAAAGGCGCAAAAGATTGCTGGGATGTCTTACGGAGTGCCGATTGTGCTGGATCAATGGAGAGGTAAGCATGATGTGCTTGTCATAACTCTTGATGATTATGATATTATTCTTGGCCTTGATTTCTTACGAAAAGCCAAGATAGTTTTGATGCCGTATCTCAATGGAATCATGATTGCAAGTGAGGGATGCCCATGTTTTGTCCCATGCTGCAACGTCGCAGTTGCGAATGTTGCGAAAGGAAAGAAGAGCTTGATATCGGCCATTGCTATTGATAAAGCATTGCGGAAAGGAGGGGAAGTGTTTCTAGCAACAATAGTGGATGAGAAAGCAGACTATTGTGAAGAGGTGCCGAAAGAGATTGCTAGCATGCTGCAGCAATTCGAAGATGTGATGCCGCCTCAGCTACCAAAGAAACTCCCGCCTAGGAGGGCCATCGACCATCGAATTGAGCTGGTGCCGGGGACAAAGCCACCATCTCAAGCTCCTTACCGAATGTCGCCAAAAGAATTGGCCGAATTGAGGAAGCAATTGGAAGAATTGATTGAGTCGGGATTTGTTCGACCTTCCAAGGCTCCATATGGTGCTCCGGTTTTGTTTCAAAAGAAGGCGGATGGGAGCCTTCGCATGTGTGTGGACTACCGAGCACTAAACAAGGTAACAATCAAAAACAAATATCCTGTTCCTTTGATTCAGGATTTGATGGATAGATTGTGTGGCGCTTCTATCTTTACGAAGCTGGACTTGCGATCGGGGTATTGGCAAGTGAGAGTTGCTGACGGAGATGAGCATAAGACTACTTGTGTGACGAGGTATGGCTCATACGAGTTTCTAGTTATGCCATTCGGTTTAACAAATGCTCCAGCAACATTTTGTAATTTGATGAATGATGTGCTATATGATTTCTTGGACAATTTTGTTGTGGTCTACTTAGATGACATTGTAATCTATAGTAGAGGAATTGAAGAACATGTAACTCATCTTTCTAAAGTCCTAAGTAGATTGAGAGAACATGAACTGTATGTAAAGAGAGAAAAATGTGAGTTTGCAAAATCTGAAATTATGTTCTTAGGCCATTTGATTGGAGAAGGACAGGTGAAGATGGATCCACGGAAGATCCAAGCCATCGTCGAATGGACAGCACCAAAATCAGTCCCGGAATTGCGATCATTTTTGGGGCTTGCAAACTACTATAGACGGTTCATTGAGGGATATAGCAAGAAGACAACTCCTCTCTCAGATCTTCTCAAGAAGGATCGGAGTTGGGAATGGACAGTTGACTGCCAACAAGCTTTTGAGAAGCTAAAGACAGCGGTAGCGTCAGCTCCAGTCTTGGGGCTGCCTGATTTTGAGAAGCCATTCGAAGTGCATACTGATGCTTCGGATAGGGCTATTGGTGGAGTGCTTGTTCAAGAGGGGCATCCGGTTGCTTTCGAGAGTAGGAAGCTAAGCGATGCGGAGCGGAATTACTCGACGCATGAGAAAGAGATGACGGCAGTGGTGCACTGCCTTGGCATATGGAGAGTATATCTGCTGGGGCCTAAATTTGTTGTCAAGACCGACAATGTTGCTAATACATTCTTCAAGACGCAAAAGAAATTGTCGCAACGACAAGCTCGGTGGCAGGAATTCTTGGCCGAATATGATTTCATATGGGAGCACAAACCAGGGAGCCACAATCAGGTTGCGGATGCACTCAGCAGACGCGAGGTAATTGCTACTGTTCTTGCTATTGTTCAGGTGGAGTCGGATATGCTGGATCGACTTCGCCAAGCTGCTATGGAGGATGCAGCGTACAAGAAAATGGTTGATCTTGTACGAGAAGGAACCATACGGAGGTATTGGTTGGAGCAGGACCTGCTCTATGCAAAGGGGGGTCGAATCTTCGTGCCGAAGGGAGAGCTGCGAAAATACTTAATGACGGAAACTCATGATCCGCAGTGGGCTGGACATCCGGGACGGGAAAGGATGGTTGCTCTCTTGTCGCAGACTTATTATTGGCCGAAGATGGAAGATGATGTAGAACTCTATGTAAGGACTTGTCTAGTGTGTCAACAAGACAAGACTTTGCGGCAGCGAGAGGCAGGCTTGTTACAGCCGCTGCCGATTCCAGAAAAGCCTTGGGTGTCGGTTTCAATGGATTTCATTGTGGGTTTTCCAAAGGTGGATGGCATGAACACGATCATGGTTGTTGTGGACAGATTCACCAAGTATGCGGTGTTTGTCGCTGCCCCGACGGTGTGTACAGCCGAAGTGGCCGCTGAATTATTCTACCGCAACGTGGTGAAGTACTTTGGAGTGCCTTCAGACATTGTGAGCGATCGCGATGTGCGATTCACAGGCAGATTCTGGACAGCATTGTTCAACATGATGGGAACAAGGCTGAAGTTTTCAACTGCCAACCATCCGCAAACTGATGGGCAGACGGAAAGGATAAATGCTTTGCTTGAGGAATATTTGAGACACTACGTGACAGCGATGCAACGAAACTGGTTGGAGTTGCTGGATAGTGCGCAATTTTGCTACAATCTCCAAAAATCCTCGGCAACGGAAGCAAGTCCGTTTGAGCTAGTTTTGGGGGCTCAACCCCAAACTCCTGCCGAGATTGCAGTGCAGATAACGGGTGGGAAGAGTCCAGCAGCATACAGGTTTGCGATGGAGCGGCAGGAGCTATTTGAGCAAGCACAAGATAGCTTGCGGAAGGCAAGGAAACGAATGCTCAAATATGCCAACCAAAAGCGGAGATTGCTGGAATTCAGTGTGGGTGACAAGGTGTTGCTCAAGTTAACTCCGCAGATTTGGAAGAAAATTGTGGGAACAACGAAGCACCGAGGGTTGGTGCCAAGATACGATGGACCTTTCGAAGTCATTGAAAAGGTAGGCGCTGTGGCCTATAGGTTGAAGCTGCCCGAACGGCTGAAACTTCATCCTACGTTTCACGTAAGTTACTTACGGCCTTTTTATGAAGACAACGAAGATCCAAAGAGAAGCAAGTCACATCGAGCTCCTCCTACCATTCATAAGCAATTTGATGATGGGATCGTCAAGATCATGGACCATCGTCGACTTGGCCAACATAGAAAGAATCGGCGGACAGAATTCTTGGTAAAATGGAGGAAAAATGAGGAGGTTTCGTGGGAGAAAGATACTGACTTGTGGCAATTTGAGGATCAAGTGCAAGACTACCTCAAGTCTATTCCGACGAGGACGTCGGACTCTTCTAGTGGGGGTGGTTTGTTAGAGGTCTAGGCGCGGGGCGCGCCAACGAAAGCACATTGCCTAGAAATTCGGCAGCGATGGACTGCGGCAGAAACGAATTCGGCAGGCAGCGTGCACGGGTCTGTGCAAGTCTTTGAGCTGGCGACTTGGCATGGACGTGGGGCTTGGATGATGGACTTTCTAAGTCAGCAGCTGACACAGCAAGGCAGACAAATGGGACTGCCATGAGGGCAGGCAGAACATGGGTGGAGGGGCCGAATATTGGTGGGGAAAATACTTCACCAACCCACTAAAGATAATGGTGGGGATGATACTCCACTGATGGGGATCATGGGGGAAGGTAGTGCTCCACTAGTCCATGTAAATGGGGATCATGGGGAGGTAGTGCTCCACTATGCCCCGAAATTGGGGGATGTTAGGTGAGAATGGAAGCTCACATTTGGCTATAAATAGGCTGCCAAGCCTCTGCTGTGTAGGATGCGAATTTGTGCATAGCACACACCATTTTTGTGTATTCCTTTGTTGATGAGATAAATAAAGGTTGAGAGGGATTCTTGTAAAAGTCTGGTGTGTTTACTTATGCTTGCTTGTGTTTGTTCATTATCTACGACGAGACGATTGTGAGAACCTCCTTGGGCGAGCGAAACACATAGTCGTAGGAAAACACGAGTGAAAGGGTGAGGCAAGGCTGAGTCTAGCGGGACTAGGCTGCCGCACGGGTTTATTTGCGAGGCGAAAAATTTAACCCCGTGACAGATACCATCTCCGAATGAAATGATAGGGGTCCGAGAGACGGCTCCTCCCCTGATCTTAGTAAAACTGGTATTTAAGAATATATATTCAAAGAGTTAATACAAATAATTATGGCATTGAGTTTCAAGAATATTTTTTAAAAAATTTTAAAAAAAATTTGCTTCAAATAAATATATTTTTTAATGTTTTTAAATTATTTTGATGTGCTGATATTATTTTAAAAAATATTATTTTAATGTATTTTAAAATAAAAAATATTTTTAAAAATAATTATTACTATATTTTCAAACAAATAAGGAGACATCGATCATCTTATATTTTTTATTTTGTTTTCTGTTTCTTCGTTTTTTCGTCCTGGCGAATCTGAATGTCTAATAAAACAAAGGACGATCTCTGTATTTTAAAAAAAATATTACAAATTGCTGATGTAACCATTACACTTATTATTGTCTTGGAACCACCCTACAACTCAATCGCTCCACTGCTGAAGAGATCTGAAACTCCAAACTTTCATAAACCAAACCAGGTAAGGTCTATATATCCTCTTTCCGGTGAGAAAGCACAAAGGAAAGCTTCTTCATTTATGCTCTGGCTGTAAACTTAATATGGATACCATCTCCGAATGAAATGATAGGGGTCCGAGAGACGGCTCCTCCCCTGATCTTAGTAAAGCTGGTATTTAAGAATATATATTCAAAGAGTTAATACAAATAATTATGGCATAAAATTAAATTACCCGTATCCAATGTTCAAGTATGGCGACTATTAAGAGAAAAAAAATAAAATCTCTACCTGTAATCGGTGACCAAGATATGAAGAAAAGTCGACAAGACCAGTTTGCTGTACTCTGCCCCGGCACATTGTCTCGTGCCGCCACCAAATGGCATGAAATTCTTGGAGATGGTAACTTGGTCAAGTTCCTGTAGAGAATCAAAAAACCAACATGTATCAATAAAAAGCAGCTGTGCAGCATTGAATGGCACGCATATATATGATGACGACAGTGAATCAAATTTAATCCACCATGAGGTTTTGTAACAGTAAAATCTCCCACCTGCCAGCGCCATGGATTGAATGTGACTGGATCCTTGAAGGTATCAGGGTTCAACTGAGTAGCAGGGGTAACGAGCATTACTGTCCACCCAGCTGGAACAGTGTATCCTGGAAATTTCGCAGACGATCAATTAAGTTGAACAATTTCGAAGAAGGAAACCGTAGAGATTTTAAATCAAGAATTGGTAGTGTACCTTTGACTTGGAAATCTTTCAGTGCCTTTCGGAACAAACCAGGTGGGATGTTGGAAATTCTAAGCGTTTCGTTGACAACCTGTGAATGATTGGTGACATTTCATAAGAATATAAGATTATCTTATTATCGCAAAAAAAGAAAAAAAGGAAAAGAAAAGGAGATGTTAATGGAAAGTTGTAATACAAAAGGACACTTTTTTAGAATGTGGAGACTAACCATTTGTGTGAAAGTCATTGATCGGTACTCCTCCCATGTGAGGCGGGAGTTTGGATCTTCCCTTTTCTTCACAATTGCCTCATGCTCAGCCTGATCGATTAAATTACACAATTAGCGCGGGACATGGTGTGAATAGATAGTGGTGGCATCTTCAAATTGAAAGCTTAAAATTCGATGCTATTATGGTATGTATACATACTCTCAATTCCTCAACTACTCGAGGGTTCTCTGTAAGAAACTTGAATGTGAGAGTTAGGGTGGTTGACATGGATTCAAAGCTGGCAAACAAGATCCCGAACATGAGTTGGGGGATGAAATCCACCGTCAAGAACTTCTCGGTCTTCATATCATCAATGGCTTGATCAAGAAAATCTCCCCGACGCTTTGATGGGTCGTTGAGCCTCTCCATCAGTGTATCCTTGAGCAATTTCAACATCTTCTCTCGGTCCTGAATCAATAGAAAGATATGTTATTGAATGGTCATTCCTGATCAGTGATTACCAAAAACGAGCAAATCTCATGGTTCAGGGACTGCTCTGTTTACCTGCATGCACTTGTGGAACGAAGTTCCAGGAATATTCAAAGGCAAGGAGATGAAACTGTTCAAGATCTTTGTGTAATTCTCACTGAGCTTCTCTTTTGAGTTCTCGGCATCATAACCAAATATTTTGTTTGCAGTAAAATTGAAAACCATCTGCGGCAAGAAAAGGCAGGTTAGGATTAAGAAGACACCTGATAAAATGTTCATCAATACCAGTGTACTGAAAATTAACAGTGAACTCACGACAGAGATAACTTGTTTGACGTCGACAGGTCCCTGAGAAGCCCACTTTGCCAAGTTGGTGTGAAGCATGTCTTCGATTTTAGGAAGCAATGATTCTTTAAGGCTCTCGACACCAAAGTGGTTCAAAGTTATGCTTCTCAAGTATTTGTGAACTGTACCGATAGCGTTCACCCTGGTTTCACCCTCGAGAGCGAAGAATTTGGCAAAGGAATCCAAATACCATAGCTCAACCAAGGTTCCTTCGTGTTGCAAGATGTACTTGTTCATTTCATAGTCAGTGGACACAATGATAGGCCTTCCAACCAAGCTGGTTTTAAAGATCGGTCCATACCTGAAACAGGGAGATCCATATGAATTTGTTAGTAGCGAATAAAGCAGGCAAGTATATACGATTTAATTGTGAAATAAGATGCTCTGTTTTTTTCTCTCGCAAACTATGGTAGCCAGCATATTACTTTTGCATCCTTTTCTTGACGAATGGATGAAGGTCCAGAGATTTTCCAGGAATGATGAACTGCAGAGTTTCTCCAATGAGGGGCCAGCCCATGGAACCTGGAGGGAGAACTCCTTCAATTTTTGGGCTTCTCCATTTGAAAAGCAGGTGAGTGTAGTATATCACCGCCAATGCTACAACAACCAATCCAATTGCCCACATCTTGCTAAGTTTGTAGCTTGATTCTTCTCTTTCTGTAGTGAATTGATGTAGGAAACTGAAGTACAGAGTTGAGTGGAGAGAATGAAAGAGGAGGAGCCTTAAATACAACCCAAGTCATAAGCTACGACCAATTCAAAAATGTTGTACTATGACTTCTTCTTTTTTTTAAAAAAGGAGGAAATAAAATAGAAGGAGGAGTTGTGCTTTATTTGTTTTTATTAGAAAATAATGTTATAAGCATATAACATTATAAAAAGAAAGAGTGTTGTGAAATCTAGCCGCCTCTCTCTCTTTCCCATCATTCGTCATTTAAGAGACTACGTTCTTCCCCCGCCATTTGAGTTGACTCCAAATGGGTTTGATAAGTGGAGTGTTTCCCCCCTTTTCTTTTGGCTTATTCTCCGGCCTTCCTTTTTTGTTTTTTTATTTTTGGTACAAGCAATCAATTAAATTTAATATAATACTTATTTAATGTTACTTTAATATGAGACTTATAAATTTAATCATTAATATTATTGTATAGTTATGATAAGTATGTTGTGTTAAATGTGAGCATACAATCAATATTTTGTGAATGGGATTGAAAAGTACATGGTTTCCTTTGTTTTGTGAAGCTTCGTACAAGCACAATGGGGTTTCCTTTTTTTTTTTTTTTTTTTAATGAGAATTTTATAATAACACGACCAGAAATTTGGTGAATACAAAAGGAATTACTAATGAAATTTTTTTAATGGTTTAGTGCAGCAAATTTTACCAATTGAATTTTTCATCGCTATATCTGTCAGTAAGTACTGACAAAAATATTTTATTGATATATACTGAGAGAATTGCAGTGAAAAAAAAATGAATAAAAAAGACAGAAAAATACGATGACGTGTACCATTTATTGACGGCTTAACTGATGGAAAAAACCCAATGGTAAAATTCATCTCTAAATATACCGACGAAAATAATCTCTCAGTATATACCGATAGAATTACAAATGATATTACAATTGGATTCAAAAAGACAAATCATACGGTGACGTGACAGTTTTTACTAAGATAATGATCGAGGGAATGCTCGACAAAATAATTCAGTTGGTATATCTATTAATTATATTTAATTCATGACATGGCAATCGACCATCCTCTCCTTCTCCCTTATTTATTATTTTTTTTCTTATGCATTTGTTTCTGCAAACAACCACCCTTTCAATCTCAACACAATTCAACCTCTTATAATAAATCCGGCTACCATGACAACCGGTTTGTCAGCATTTGTGTTTTGATTCAAATTTTATTGAGGATTCTTTACTTTAAGTAAGCAAATCTACCCCTTTTTTTATTTGAACACAATTTTTAAATGCTAATTTTTAATTTTTTTGCATATTTTTGTAGTATATGTATTTTGTTTGGGTATTTACTTATTTTATAGTTTTTTCTCATATAATTTTGTTGTATGGATTTATGATTTGTATATGTTATGGTTTGTTTTAGATTTTGTAAAATTGTATTTGCTTGTAAATTGATGAAACTTATGTCGAATTGTTTACTTTGGGGTTTTAAATTGAAATAAATAATTTTTTATTTAACGGATTTATTTTTATATTTTGTAAATTTTATTGTTGTTTTAATTTTTCAATAAATGTGTAAAAATTTGAATTGATGTAGATATATAATTGATAATGAATTAAGAGAAATATTAAAATAGATTGAATAAGATTGATCTAAATGAATATATTTGCAAATTTATTTAGTTAACGTAGTTAAATAATACATATTGGCATCATTATTTAAATATGTTTGATATAAGTTGTTGTTACTTATTTTTAGGCCCTACGTGCTGGAGATGTTGTGTATCCCTCTTGAATCAAATGTTGAATTTTTTACTTTGGGGTTTTATAATGAAATAAATAATGGTTTATTTAACAAATTTTTTTTATATTTTGTAAATTTCATTGTTGTTTTAATTTTTCAATAAATGTGTAAAAATTTGAATTGATGTAGATATATAATTGATAATGAATTAAGAGAACTATTAAAATGGATTGAATAAGATTGATCTAAATGAATATATTTGCAAATTTATTTAGTTAACGTAGTTAAATAATACATATTGACATCATTATTTAAATATGTTTGATATAAGTTGTTGTTACTCTTTTTAGGCCCCACGTGCTAGAGATGGTGTGTATCCCTCTTGAATCAAATGCAAAAATTTAGTTTGTGATTGTTGAAAAATTAACAAAAGCAAAGAAGAAAAAAAAAGAGAAAGAAATTAAAAAGAGAGAAGAGAAACAAGAGAGAAGCAGGGATTGCCTTTCGGTCTTTGCTGCATTTTCTACAAATAAAATTTGCAGAACAAGGGATAACAGATTGCAGGATCTAGTAGAGAAAGAGGGACGAAGATGCAGAGAAAAAAAAAGAGACACAGACGTAAACACAGAACAGAAAGAAAAGGGATGAAACAGATGAACACGGACAAATCAGCCATCACGCCTTCAACATCACTACAACTTCTTCATTTCTGCCTCTAGGTTTGTCATTCCCAACTTCTACATGCATCCTTAGTGCATTTGTTACTATTTAAGTGAAATTTAATTCACTTGAGCAATGATCAGCCAAGGCACGCGTGAGGAAACTCATGCATGCCTTTGTGCCCAGTCAAGTCACTGGTTTGGGCCAGTTACCCGGTTAGACCTACTAGGTTTAGCCCAGCCACATGGGTCATGCTGAACCCAGCCCCCCTAAATAAAACGAGTAAGATTGTTGGTTGTCTCGTGTATTTTTTTTTGTTGGTTTCTTTTTATGTTGTAAAAATATAAACCTTGTATTTAGAATACCCGGTTTTCGACATATATATATATATAACATGTTTTTATGCATACAGCCAATACCCTAATATATTTTGAATTTCCTCTTTTTTTTTAAAAAAAAAAGCAAATATTCAAAGTTTTTAAAAAATATGTTTTAGCATGGATTTCTTAAATACAAAAATTATTTTCTTGCATTCTGGATTTTACAACATGTTTGTAAAACTCCAAAGGGTGTTGGCCAATATTTCAAAAATACAAAAATCTTATTTTGGGGAAATTCTTTTTTTTTCACCATTTGTATTTGGATAAAGAAATTTCAAATGGATTAATATCTAAAATATTATTGGAAATAACCTGTTATTATTTACTGTTAATGTTTGGATAAAAAACCAAGTGGTTAGCATCCAAAATATTTTTATAGGAATAATAAGTCATCACACATCCTTCAAAGAAGCCTTGATTATAATTGAGGACATTTTAATTTTTGACTCCACGGTTTACGAGTCGTGAAAGTATGAAACACTAAGGCAAAAAGAGGCTTTTAAAGCGCTCTAAATTTCCTTAGATTTCTAAATCTTTGTTCCTTTTCCTTGCGATTTACGAGTCGCGAATACTTAAAATACTAAGGGAAAAAATAAGCTCCCAAGCACATTGAATCTTCTTAGATTTTTATCTTAGTTGTCTTTTAATTCATAGGTTATAAATTTAGTTCAAATAAAACACAGATTTTAAGAGATCTGCATCGTTTCTTCTTGGCACTCTGTAGGCATATCTAAAGGTATGAACTATATTGGCTACGGGTTCTTGCTTTTAGACTTTGAACCCAAGTTTATACATACATATATATATATATATATATATATATATATATATATATGTCGTAAAACTATTCTAGGAAAACTGATGGTATTAGAAACACCAACACCATAGCAATTATAAGGCAAACTAAACACCAAGCAGCTTACCTTAGGTAAGGCGTACTAGGGGTGTTAAAACCTTCCATTTACAAAAAAGACCAGTTAGGTTTTCTAGTGACCATAATGCTAGGTGACGACTCTCTTATTCACAAAAATAAGACCCTGACACCATATTCCCACTCCCGAGAAGGGTTGCCACAACGCCGCACTCCGCGCATAGGTGTGACATAAGTAATGGATGATAGTTTAAGGATGTATCAAGATTCACCTCAGGGGTTGTGAATGATGGATTATTGTAATGAGGTTCAAGGTTTTATTAATTACACACTATCTAATCCGAGAAATATTAGTGGAGGTAGTATTAGATGTCCATGTAAGAGGTGTAAGAATAAAAAAATTATCGATCCAAATGTTCTAACGATGCATCTTTTACAAAAAGGATTTATAGAGAAATACATGTGTTGCTACACATAAAACCATATGTTCCTTACGACATCATGATAGAGAAGGGTTGAGTCAACTTCTAGTGCTAGCAATATGCATGGAGTTATAGATGATAATAATAATCCTTATAGGAATATGATAATGAATGTGATGAGAGTGAATCAGGGTGTTGATCAATGTTCAAATATAAATGAAGAACCTAATGCAGACACGATCAATTTTTTTGATCTTTTGAAAGATTCCGACGAACCATTATGGGATGGTTACAAAAATCACAGTAAATTATCAATCATTGTATAGGTATTCACCATCAAATTGGATCATGGGTTGAGTTTGGTTGATTATGACAAAATTATGAAAACAAGAAGCATTTTCCCTAAAGGAAATAGGATGAAAGAGAACTTATATGCTGCTAAGTCCATGATGAAACCTCTCGGTCTAGGATACCAGAAAATTGACATATGTCCAAATTTCTATATATTGTACTACCTTGAAAATACAGAGTTAATCAAGTGCAGAATATGTGAGCACTTTTGTTATAAACTTAGATCTGGCAGGGGAAGGACTTTTTTAACACACAGGAAAATACTTAGATGCTTTTCAATCACACCTAGACTAAGAGGTTTATCATGTCACCAAAGACTATTGAGCACATGATATGACACAAATCACATGATGCAGTGGATAAAGTGATGATGCACCCTTCAGATGGTGAAGCCTGAAAACACTTTAACAGTATGCATCCTCAACTTTTAGTGGAATCAAGGTTATACTTATGGTTTTTATCTATGGATATACCAAATCCTAATAGTCCAAGTTGAAATATAGATCTTTGTCTTCAACCATTGATTAATGAGTTGAAAAAATTATGGTTATACGGGGCTTTGACTTATGATGTATTGAGGAAACATAATTTTCTGATGAGGATAGCTTTGATGTGGACTATCAATGATTTTCTTGCTTATGTTAAGGTTTTTGGTTATAGCATGCATGAAAAACTAGCATGTTCATAGTTTATAGAAAATAACAAAGCATTCACATTAACAAACAACAATAAAACATCTTTTTTTACAGTTACCAACGGTTCTTGCCAACGGACCACAAGTGCAGAAAGAACAAGGACTTTTATATTTGTAGAGTTGAAAGGAATGTTGCATCGCTGCTTTTTTTGGGTGAGGAATTGTATGATGTGGTGTCATAGTACAATGACATTGTGTTTGGTTTTCAATCCTGTAAGCAAGAGTTTTTTTGGTTTTGGTTTAACCTATAATTGGGTTAAGCAAAGTATTTTTTTAGGATTTTTCTTATTGGAAGACCAATCTCCTCCGTTGTAACTTTGATGTCATGCACATAAAAAAGAACATGTTTAAGAACATTTTCAACACAATATAGATGCGAAGGGAAAGACAAAGGAAAACATTAAAAATATGGAATTGGTTTATGTTGGGTCATGGGTTATAAAGCCCAAAGCTAGTTTCGCTTTAGACAAGAATGCACAATTATTTGTCTACTAATGGCTTAAAAATATATGTTTTTCTGATGGACATGCCTCAAATATATCAAGGTTGGTGAATATAGAGGATTGTAGATTGTATGGAATAAAAAGCCATGACTACTACGTGTTTATGCAAATACTCATTCCATTAGCTTACCATGATTTATTGCAAAAAAGGATATAAGATGTACTCATAGAGATCAGTCATTTCTTTGGAGATATATGCTCCAACAAGTTATAGACATAACACATGGAGAGGCTTGAAATGAATATTTTCTAAACAATATGTAATCTTAAAATGATATTTCCTCCATCATTTTTCGACTCGATGAAGCATTTACCTATACATTTACCTTTTTAGCAAAAGTTAGAGGCCCGGTCCAATATAAATGGATGTATTCATTCGAGAGGTTAAGGATTACACATACATTGTAAGTAAATTTTTTTTTTTGGCTTTCTTTGTATAATTCAAAACATTTGTTTAATTCCATTCAGATACTTGCTTAATCTTAAGAGCAAAGTAAAAAACAAGGCTTATGTTGAAGCTTTGATATGCGAGACCTATATTGTTAAAGAAATCTCAATATTTATCTAATACTATTTTGAACCTTAATTAAGAACAAAAATCAATAGCGTCCCAAGGTATGATGATGGTGGGGAAGTGCCTTCAAATGAGAACTTATCAATATTCTCCCATCTTAGACGACCCATACCAAAAGATATTGTGAGGGGAAGATATTTGTCTGAAATAGAATTCAGACAAGCACACAATTATGTGTTATTTAATTGTGATAAACTAAGACCTTTTATTGAATAAGTATTCTACTTAACATGTCATTATTTTCAAACAATTCATCTCTTATAATATCATAAACTGATACATTGTTGAACTCCTCGTAAGCAACATTGTCAATATTTACTGTCCCAAAACTTAGAGCTGATTGAATCCCAAATCTTTCGATTACAAGATGAGTAATTTTTCACATGGTTTAGAATACATGTAAGTATTATTTAATTATTCTTATATCTCAAGATAATTTCATTACATATTTCTTATTAACTATTCATGGTTATACTTTATGTACCAATTTTATCAATTATAAAGAAATGTTAATGTTACTTTGTCTTTACTAAGTTTAAGTCCTAAAAGAAAGGTGAAGTGCTATAACATGTATTTTATCAACGGATATATGTTTCATACTGAAGAATATAAAAATGGTGGAAAGATATATGATAGTGGAGTTTGTGTTAAGGGATTGACTTTTAATGAGTTTGAAGTTGATTATTATAGGAAGTTAGAAAAGGTAATTGAATTGCAATATCATAGTGAACAAAATATAGTTTTTTATTCAAATGTTATTGGTATGACACCACTGATAGAGAAATCAGAGTATATCTCCATCATGGTTTGGTTAAAATTAATTCAAAGGCTAGAATATGCAACGTCAACAATGTCTTTATTTTTGCCAAGTAATGCTATCAAGTTTATTACACATACTAGGGGCGGAGCCAAAAGATAAAATTAAAGGGAGCAAGATTTCAATTGTATTATTATTTTAGTTAAAATCATATAAATTATGAAGAGAAGGCTGGAATTTTTTTTTTTTTGCAGAGGCTGCTGTCTCCGCCCCTGACACATACACTCTTTCCTTTAGAAAGGATTGTTCAAGAGTTGATTGGTTATCTATAGTGAAAACCAAACTCAGGGGTCATGTCAAAGTTGTTCAAGATGAGAACAATGAATTAACTGTGGGAGATGATGTCTTTCAACTTAGTGGAGTTAGTTGATCCATATCGAGTTGCTTTATCTAATGACTAAGAAGAAAATTCAAATTTTCGCATCACCGTTAATATTTTTGTTGATGTTAATGCTGAGGAATCGAATGATGTTTTGAACTCCATCGGACATACACAAGTTGATGAAGATAATGATAACAATGAAATCAATGTAAAAGATTGTGATGGAGATGAAGACGATTCAATGAACGAAGAAGAAGACAATTCTAATTAATTTGCACAACACAAATTTGTAATGTCATAAAATATAATGTAATATTTATGGAAAAAAATTCATTTCAATTTAATGACAATGATATTAATACATTTTTGAATGACAAGGAAATATTTATTTTATTATTCTGATGTGAACAGGCGTTACTGTGTTATGCGTGCAACATGTGAATTTAAATATTAGCATGATGGATAGATAGGGAATACAAATACAAGCTGGCATCAGACATTGTTTTACTTAAATGAATGTACTGACAGAATGTGACCATCAGTATATTGCAAAGGCGAAGGGGATTGTTCCCCTTTTCACTAGCATTGTTGATGGTGTTAATTACACATGAAAATAATGACAAAATATTTCTGTTAGTATATTATAGTGGTGATGAGAATTGTTCTTCTTTTTTCTGGTACTGTTCATTGTGTTAATTACACATGGACATACTGACAGAATATTTCTGCCGGTATATTCTAGTGACGATGAGAATTGTTCACTTCTCAAAGCGCTATTCACTCTCAAGGTGGTGATAATTAATGCTTATTTACCTACGGAATTACCGATGTAATGAGAATTCCAACTCATTGACTATTAATGTTTTTATGACCGTGGTACACGTTCGCCGATGGAATGTGAATTCTAACGCGTTGGTAATTAATGCTTTATATATATATATATATATATATATATATAGTTCATTGTTTACTCTTTAACGATGGAATGAAAATTAATGGATAATATTTGGAGGGGTTTCTGCAATTTTTTATGCGAATTGAAAATTTTACATTACAAACGGAATCACTGATAAAATTTTTAAAAATATTAATATTTAATATTTTATTGGAAATTATGTTGGTAAAACCTAATATAAAAGACCACGAGCACATCAAACGAGATTTCATCTTTTTCATTCATCTTCTTTCATCCTCTTTTTATTTCTCTCTCTTCTTCTTCACTCATTTTTGTCCACGACCTAAGCTAAAATCAAGCATGATCTTCTCTTCTGATCTTAAGGTATGTTGTCTTTCTTTATTTTTCTCCTTGTTTTTTCTATTTTCAGGTTTTTCTAACAATCCCTTTTAATTTATTTTTATTTTTTTTTAATTCTCAGCCGACACTAAGCAGGCCGTAAAGGTAAGAATTTTTCTTTCTTTTTTCTTTTTATATTTATGCTTCTTCGAGTGTGATGTCACAACATCGAGGGAGGGTCCCTTCACAACAAGATCTTTTTACTTGTAAGTACGAAGTCGAATGGAAGGACAATTCTTTTAATGTAAGAATGATTTTCCTGCTTTCACAATGACATGTTTAATAATTTTTAAAAAGATAATTTTGTTTAACAAATGCAATTTAATGTTTATAAACATTGAGGCTGCAAGAACAATATAATCAGCCTTTAAATCATCGATGAAAATTCCATTATTTCATTGCAGTCAGGTTTCTAGACATCCTGAATGAAAACCGTAGATCGATACATGGATTTTAAGGTTTAAGGTTAATATTAACTTAAATATTTTTTTATTATGTTAATTTGATTAGTTTGTTGAAATTATTGAAATTTTCCTTTTATAATTTTTTACTGTAATGAAAAATTTGAATGAGAGAGGGTTGATGATAATGTTGCGAGGAGAGTTTAGAAGAATTACGTTGCAATTAGGTAAGATCGAAATCAGAATAATTTTTTTATTTCAAATATTAAAATTTTATTTTTTATTTATTAACATATAATTTATTGATAACATATAAGTTACGTGATTTTTGGTACTAAACAAAATAATACATGAGAGAAAGCGAGCTTCTAGCCTGGAATGACATAATGGTTTGGGCGTCCACAGACTAGGAATTACCAACTAGAGTTTTATCGACAAATTGTTTCCATGCTATTTATTTAATGGTAAAGACTCTTGATTAAATCACAATCTCTTCCATCATAAAGATTTTAATAGTAATCCCAGTTATTATTATAATACGTGGTAATCACAATTCGTGATTTTATTGTAATCCGCTTGTTAAGTTTGGGCTAATTAGGCCGTTTAAAGAGGATCTGGGGAAGGCGATGGGGAGTTATACAAACTTATATTGACTGGAAAAATGATACATGACTTTGGATTAATGCTCAAAATTATAATTAATAGAGCGAGATTATTGACCAGGGGTCTATGACGTAAACTAAATTAAAAGATAAATATTTTAAAAAAAAATAGTGCAAACGTGTATTAAAAACATTTATAAACCATTTTATATCCTTTCAAGTGATAGTCATTTTTAGGTGGCATTCCACGGAGCACATGGTATGCACTGAGATAAGAATATATTTAATTAAAACAAAAGCAGCTCCCTGCTGACATGGCTGACCTTTGGAAAAATGGTTGATGGCATCCTCGTAATTATTAAAGGCCGGCACGGTACCTGTTCTGACTTCTGCTTCAGCGTATTTGCTCCGCTGCTGAAGATATTTGACAGGACCTTCGTTCCTAAAGTCAGATCTGTTCTTCGTGTTGATTCCCGGAGACGAGAGCCACCACAACCGGTCCTCATTGGACGATGACCAATGCCTTTAGTATAATTATATCCCACTACTGTTCTTAGTCAAACATGTTGGGATAATTGAAATCCCGATCAGGAGACGATTTTTTCTTGAAGCCAGCCATTGATGACGAGTTCTAATTCAAAATATTATCGTTTGAAAATCACGGATAAAACATTATTGCTATAATTTCTAATTAGACTAGACCTTTTTTTTTTTAGGTGTTTTAAAAAATAATATATTGAAATCTGAATTAACTGTTTAAACTATTTTATTTGATTGATATGATATAAATAATTATTTAGAGTTGAAATTGGAGGACAATAATTAATTATCATGGTAAGGATTTTGGAGATGCATTTGTCGTCGCTTCACTGATGCTGCCATTGCTTTTTTGTTTATGGTATTTTAAAAAATAATATAAATTATATATTAAAAATTTTAAATTATTTGCTATTTAATTAATATAATTTTTTAATATAATATTATAATCAAACAGCTATTTAGAGTTGAAAGAGGAGGGCGATAATTAATTATCATGGTAAGGAATTTGGAGATGCAATTGTCGGCCGACTGATGCTGCCATTGCCGTTATTTTCCTGGTGTTTTTTTTTAATTAATAAGGTGTTTGGATTAATTTATATATTTTTGATTAATTTTATAAATTTTAAAGTTAATAATTATATAAATTTTTAATAACTATTATATTAACAACCAAATAATACAAATATGAAATTACAGAAAAATAAATCCTTTGATTACTAAATTTTATCGCTGTATCATTTGGTTATGGTAATTAATTTGTTAGGAGTTGGAAGAGGGAGGGCGATAATATTATTGGGATAAACATAAACTCAGTCTGCTGGGTGACTATGTTGGGTACAAGACGAGCAATCAATCGCTTGTCGGAAGAAGAAAATAAAAATTGACCTAGGATCAAGTCTGGCTGCTGAATAATAAATTAAATATTGATGTGCTCGTTTTGTGAGCCGTCGAAGGTGGAAACTAGATGCAACGTAAGTAATACACGTGTACATAGAACATAACATTGACAACAACGTAAGTAGAACACCACATTGCACATTACTAGCTCTCCACTCACTATATTGCAGCAGTAAGAGTTTGGTTTTATCCCATATACCATGAAAAATTTAATTGACTGGTAAGGATAGTAGGGTATTTTTTTATTGTTTTTTAACAGTAAAAATATGAGAATACCCTTGGCACCAAAAAAAAAAAAAAAAGGCTCGGTACGTCTAGGAGTATTTTTGCCTTTTCATCCTTGACCACTAAAATGCTATTATGTCAAAGAAACCTTAGCTTTGATCAAGGGTTATTACTGTTATTTTCAACTTGTTTTTTTAGGTATTGCTAGGTGGGGAGGCATATTTGTTCTTTAATGTTTAATAAATATTTTAAAAAATCAAGTTATTAAAAACTTGGCTTTGGTGAAGAGTTGTTTTCGTCATTTTAACTTTAACTTTGTTATTGTTTGGTTAGATTTGGGATAAAATTGTATTTTAATATTTAATCAATATTTAAAAAAATGATGACAAGAGTGGTGCATCTATGTGTCGCCACCTAAAGGTCAAATGATAGCTTTCGATGCGACATTTAAATCTTTTCAGCATCTTTTTCGTTCTTAATCGATGCATATCCTGACTTAACCTTTGGTTTGATCCTAATAACTTTTTTTTTTCCTCTCTCTTCTCTTTATATTTTGCGCTTGGCCATCTAGATTTTCAAGATTACCCCCCTCAATTTGTTTTATCTTCTAACCTAGTCAATGTTATTTTAGTTTCTAATTTTTATCTTTGACTCTTTTATAGAGTTTTGATTTTTTTTTTTAATTTCATTCATCAATTTCAGTTTGTCATATGTTGTTTTTTTCACTTTGGTTCTTATTTTTTTTATTTTTGTTTTTTTTCTCTTAACCCTTTTGTATAATTTTTATTTTTTTTTAATTTCACCCCTCAATCCAGATTTATGGTATGTTATTTTCTTTCAATTTTGTCCTCATTCTTTTGAAATTTTTATTTCTTTTGCTAAAGTTATTTTTCTTTTCAATTTCACTTTTCAATCAAAGATTTATAGTTTTCCTCTAATTTATTTAGTATTTCAATTCCTTTATTCTTCTAATTACTATTTTTCTTAGATCCTTTTATATAATTGATTTTTTTTTCAATTTCATCATTTAACGTTTGATTTGCTCGAGATTGGATTTTTATAGTTTCATGGGTTAACCTGGAAAAATTTAAATAAAATATTTAAATTTTTAATATTTCATATGAAAAACTTAAGAAAAGATCCATATGAATATAGGCTATACATGTAAATAATGAAGTTTAAAAGAATATTTAAAAAGTTTTTTATCCTACATTGAAAAGATACTATGTTATGCTTTTAAGTTGAAGTATGTAAACCATTTTTTTTTTTTATCTCACATTGAAAAGATACTATGTTATACTTTTAAGTTGATGTATTTAAACCAAATAAGTTTTTTCATCCCACTTTAAAAAAACATAATTTTTTTCTTGTGAACATAAAGTATATATACTAAAGGGCTTTAAATCCCACATTGAAAAGATATTATGTTATCCTTTTAAGTTAAAGTATTTAAACCAAAAACTTTTTTTTATCAACATTGAAAAAATATAACTTTTTTCTTGTGAACATAAAATATATATATGAAATGGCTTCAAATCTCACATTGAAAAAATAACTTTTTTCTTGGGAACATAAAGTATATATACTAAAGGGTTTCAAATCCTGCATTGAAAGAATATAACTTTTTTCTTGGAAACATAGAGTATATATACTAAAAGGTTTCAAATCTCACATTAAAAAAATAAAATACTTTTATAATATTTATATAGTGAGCTTTAAAAAGTGTTAATAACCAACTAAAAAAATATAAAAAAAGAGGGGTATAGGATAAAAAACAATTTTGAAAAAAAAACCGGGTCTTGCTCGGGTTTGCCCGGGTCGCCCAGGTAATGGGTTGAATCGCCGGGTCGACCGGGTTTGGCCGGGTTGTTGCACTGGTCGGTCTTTTGGCAAACCCGAACAAGTCCAGCAACTGAGTCGACCTGCCAAGTCAGTCTGGGTTTAATAACTATGGTTTTTTTTTTTATATATAGTACTTCCTATCTAATGACCTAAATCATGGATTTGAAAAGTTAATGCAGTTGACATCTTTTCTTTTTTCTTCTTCTTATTTTCTTTTTTAATTTTATCATTCATATTTTTTTTAAAAAAAATTGCTTTGTGATTTTATTCAATTTTTTTCTATTAGGTTATCCCTATTTTATAAAATGAGTTATGAGTTTTGCAAGTTAATCCGGGTTGACTCACCTCTTATTAATCAAGTTATATGTCTATCAAGCTATCTCGGGTTAACTCGGTCTAATTTTTTTGTTCCTCTTTTATCCAATTTCATAGTTCCAAATGTTTTTTCTTTCACTTTGTAGTGATTTTGTTTTTTTTTTAATTCATCCATATACTATCATCACCTAATTTTTTATAGTTTAATTAAAATAAAATTAGCTTATTAGTCTCGGTTAGGGCTATAATCCGAGTAGCACATGTTTAATTAAAAATTATTGTTGCCTAATTTTTTGTAGTTTAATTAAAATAAAACCATTTACTAGTTTAATTAAAAATTATCACTACTTAATTTTTTCTTTTTCTTTGAAACACATAAAAAATAAAATTAAATAGGGTCAGACATGTGTGGCCAGGTGTCAAACCTGACCCTTTGCAAGCATTTTCTCTTTATTTTTTTGCCTTTTGTTCTTTGATTTTTTAACACTTCAAAAGTTTTTTTACTAGATTCATTTATTTTTTAGTTTTGACATAGTTTTTAAATACTATTATAAGTTCTTATTTAAATCTTAATATCTTTTTCATTATTATGTATCTTATAAAAAAATAATAATACTTATAATAAATTAATACTTATAATAAATTATTTATGACAATTTGATTGAAATTAGTTATTTATTATTAAAATGTTTAAATAAATCGAGAACATGATTTTATCATATTTATGAATTTTTGTTTTATCTTTCAATCACACAAAATGTAGACATGCCTTTTGATATTCTTTGTTAACTTGCTTTTATATATATATATATATATATAAAAGAAACAATGCTTCCAATTAAAAATATTATGTTGACTAAAATAAACAAGAAATACATTGATATGAAACTTTATATTTATAATTTTTTAAAATAAATCATTGTGTTCTCGACTCCTAGTCAAGTTTTAAAACTACGATAACAATTATTTTTATCTTTATTTTTACTCGGATTAACTAGATTAACTATTATACAAAGAATTGAACAAGTTTATCCTATCCCAGCTTTTAGTGAGATAAGAATTTCTCCATCATAAATGCCTTAGATAGGATAAAAATTAATTTTTATACTATCCAATGGTACATTAAACAACTTCACAAAAAAATATTATATTTAATCAATCATTGTTAAGCATATCAAACACTATCTAATCTTATCATCCCTACCAAAGCATTGTATGTGTGTCATTTCTTCTTCTTCTATTGTTTAGTAGTATGGCAAGAAGTTGTAGGAATTATATTTTGTCTCAATTACAGTTTTAAAAGTATTTGGTTAATACATTATATTTTTGCATAAATCCTACCAAAAATTTTATTTCAAAACCTTGATTACAAAAAAGCTACAATTCATAGGTTTTCTTAGACCTATATTTTTCTTTTTAAATTATAAAAACTACCATGATATCAAAGATAATAAAACTTAAAAGGGGATTTCAAGTTGCCCCTCTCCAAATATACATGCCCTCATCAGTGCGCTTAGCACGCAATTTGGATCACTTAAAAATGAATATGGTATAATGACAAGCTTAACAAATAAATTTTATAGAGTAGCTAGGAACATCATATTAATTATTTTACAGACTCATTTTACAAAAAAAAAAAAAAAAGATACAGTGGTTTGGTAGGAATGATAAGATTTGTTTTACTGATATTACTAAAATGATCATCCTAATAAGAGAAAATATTTTTATTATTTTTTATGGGTCATGAGTTTTATTTTCTCTCCCTTCTTTATATTTGTTTCTTTTTTCAAAATAAATTTAAATAATAGTTAATAGTATATCTTATCTCCTTATCACCATAAAATTTTCTAGTTCGGCGTTCATATTTTGTTATTATTTTAATGCATTAAAGAAATTGCTTTAAATTATTTAGAGCAACATCTTTTAAAAAGAAGGTTCAATTATTACTTTTTTTTAGCTTTTACTAACATGTAAAAGCAACTTAACCTTTTTTCTTTTCTCAAATTTAATCATCCAAGTATGAATGACATGACGCAATTCCAAAGATCAAGAGCTATCCTCTTTCCTCGTAACATTGTGAGGGGACCTTTACTTTTAGACTCTTGAACTAGCTTTTGAAGTTTTAATCTTCTACTCAGTTTTAATTTGTTCTTAATAAAAACTATTTCTCAAACTCTCATTAACTTGCATTTTATTTTTTTAAAATATTGAAAAAAATATTGTAAATATTGATTAAAGGATTGTATGGATAATCTAGGGTGATGGCTAGAATGGTGGTGAACCGATGGTGAATAATATCAACGCACGAAGAGGGAATCTTTAGGGGGGGAAATTCAATTCAATTGCTGTTTATAAAAACAATACAAGTTGGTTCATTTTTATTTGATTTGGGTCAATCACACCAATATTTGTTTTTATTTTAATGTAAATTTACTAAGTTTGAAAGATATGAAGTAATGGTCGCAAATAAAGAGGCTAAAAAGGTATTTTAACCCAACTAAAAAATATAAAAAGATTCGTGTAAAAGCATCCAAATTTTGAAGTTCTGTTTTGGCACTTCCCAATTTCAAAATTAAATAATAATAATAATAATAATAATAATATCATTTGTCGCACACTTTCCCAAGTTATTAAGGGTTTCGAACCCCGTCCAAGTAATGGACCATGATATATGGATCAACTCATTATGGGCCGGAGCTACAAACCCTGTCTACGCAAATATCGTTTGTCCAAATTTATCAATTTCATATTTTTTGGTTATCTTGATTTTTTTTTAATTAGGAACTTTAAAACAATATTAATGATCATACATTGCATTGGAATTTTAAATGACAAAAAATAGAAGAAATAACATTTGCTTAATTGATTTTCCAGTTGAAGTGATGCCATGGAAAACATGATTCAATTAATTGTTTTTTTTTTTTTTCATAAATAAATACTTCTTGTTTTTCAAATTACAGATGCATGGTTGCATGATTTCTGTAGTTTGGAACCGAATTAATCATAGAAATGAGATAAATGACATGGAGAAACACATGGGAAGGTGTCGGTTGATTATATGAGATACTAATTATGTTCAAGATGTTAAATCCAAATTAATAGAAAATAAATAAAGAAAAAGATTAGAGTTTTCATTAATCACAATATTACGAAGTGTATCTTTAATCTAAATACAAAGGAATTACATATAGGTTAAACTGAAAATATTATTCTACCCTTAATAAATAAAACAAGATACATACATATATATATATATATATATATATATATATATATTTCTTAACACAAAAATCAGCTAAGAAAAAAAGCTATCATCTATTTATTTATTCATTAAAGAAATAAAATAAAATAAAGATTTAAATTATTCTCCTTCATCCCTAGACAAGTATGTTTATTATATACAAGATTTAAATTATTTCTTGATTCACTGAATTTTTTTATATCATGACTTTCATACTTTTTTTTTCCTTATTGTCCCACATTTAATTACTTGAAAATTTTAAATTACTGATGTAAATAAGGGACTAGTTACTATAAACTAATAAATAGAGTAATAGTCCATAAACTTTGTTGTAACCCAATTTTAGCTCAATGATTTTTAATTTAATTTTATAGGGTTTAAAATACAAAATTAAAATATCATAGATTTATTTCGATGAAATGTGTGATTTGTCAACTTGCATGAAAACTAGGGACTATAATGTACTTTTGTCATTCTATCTTTATCTTCAAGATAATCCTTGTCTTCAAGATAATGATAGTTATTCTCTTTCAAATTTAATTTTTAATTAAATTCAATTTTCAAAGAAGAGAATGAGTTTGATTGAAACTTGGTTTCTCACACGCGAAAGGACTCTAGCACTATAAAAACAGATCTCAGTGCATGCACAAAGGGAATGAGGCCATTACCAGAGAGAACCAAAAAAAAAAGAAAAAAAAAAGAATAACACGTGTAAGGAGGGGACTGGCATTCCAATCTCTGCTCTCTATCGCCACCCTTTCTTTCATCGATTTTCTTTCCTCCTTTTCTTCCCAGTAATCAAGAACAAACAGAGCAAACCCTCCTTGGCTTTTATTTTCCTCTCTGGCTTAAGACCAAAACTGCCACCATACCAGCCTTGGCCTCCCTTCTCAGCCGAACAAACATCCCTAACCATCACCACGCGTCCCTCACCTTCGTTTCCAGCAACAGCTACACCAGGTGAGAACTCCTTCTTTTTGTTTTACTTGATTAACTAGTTTGTTACTGTTACATGCATGCGTGAATTACTCACGCATGCATGCAACAATGCTTTTTTTTTTTTTTTGGGCGGACCACAAAAATAAAAAAAACAACAAATATATATATATATATATATATATATATATATATATATAACAAAAATAGTTTCCTTATCTTGTAATATAAATTTTACGGATTTATTCACTAACGCTAGAGTCAGAAATACCATACTTTATTGGTTGTGCAATTTTTACTAACGTCAAGGTTGAAAATATTCATAGTTGAATATTCACTGACGCCAGAGTCGGAAATATTATAGGATGACCATAAGAACGGAACACAAGCAAACCTTTAGCAATTTAAGACAAAACCAATAATGCAACTTATCTCAGGTAGGACGCTTAAGGGATAATACTATCTTTCCTTTCACGTAACCAGTCCCGTACCATAAAATCTTTGTTGACCAGTTAGGGTTTCTAATAACCATAATACTAGGTGACGACTTCTTAAACATGATATTTTTCCCTATAAGAACAAGATGACAGATATCTGTTTTTTCTTCAATCGAGTGATATATTTTTAAATGGTTGCCACGATGTCCGGATATGACAAACTTCCAGGGGTTACAAAAAAAAAATTCTTCATTCATACTTGGCTGTGAACTTAATGTGGATGCCATCGCCGAATGACATTACCGGATTGCGAGACATCTCCTCCCTTCACTTTGGTAAACCTGGCATAAACCAATCCAAAGAGTTAACAAAAGAGTTCCTGTCCAAGCCAAGATGGAGATTATTAAAAGAGAAATCAAATATACCTGTATTTGGTGACCAGGACACGCAGAAAAGAAGACATGATCAGCTTGCTAAACTCCGCCCCGGCACAGTGTCTTGTGCCGCCACCGAATGGGATGAAATTCTTGGAAATACTTACTTGATCAAGATCCTGTGTACCATTGGACAAATTAGCGATGAAAAGAAAAATAATCAGTTGTGAAGGAATGATGCTTGTTAGAGTGTATTGGTCCATGTTCGAGTATATCAATAAGCCCGGAGTGGCCTGGCTCCAGGTAGCTTAGAGAGACTAGAAAGAAGAGCTAGGGAGAAGATGGGTTTAGTTAAACCCAGGAGGCCTAGCTCATCTCAAAAAACACCCTAAAGAGATGAGGATTGCCAAGGGCTTACGTGAGTCCTGGCTTTGGTGTGTTTAGGCAACGTGGGATTCTAACAATGCTTTTTTATGTTATAACAAAGTGAACTGATCAATTTTAATCCTCCCTTGTAAGATTCAGCAATTGTGAAATCCCCAACTTTCCAGCGGCATGGGTCGAATGTTAGCGGACCCTTGAATGTTTCAGGATTTAGCTGGATAGCAGGGGTAGCAAGCAGTACTGTCTAGCCAGATGGAATAGTGTATCCTGGAAATTTCACAATCAATCAATTGAATTGAGCATAAGAAACCAAAGAGATCTTGAATTAAGAATTGATAGCATTAACTTTGACTTGAAAATCTTTCAATGCTCTTCGGATTATACCAGGTTGAAGGTTCGAAATTCTAAGCGTTTCATTGACAACCTATGAATGATTTGACCGCACTCCAAAAGAATGCAAGGCTATCGATCTTACAACAAAAATGAGAAGAAAGGATTTGCATTTAAGAACATAGAAACTAACCATCTGTGTAAAAGTCAATGATCGGTACTCCTCCCATGCAAGGCTCGAGTTTGGATTTTCTCTGTTCTTCAGAACAGTCTCATGCTCAGCCTGATTATAAAACAATTAGAGCCAGTATAAACCAGATATCATTCAATCTGGAAGCTTAAAACTTTGATAATCGGTGTTAATTAAACTGACGGTTAATATCTCAACTACTTGAGGGTTCTCCAAGAGAAACTTGATTGCAAGAGTTAGGGTTGATGATATAGATGTTGAAAGCTAAGCTGGTTACTTGTTTTTAAAGCCTTAGTAGAAGACTCTGTAGGCTATAACGAAAAGAATAAAAAAATGAAAGAAATTCTATTAAAGTAGTTAAAGAAGCAGTTAAAACAGTTATGGCAATTATAGTCGATTTTACTATTAAAATTTGTTACAAATTGATTCTTACATGTGTAAGAATCATAGCCCTCAATTGATGGATAGATGAGATGATTTTGGTTCCTAAAATCTAGGATTCGGTTATTAACTATATACAACTAGTATAAAAGCAAAATTTCTGCACTAATGAAACAATGGAATATATACAAGTCAATTCTTCTCAATCTTCTCTGTAAAACTCTTTTACAAATTCTTCTCAAGAAATCTAAAAAACAAACATGGTATCAGAGCTTGAAAACTGATTCTTGAGACGGGCGTAAATTATGAAAACAGATTCATTAACTGCTTCTTACTCAAAAAATGGTAGGATCAAGCTTTGTTGGAGGAGATCTAAGAACTCCACAGCTCAATGGCACAAATTATGATTTTTAGGCTGTAAAAATGGAGATAATCCTCATAGCATTTGATCTATAGGATGTAATAGAAGTTGGAATACAACCTCAATAATCACCTGAGGTTGCAGATGGATCTGGTGATGAAGAGAGTGAAGCTGAGCAAACCACTTTGCAAGCATCCACTACCTCTAGAGAAAACAAAATTAAGAATGCAAAGGCATTAAGCCTCATACAAGAAGCATTAACAGATGACCTTTTTCCACGCATAAGAAATGAGAAGACTGCAAAAGGAGCTTGGGACATTTTGAGTAGAGAATTTAAAGGAGATAAAAAGGTTAGAGCTGTGAAACTTCAAGCAGTTAGAGCAGATTTTGAATACATGAGAATGTCAGAAGGTGAAAGCTTAGATGGCTACTTAGCTAAATTCTTTGCAACTATGAAAAATCTAAAATCATTAGGAGAAGATGTATCTGAAACCAAAATTATGCAAAAACTGCTAATGAGCCTAAGTAGAAGATATAAGCCCATCGTGTCTATCATTGAAGAGACACGGGATCTTGATGTTCTAAGAGTAGAAGAGGTCATTACATCTGTCAAAGTCTATGATAAGAGGGAGGATTTGCATGATGAAAGAGACAGGTTAACAGAAATAAAGAGAGCCTTCAACAGCTTAAAGGTTGGAAACAATCAAGCTTACAGTTCACATAAGGGTTTCCAAGGCAAATCTACTAAAAAATGGCAATCACAAGACAAGAAGGGATCAAATTGGACTCCAAACAGAAACCTAAATAACAACAACAATTCAAGCTGGAACAACATTGCTTGGGGAAGCAGTTAAACAGGTGTAAAACCACAGTGTCAAGTCTGCTAGAAGCAACACTTTGGATTGTGCAAACACAAAGGAAAACCAAGATGTGGAAGATGCAATCAGTTTGGCCATATTGCAAAGGACTGTGATAGTCACAATCATAAACAATTAGCAAACTATGCAAAGGAAGAAAGAGTAAGCACTGGAACCATGTTCTATGCTTGTCATTCTACAAGTTTGCTAGATAGAAAGGTATGGTTTATGGACAGTGCTTGTAGCAACCATATAACATCTCAAGAATTCGAACTAATCAACATTTATACAACTATGACTTGCAAAGTAAAGATGGGCTCTGGAGACCTTGTGTAAGCAACTGGAAAAGGCACATTGGTGGTAAAGACTCAGCATGGGAAGAGATACATAAAAGAGGTGCTGCTTGTTCCAAGATTGGATGAAAACCTATTGAGAGTAGGCCTGATAATGGAGCATGATTATTATATCCTTTTTGGAGCTAACAAAGCAGTGATATTTGATGATGAAAGCCTCAGCAATGTTGTAGCAATAGTGATTATGGGAGGAAATCGATGCTTTCCCCTTTCACTTAAGTCCATGACACCCGCAACAAGGAAAGCATTAGTGATTGAAGATTCCTAAATATGGCATAGAAGACTGGGACATTTAAACATTGCTAGCATGATGAAATGGAAATGGTATGTGGACTTCCTGTATTGAAAGAAGTGGAGGATGTGTGTGCAGGCTGTGTTTTTGGAAAACACCACATGGAGAAATTTGACAAAGAATAAGTGTGGAGAGCAAGCTATCCACTGGAGCTGATACACACATACATGTGTGGACCAATGCAGAACGAATCAATTAGGGGAAACAGATACTTCATTACATTCATTGACGACTATTCAAAAATGTGCTGGGTATACTTCCTCAGGAATAAATCTAATACACTTAATGTGTTCAAGAAATTTAAAGCCTTTATTGAACTGCAAAGTGGGTATAAATTGAAGAAGCTGAGGAGTGATAGAGGTGGTTGATTAGTACTTAAAAGTGCATGTTTATCAAGGTTTTATATCATCATTCTGCACTTGAAGTATCAATAACTCCTTAACTAAAGCATGTTTTATAATAACAAATTTGATACTATAAGATACCTTAATTTATGGTAAATGTTCATCTTAAATGCAGGCCTATCACATAAATAAAAGGATTGATTGATAAGTTTAAGTACTGAAATTGAAAGGATAAAGAGATGACCAAACTTATAAAAGAGATGTTGGTGCAGTCCAAACTAGAACACTGTTTGGTAATTGGATCATATCTGGAGCTGTAGATTTCGGATTTAGGTCCACTTTATATGGATGGAAAGGTAAGACATAGGCCTACAACTTTCATGGGAGCCCAAGATTTAGAAAGGCCGTTTTTAAGTCCAAATTATAGCAACAACAAAGAAGTCTAAATCTGTCCTGCAGCCCAGACATTGTTCAGTGTTCAACCCATATATCGAGTTTTAGAAGTCCAAATGACCTTATCTTTTTTCTGTTGGAAAGCTGAGACAATTTCCTAGAAGTTTCATGAGGAGTCTGTTCAAATTATGATGTTAGCAATGACGTTTTGTTCAGACAAGAAGATAATGATTGTCACTAAGTCAAGATGTTGCCACCCACTCATCAATTAGTTAAGAAGTTATTGATACTTCAAGTGCAAAATGATGATATAAAACCTTGATGAAAATGCACTTTTAAGTACTAATCATTGATTACATTGTATATACTAGTAATAGTGAGAGGATGCTTAGTGCGTTCAAAAGAGAAATGATGCAGAGATATAAGATGACTGATCTTGGACTTTTTCACCATTTTCTTGGCATGGGAATACTACAAACAGATCAAGGAGTATTCATTCATCAAAGCAAGTATGCCAAATCCTTGCTTAGTAAGTTTGGAATTAAGGACTACAAACTAATCTCTATTCCTTTAGCCACTATTGAGAAACTGAAGAAGGTGGATGGGAGTGAGTTGGCTGATAAAGGACTCTACAGAAAAATAATAGGAAGTTTACTATATTTAACAGTAACAAGACCTAATCTGATGTATGCTGCCAGTTTGTTATCACGGTTCATGAATGGACCTACCAAAATTCATATGGGAGCTGCAAAAAAGGTTTTAAGATATATGCAAGGAACTCTCAGCTATGGCATTGAATACGTGAGAGATCAGTCAACAACTCTTATTGGATTTTATGATGCAGATTGGGCAAGAAGTGAAGATGATAACAGGAGCACTTCTGGCTATGCATTCAGTTTTGGGAGTGGAGCATTCTCTTGGGACTCTATGATACAGAACACAGTGACATTATCAACTATAAAAGTTGAGTATGTCTCAACATCTGAAACAACAACTTAGGCCATTTGGTTAAGATTTGTTCTTGATGATTTTGCTGAAATGCAAATAGAAGCAACATCATTGTTCTGTGATAACATGTCAGCAATATCAATGGTCAAAAATCATGTTTTTCATCAAAGAACCAGACACATAAACAAAAAGTATCATTTCATAAAAAAGGCTTTGCAAGAGGAAGTAATAAATGTGAAATTCTCTAAAAGTGAATAACAACTTGTAGACATCTTCACGAAAGCATTGCCTACAGACAGATTTAAGCAACCAAGACTGAAGCTTGGAGTTAAACCAGTAAATAAGCAGAGGCTGTTGAAAGCTAAGCTGGTTACTTGTTTTTAAAGCCTTAGTAGAAGACTCTGTAGGCTGTAACGAGAAGAATGAAGAAATGGAAGAAATTATGTTAAAGGAGTTAAAGAAGTAGTTAAAATAGTTATGGCAGTTATAGTCGGTTTTACTGTTAAAATCTGTTACAAATCGATTCTTACATGTGTACGAATGGTGCCCTCAATTGATGAATGGATGAGATAATTTTGGTTCCTAAAATCTAGGATTCGGTTATTAACTGTATACAACTTGTATAAAAGCAGAATTTCTGACAGTGGAATATATACAAGTCAATTCTTCTCAATCTTCTCTGTAAAACTCTTTTACAAATTCTTCTTAAGAAATCTAAAAAAACAAACAATAGATTCATAGCTAGCAAATAATATCTCAAAAATAAGCTGGGGGATGAAATCTATGGTTAGGAACTTCTTTGTCTCCAAATCATCAATGGTTTGATCAAGAAAACATCCTCGACACTTTGAGGGGTCGTTCAGTCTCTTAATCAGTGTATCCTTCAAAATCTTCATCGTCTTCTTATGGTCCTGAATCAATAGTTGGGTAGGGGTGTGTGTGTGTGTGTGTGTATGTGTGTTGGTTAATCACTTCCAAGTAACGAGTATCAAATACGAATATATTTCAAGTTTGAGGAATTCTTTCTTTATCTGCATGCACTTGTGGAAGATAGTACAAGGGATTTTCAAGGGCAAGGATAAGAAACTGTACGCAAGCCTTATGTAATTCTCACTTAGCTTCTCTTTTAAGTTTTCAGCATCGTAGCCAAATACTATTTTTTTTGCTGTAAAATTGAAAACCATCTACAACCAGAAAGGAAAGGTTAGAATTAACACAAGGAAATTGTTAATTAATCCTACTGTGTCGATCAACTGAAAAGTACTCACAACAGAAATAACTTGTTTCATATCAACAGGTCCCTAAGTAGCCCACTTTGCTAGGTTGGTGTTAATCATATTTTCAATTTTAGGAAGTAATGATTCCCTGAGGCTCTCAACTCCAATGTGGTTCAACGTTATGCTTCTCGTGTATCTATGAACTTCATCGATAGCACTCACTCTGTTTTCACCCTTAAGTGCGAAAAACTTGGCAAACGAATCCAAATACCACAGCTCAACCAAAGTTCCTTCATGTTGCAAGATGTACTTGTTCACTTCATTTTCAGTGGATATTACGGTAGGTTTACCAAGCAAACTAGTTTTAAAGATTGGTCCATACCTGAAACAAGGAAATTAATATGAATTTGTTAGTAGTGAACAAAGCAGGCAAATATATATGATTTAATTTTAAAATCAAATGCTTTTTTTTTTCTCGCAAACTATGCTAGCCAACATATTACTTGTGCATCCTTTTCTTGATGAATGGATGAAGATCAATAGATCTTCTAGGAATAATGAACTGGAGAGTTTCTCCAATGAGGGGCCAGCCCATGGAGCTTGGAGGAAGAACTCCATCAATTTTAGGATTTCTCCATTTTTTAATCAAATGTGTGTAGTATACCACCGCCAATGCTACAACAAAAAACCCAATTGTCCACATCTTGTAATGCTTTTTACTTAATGCTTCTCTTCTTCCTCAAGGAAATTGATGTGGGGAATGTTGAGAAGTTTCGATAACTGTTAGTATTATTGTTAAATAAGTCTATTAAAGTTGTTAGTTAGTTCGTATCTAGCTGGCAGTTAGTTAAGTCAGGTAAGTTAAGTGATTCCTTGAATCATGTTGCAGCAGTTAGTAGCCATCATGCAGTATTGTAAAGGCTATATAAAGCCAGACAATTGCTTTCTTTAAAATAAGCGATACAATTCATTGTTCATCAGAGTTCTTAAATCTCTGTTTCTAACAAATTGGTATAAGAGCCTCCACTGGGTCTGACAAAGAGAAAGCTGCAGGGAGAGAAAGAGAAAGTTGTAGTTTTTCTCTGAACTTTACAAAACAAAGAAGAGCCTGATTAAGAGATGGCAAACGACAGTAATAGCAATTTCATCCAACCATTCATACCATGTTTTAATGGTCATTTCGATCACTAGAGCATGCTGATGGAGAATTTCTTGAGATCTAAGAAATTTTAGATCTTGGTTGAAACAGGCTATATAGAGCCAGAGGTAGGAGTAGTTGTGACTGAAGCACAATGAAAGAAATTAAAGGAGTTAAAGCTCAAGGATTTGAAAGTGAAGAACTATCTATTTTAGGCCATTGACAGAACCATTCTGGAGACTATTATGGAGAAGAACGCCTGTAAACAAATCTGGGACTCAATGAAGAGGAAATATGAAGGAAATGCAAGAGTGAAGCGTTCAATCCTTCAAACACTAAGGAAGGAGTTTGAAACACTGGAGATGAAAACAGGTGAGAATATCACTGAATATTTTGCAAAGGTTATGACTGTAGCCAACAAAATGAGAATCAATGAGGAGCAAATGCGAGATATAACGATTGTGTAGAAGATTCTTTGATCCTTGACTGACAGATTCAATTACATAGTATGTTCAATTGAAGAATTTACGGACATTGATGTTCTCTCAATTGATGAGTTGCAAAGCTCATTGATTGTACATGAACAAAAATTTCAGAAACACAACATGGAAGAACAAGCCTTAAAAGTGACATCTGAAGATAGGTTTCATGGTAGAGGTCAAGGAAGACGAGCTCTTAGAGGAGGAGGAAGAGGTAGAGGATGATATGCATTTAACAAAACCATTGTAGAGTGTTAAAAATATCACAAACTTGGCCATTTTCAATATAAATGTCCCACAGTGAACAAGGAAGCAAATTATGCAAAACTAAACAATGAAGAAGAAATACTATTGATGTCTCACATGGAATTGTATGACAACAATCGAGAGGATGTATGGTTTTTGGACTCTGGCTGTTCAAATCATATGTGTAGAGACAAGGCTATGTTTTGTGAGTTGAATGAAGAATTTAAACAACTGGTAAAGCTTAGGAATAATACACGAATGACAGTTCTTAGGAAAGGAAAAGTCAAGCTGTATTTGAATGGAATGTAGCATATGGTTACTGATGTATTCTATGTACCTGAACTGAAGAATAACCTCCTAAGCATAGGCCATCTATAAGAAAAGGGTTTGGCAATCCTTATCAAGTCAGGAACATGCAAAGTCTATCATCTTGTGAGAGGCCTAATCATTCAAACTAGGATGAAAATCAACAGAATATTTATGTTAATAGCAAAGGCTCAAGTCAAAGATGCTTTTTATTTTCATACACCTGCACAAGACCTTTCACATTTATGGCATTGCAGATATGGTCATCTTAGTCACAAAAGATTAAGAACCTTGCAATAAAAGAAGATGGTTCAAGGACTACCACAACTTCCTACATCAACTCCAGAATGCACTACTTGTATTATTGGCAAGTAGCACAGAGAATCCTTCCTAAAGAAAAGTCAATGGTGTGCATCACAAAAGTTACAGCTCATTCATGCAGACATATGTGGTCTAATCACACCAATCTCAAACAGCAAGAAAAGATATTTCTTATGCCTCATCGATGACTATAGCAGGAAAACCTGGGTTTATTTTCTAGCAGAAAAATCAGAAGCTCTCCAACATTTCTAGTATTTTAAGAAGCTTATGGAAAAAGAAATTGGACAATTCATCAAGTGTATAAGAACAAATAGAGGTGGTGAATTCAACTATCTGGAATTCAATGAGTTCTGTAAGCAAAATAGCATCAAAAGGCAGCTAACTACAACTTACACCCCTCAGTAAAATGGAGTGGCTGAGAGGAAGAATAAGACAGTGATAAACTTGGTAAGATCCATGCTTTCAGAAAAGAAGATTCCCAAAACCTTCTAGCTTGAGGCCTTAAACTGGACCATATATATCTTGAACAAATGTCCTACTTTTGCTATAAAAGACATGACTCTAGAAGAAGTGTAGACTGGAGTGAAGCCCTCAGTTGAACACTTTAGAGTGTTTGGATGTGTAGCTCATGTGCATATACCAGATGCAAGACGAACTAAACTGGAAAATAAGAGTGTGTGCTGTGTATTGTTGGGAGTGAGTGAAGAATCAAAGGGTTATAGATTGTATGACCCTGCAAGAAAGAAAATTGTAACTAGCAGGGATATAATTTTTTAAGAAGAGAAGCACTGGACTGGGATATCAGTTATAAAGAACAGTACAAATGAACTTAGAATAGGGAGGAGAAGGTGGAACTGATGGAGATGAAGCAAACAGTAGTGGAGATGCAAAGACAAATGGGCATAATACTACAGACTCAGGTTTAGAGTCAAATTGGGATGGCATTGAAGGATCTAACAATGCTCCTACCAACACAATACGTGAAGAAGATGTCAACCTGCATACAAGGAGGGAGACAATTACTCCGTATGTCTTTATGTTGAGTGGAGGAGCAGTTTCATAGTCATCGAAGAAACAGCCTATACTCACCCTATTAACAATTGAAGCAGAATTTATGGCAGCAACAACCTGTGCTTGCCAAGTAGTATGGATGAGAAGGATTATAGAGAAGTTAAATCATGAACAAGAAGGTTGCACCATATTAATGTGTGATAACAATTCAACCATCAAGCTCTCAAGAAATCTTATTAAGCATGGATGCAGCAAACACATTGATGTGAGATTCTATTTTTTACGTTATTTAATTCAAGACAGAGTAATTGAACTTGTGCACTGTGGCTCACAAGATCAAGTGGCTGACTAGCTGACAAAACTAGTTAAGCTGCAGACATTTAAAAACCTTCGAGAACAATTAGGAGTCTGCATGATGCCTAGAGTAAACTAATTGTTACACATAAATTAGTTTAAAGGAGAGAATGTTGAGAAGTTTTGATAACTGTTAGTATTACTGTTAAATAAGTCTGTTAAAACTGTTAGTTAGTTAGTTACTAGCTGGCAATTAGGTAAGTCAGGTAAGTTTGTTAGTGCTTAGCTTGAGGTAGTTAAGTGATTCATTGAATCACGTTGCAGCATGGTAGCCGTCATGCAGTATTGTAAAGGCTATATAAAGCCAGACAATTGCTTTCTTCAAAACAGGCGATACAGTTCATTGTTCATCAGAGTTCTTGAATCTATGTTTCTAATAGGGAAGACACTTTTTATCCATAAATGAAGCATGTTAGTTTTTTTGTCGCACGTGTTACATGCCTATAAGATGATACGCAATAATATGAAGGAAGGAAAGAAAGAAACTGCTAGGTTCCTTGCTACATACGAACCATTTGTGTTCCTTTAAGCTGGGCTGGGGATATGGTGAGCAACCAACTGCGTATTCTTTAATGTATAAATATTTGGGTTCTTTCTGCTATCCTTCAGAATTGTGACCGCTTATTGGCGATGGCTTCTTTCATGACCTTCATTTGTTTATTCTATGTATTAGCAGGGTCACATGACTGGACCCTTTTCATGAAATTGGCCAAATTGTCCTTTAAACTATAGAGTTTGTTTCTTTTTTACATATAGAGTCGAGTTGATGAAAAACAGAGGGCTTTCCAATCGATCTGAGGTGGAAATGGCAGGAAGGCCAATAAATTAACTTCTCTTACCAAATAAAAAAAAAAAAAAACACGAACAAAGTAAAAATTCACATAGGATACAAATCATCAACACCACAACACCTGGTGTTAATTGAAGTACAATTTAAATTAATTAAACTCCCAACGCCCTATACTGTAAATTATTCGGTCTTTCTAGGTTGGCCCCTTTCTCACTGTCTTGCTTCTTCCTCGCTGCCTACAGATGATGCTTATTACCCTTCAATCACGTTTTGATGTAATCTTAATGTGGACACCATCTGGAAATAGTAAAATAGGACTTCGGGTGATGCGTCCTCCTTTGACCTTTGACCATCTGTTGCATCAAACATAAATATAAGCATAAGCATTTAAAATTTTCTCCATGGCAGGCTGTTAAATAATGCTTGGCAACTGTAGAAGTCAAATACACCTGTATTTGGTCACCAGTATATGGAGAAAGGCCGCCATGTACACCTTGCTGAATTCTGCCCCGGCACACTGTCTTGTTCCTCCACCGAATGGCATGAAAGACTTGGAAAGAGTAACCTGGTCGAGGTCCTACAGGTCCCGTCAAATAAATAAACAAGAGATATTAGCAATTCAGGGTTTATTTCTAAGAACTCTTGAGAATTCACAAGTATACTTCTTATTATTCATCCCCAAGGTTTCCATGATATATAAAAAGGCACACCTTCCAGCGCCATGGATTGAACTTTAATGGATCCTTGTATGTTTCAGGATTTAAGTGAACAATAGGAGTAACAAGCATTATAGTCCACCCGGCCGGAATTGTGTATCCTGGAAAAGTGAACAGAAAACGATCAATCAATTCCATCAAAGAATAAATATTATTAATTACAAACAGAGGATTCATTGCAGTGAGAGCATATGCATACATACCCTTGACATTAATGTCTTTCAGAGCCTTTCGCAATAAACCAGGTGGAATATTCATCAATCTAAGCGTTTCGTTAACGACCTGCGCATACATACAGAAACCACATCCATGCAAAAAAACACATGTGAGGAACGTTTCAATATCTCAGAGTTTAGGTAAATCAATTCAACAATAGAGATTATGGTACTGACGCTCTGCGTAAAAGCCATCGTTTTGTATTCTTCCCATGTGAGGTGGGAGTCAGGATTTTCTCTTTTCTTTAGAACTGCCTCATTTTCGGCCTGGAAAGGAAAAAAAAAAGGGTTAGAGTTTTTCAAAAATAATAAATGGAAAATGATTGACTAATTTATCAGCTATCACGAGAATCTTGGAGAATTTATTCGTTTCTGTAGTATTGCTACACGCACCGTCAACTCTTCCAACACGAGTGGGTTTTCCGCAAGAAACTTGATAGCTAACGTCAGTGTTGTGGACACAGATTCAAAGGCAGCAAACAAAATCCCAAAAGAGAGTTCAGCAATAAAATCCTCTGTCAAGAACTTCTCTGATGCCATATCATTAAGAGCTTGATCAAGAAAATCTCCTGGACGTTCATCCGGAGAATTAATTAATCTCTCCTTTATTATGTGCCTCACCATGTTTGACATCTTCTCTTTGTCCTGAATAAAGAAAGAGATGCGTTCCCCATTATAAAAAAGAAGGAAAAAATCTTCAGTGGAACAGGTAAACTTTAGTAATTTCAAGAAAGAAATCTCAGATCTTAACAATAATTGTCGTTAATCACCTTCATGCACTTGTGGAATGTAGTGCCAGGAATGTTCAAGGGAAAGGACATGAGACTTTTAATGAAATTGGGCAAGTTTTCAATTTTCTCCCCCTTCGAGCTTTCAAGATCATACCCAAATGCAACCTTCGCGGTGAAGTTGAAAATCATCTGCAAAACACCAAAAATAATACGGGTTAATTAATAGCAAAAACAACAATACAATCCCTAAGTGAGTGAGGTGTGCATTCGAACCATTCACAAAGTCCTGATATTGGCAAGAATAATGATTAAAACATAAAAATAAACAGATTCTTAGCATCCCATTAAAAAAAATAAAAATAAAAATAAAAATAAAAACAGACTGATAATTTTATATATAAATATCCTTGGCAGCTCTAAGTAAGAATAGCAATAGTTACCCGTGAAATAGCTGATTTAACTTCAACAGCTCCCTGAGTGGACCATTGGCGCAGGTTATCGTTTACGGAGGCATCAATTTGAGGAAGCATCTTTTCCCTGAGGCTCTCGCCACCAAAATGGTTCAAGGTAATGCCTCGCAAGTATCTGTGGACACGACCAATCGCAGTAACCTTGGACTCCCCCTCGAAAGCAAACAACTTGGCAAATGAATCCAAATACCACATCTCCACTAAATTCCCTTCCTGAGAAAAGATGTACTTGTTGACTTCAGGGTCTGCCGTGACTATGATTGGTCTTCCAACCAGATTTGTTCGAAAAATGGGCCCATACCTTAGACAAGAAAGATTAGTTTAATGTTGTCAGTCTCCTGTACCATTTACTCAGGTGATGACTTCCGTTCGAAGAAAGGACACACCGATGAGTATTTATTTCGAAGCCCATTCAATATATTTCAGAAAATATTGACGACAAATTAATACCCAGATAGAATCAGATTCATTTAAAAAAAAAAATATATATATTATTATTTTAAAAAAGACTATTTATCGCAAAACTCAAACAGTACCTAAACAATAATTAGAACGACATACAATGCTTCCACAATACCTTTGGATTCGTTTTCTGATGAATGGGTGAATATCTATAGAGTTATAGCTTGGAATAAGCAACTGGATGGTCTCTCCAATGACAGGGAGACCCATAGAACCAGGAGGGAGCTGGACTGGAACTCCATTAATTTTAGGGTATTTCCATTTGATAAGCAAATGAGTGTAATATATGACAAACAACGCTACAAGGACCAGCACAATCTCCAACATTGTGTGCGCTCTTGCTGTATCTCTACCTCGTAGGAGAATGAAAGCGAGGAAGAGAAGCAAAAACTAACTCAAAGTATTAGAAGTGATGAGTGAGTTTGGAAACAGAAAAAGATGATGCTTAAATAGCTCAACGCCATGGCATGCTGAGGACTTAAGAGTCCAAAACCCAATTCCAACGCAAAGGAACCCATGTTTGCTCTTTACCCCTTTTTTCCGCGTGTTGCTATAAAAAAATCAAATGTTAATAGAAAATAGACCGGTGCTCGGTGGATGGGCTTGTCCGCTACTTTATTCTACGACGGCTTTCCAGATCTGCATTATCCCATTTTTGACCACTGTTAAAATAAACTTTCGCGTCTTGAATGATCAGTTCTCTAAAGACAAATTAAGGGAAGATCATTGCTTTCAGTGTGCTGACAATAATGCCTTCCCCTATCTATATATTTTCTTCATACAACTGCAGATTTTTTTAGCACCTTACTTTGATTTTTATTTTTTATTTTTCTAGCGTATGCATATAGAGGCATTGATTGAGGGAGGGGAGTGGAGAGAAAACTCTTTTTAACGTGTCTGTGCCAACAAAGTGGGTGAGGAACTATCGCAAGCCAGTTTTCCAAAAGATCATTTTAATCCCAAGATTTTAAGCATAGATTCATGCTGCCCCTTAGAGATTATTACTAAACCTCCCCTAAAAAATCAACTTTCATAATATTACAAAATACGTGTGATATTTCAAAATTGTACCCCACCGGCCCCGTTAGCAGCCTCCCCGCAAGGAAGTATATCTACATTTATATAAAAAGCACAAGAAAGTACCTATCAGCTTCGACTTCGATGTAAATGCAGAAGGCTTTCTCTAGATATCCATTGGTATGAAAATTAAACACAATTTTTCATATTAGCCTGTCTAAAAACTCTTTGTTTCCTATAAAAATATTGACATATAGCTAACTTTTTTTTTTAGCCATAATAATTTCAATTGAGGTGCGAATTAATGATAATAATATAATTACCCAGGGAATTTTCAACTCAAGTATTTAAATTATTTTATTTAAATCGCACCCATAGTTTATTAACTTCTTTGGTCAAATACGGACTGCTCGACAAGGCAGGTTGCAGTCAAAACATTGTGTTTCAATTCCATTTTGTGGACGCCGTCAGTTCTGATTGTTGAGTGTTCTAGATGCCATCCTGCTATCCGTTATCCTTTTTAACTCGAGGGCTATTCTTGTCATTTTCATAAATTGTTTTTCTCCTATTACCTGATATTATACATGTTGGTTAATGATGAAGCTAGAAAAACTTCACTGGATATGAGCCTTTTTTCATAGACAATATATAATAGGTTGGAGAGAAGGTGTTATCAGGAAAAAAAAAAAAAACATTTCTATGCCAAAGTTACCTTAGAGTTTCTCACGTAGATATGATATAAAAAACAATACAAAGAAACTTTTACTTTTTCATGTTGTGATGGAAAAATCCCGTTATTCTCCTTTAAACTTAGAAATATATAGCTTATTTTATAATAAATATGTGACTAATTATATGGTAAAGGGATATTTATATTGTATTTTTTTTATTAGTGTGGGTGTCCGAATCAGCATGTGTGTATCTCGATTAATTTCACGGATATTAAAGTAACAACCATGTAAGTCTCCAATGGTCATTATATTAGCAACCATATAGCTCAAACTTGAAATTAAAAAAAAAATTAATTTCAAATTCTTATCACTAGACTATTTACTAAATAATTTTATATTGCATATCTTACATTATCACATGATAGCTTGTTAAATCATCTATGCATGTGACAATTCTGTGACAATTCTAGTTGAAATATAAATGAAGTTATAGCATGTATACACGTGTGATAATTCTAGTGGAAGTACAAATAAAGTTATAGCATGTATAGCGGTAGCCCAAAACAAAATAAGACATAAACTATAAAAAAACAAAAACTAAGCCATGTGAGGCTTGCTTAGGCCTCGGGTGGCCTTGGCAATAACCGTGCCACAGGTTTTTTTTTTATATTATCAGTTAATATATAGGCTGTAGAGATAAAATAATAGAATAAGTTAATTGGTTTAGAGAAGAGAGACTCACATTTGAAAAACCACTTTATAATGATATGATTAAAAAGAAAAAACTTGATCCTTTTGAATTAAATTGAATGACTTTCAATGCAATTTAATTTTAATAATTGCACCCATTAACTAACTTATGTCAATAAAATAGATTTTATATGTAAACCCCTATTCTAAAATTGGTAAATCAATGCAAGAAATGATAAAAAGTTTATTTAAGAAATGATAATTAAAAAAAAATTATTATAGATGGAGATAGTAAAATTTTATAAATTTAACTTAAATTTCATTGAAAATAAAGTAATAAATTGATACGTGAAATGTCAACCCAGTGACGAATAGAATAGATTTTCCAATCGGGTGAAATAATTATCTAAGAAAAAACATTTATACATTGGGTATAAAAAAGGTGATATAATAATAATAATAGAGTGGGAATCTAAGACAAAAAAAATAATGTCCGATTTTAGATGTGAAAACATTGATTGTCGATATAAACCCCGCATACAATCATGTTATTTTGACCGAAAGTAGCTAAAACTCTAAGCAAATTTGTATGATGGTTATGAATGGGAGTTATCAATGAATTAGATTAAAAATCATGATGATGTGAGTAGATGAAATGGTACGTAAAATTTGAATTTTTGATGAAAAATTATCTAGTGACCAGTTTTACAATATCAATTATATTTTTTAATTGAACCATTTAATTAAGCTAAGCTTTTACAAGTGGTTTTTTGACATATTATTCTATCTTGGGTTGAAGTTTTATGTCAATTAGAGTCCAAGAAAACCTCATGAAAATACCAATAGACTAGAATTTTATAGAAAGAAACATATAGATATTTATGAAGGACATTGTAGTCTTTTCATATATTGTGATAAAAATATATGTGAAGTAAAAATATGATTTGAAAATACAATAGTGCCCCTGTGTGCATTATTATGAGTATCAATGATTAGGGGCATTATAACCTTTTTCATATATATATATATAAGTTCAAACAAAAAATAACAAGATACCAGATCATAGAGAGAAAACCATAAGTGAGAGGAAGAGAAAGAGATGGAGGAAGAAATGAAGAAAAAGTTGAGATATAGATGATAAAGAAATTAAGTGTTAAAGTAAAAATGAGTTTTGATAGGTATGATAAATGTGATGTTGATTTTATTGGGGTTTCTAAATATTTGAATTTTTTGTTATTAAAATTGATTGATGATTGTTACGGGTAATGTTTAAATTGATTGATTTGAGTGCATTATTAAGAATAATTATTTGAGATTGAATTTGATTAATTTATATATTTTTAGGAAGTAATCTTATGAGTTGTGAAGAAAATTTTTTTGGAAAATTCTAGGGAAAAAAATAGCTTTGAGGTTGAAGATAATCAAATTTCATTTTGGTTATTGATTTGTAAAAATTACAATTTAGTCCTTAAAACTTTGAAAAATTATAATTTGACCTCTGAAACTTATTCTGGAATTTTGGGCAAAACTGATTGTGGGATTAAATATGATGAAATTCAGTTTAGTCATTGATTTATAATATTTTTAGTTTAGTCCTTTAATTTTGTAAAAAAAACAACTTGACCTTTAATTTCAAGAAAATTGCAATTTGGTTTTTGGTTGTAAAAGATAGTTTTTAAGATGTTTTCCAGCAATAACTGTAGACTTATTAATGGTGGATTATTAAGACTTAATTAATTTTATTTGTATTTGAAATTGATTCAATATTGGGTTTGTATATTCTTTAGGTAAAGGATAAATTGAGTTAATTACACACCATGTGTTTAATAAATTGTGTGAATATGTATAAATTAAATTGTGATGTGTTGGACCATTTTTAGTGTATTTTGGAAGATTTGAGACGTATAATTGGTTCTGGAAATTATGTAAATTATATGTGATAATGATGAATTAATTATGTAATTGTGATTAGAATCATTGTAAATTAATTTATGATATGTGGAACCATTATGAATGTGTTTTGGAAGGTTATATATGTGAAATTAATTATAGAATTTATGTGCTAGAATTTATGTAAAACGAATGAAATGATGATAAATTTAATGTATAATTTTCATTATAAATTGATTTAACAATGTGTGAGATTATTGTGGTTATGTTTTGGAAGGTTTAGTATATATATTTTTTATGTAAGGAGTGGTTTAAGTTAATTACTTTGTTTAATAAATTATGGGATTGATTATAAATTGATTTTGATAAAAAGAAAATAATTATGATGTTTTAGGGAGATTGTGTATGTTTCATCTTTATATAAAAGATGATTTGCTTTGATTGTATTTAAAAATTTTGATAATAAGTATGTAAAGTGAGATTTTTAATGAATAATTTTTTAAAAAAAAGATGGCAGAAGCTTACTTGGCTAAAATTATAAATATAATAAAGGGAAGGATTAGCTTGAACATGGTAACATTTACGTTGTTAAACTTAGCTTGAATTGTTGTGTGTAATTTATAAATGAAAAATTAAGATATTTAAACATTAAAAAACATCAATGAAAAAGATGCTAATGTATATAAATTGAAATGATAAATAAAAAATAATATATCTATAGATTTGTTTACGAAAACATTCAATCACGTGAATTATTGAATATAATGAATAGACTAAAAAGGTTTAGATATTGATTTGAGATGTTTTATTAAAATGCAGGAGAAATGGTTGAAGTGGGATTCAACTTCTCATGAGAATGTATTGCAAGATTTTCAAGGTAATGATCACATGATTATAGGTTAATAGAGTTTTTTTTACCCTTTGTCTTTTGCATTTTTATGGATTGTATTATTCTAGAAAATTTTTATGGAATATGTCCTTAAAGGAAGGATCACATGTGTTAAAGTTTAAGCTCTTTCTTCTATTTTCATTAGTTAAAAAATAACTAGTCCATCATTTATGCATTTAACTAATTAAAATAAATTAATGACATGTTTTGCTCCTATACTTTTATTCCTTTATGTATTTTGCCCTTATGTAATTTCATTCTTTTTATGAATTCTACCATTTTATTATCTATTTCATTAAGATTTCTTTCCTTATGTTAAGTTCCATTAAATCAAATAATACATGTAAGAAAATATATGCACTAACGGATAAGATCATGACTTGAAAAATAAAACTATATATAAAGAAAAATAAAGAATAAAGAATATTTTAATTGAAAAAATCTAAACCAACAAAAATTTATCATCAAATTAACAAATGTGAGAATTTAGTTACAACTATTAAAAATTATATGCATAAAATATATTTAAAATAGAAATTAATAGGATATAATGTACAACAAAATCTAATAAATAATTAAACTAACAAACACAATTTTTTTAATAAAAAATACTAACTCATATTTGTTCTTGTTTTTCTATCAAATGAAATTATCTCAATGATGGATCACCATGTTTTATTTTTATCTGAATCCTCTTTTTAAAAGAATCAGAAGGAGGGTGATAATTCAACATCCTTGATCTCAGCTAAGTACTAGCTCAAATATATATGGGTTTGAACAGCTGTATTTTTGGGCTCAACCAAGTGCTAAGCCCAAGCATGTATAAATCTGGCGAGTTACCAAACCCAACATTCTTAGATTCAGTCAAGCACTGAGCTCCTTGGGCCCATCCAAGTGTTATGTCCAAGCATATATAGGTCTAGCGAGCTGTCAAACCTAATATTATTGGATCGAATCAAGCGTTGAGCCAAAAAAAAAGGGGTATGGCAAGTTGCCAAATCCAACCTCTTCGAGCTAAGACAAACGTTGAGTCTAAATACATGTTGCTTTAGGAATCTTGTAGACTCCATGTTGAACCACGAGATTCTGATAAGTCAAATATATTTTTTCTATGATAAATCTGTGATATTTTTTTCCTTTTTGACACAAAAAAATTAAATGCTATGGGGGAAATATGACTTTTAAGCTCTCATATCCACCAAAGGATAAAAATTATGGGCTATAAAAAACCGATTGAATCTTTAAAAGAAAATATTCTCAATATATATTCTTTAGCTAGAAAAAATAGATAAGATTCTCAGAATCAAGAGGTTAACTAGTCATCTAAGATAAATCTTACCTCTAAACTACTTGAATTTTGTAGGGCTTCATCTCTCAAACACTTAATTAACCATCGAAAACCAAATTTCTCATCATTATGATAACAAATTTCTCCTTAGATGCTAATATTTTTTATTGGTATTTATTAAAACATTATTAATATTTGAAAAGGGAGTATATCTGTAACTAAGTTCTTTCTGTATTAATTTTATAATAAATTTTCATAGGCTTAGGCTTTTTATTCATTTTTGTCCTTATATATATATATATTTGTTTTAAAGTAATGATTTATATCAACCAATGCATATATTTGACACATATTACATGATTTAACATAATTGAATGAAAAGAAAAGAAAAAACTCAATAGTATATATAGTAGAAGATAGGAATCTGGATATAAAAAAAGTGTACATGGAAGATTATAAAAACTAAAAGTATAGGAGTAAAACATGTCATTAATCCATTTTTATTCACTAAACAGGTAAATAATTATCAAATGTCTCTTAACCAACAAAATAGATGAAATGTTAGAGAAGTGATTCTTGAAAGACAGAATCCAAGAAAGAATTTATAGAAATACACAACTCGTAAAAAAAAGTAAAAATAAAAGCTCAACACACGCCATTAAAACAACTATTACACTACTAAAAACCCTTTATTATAAACACTTTGAGCGTATTTGTGTGCGTGTATTAAGTGGTACAAGCTTCCTTTCTTGAACTCAACACAAACAATTGAATATTACTTCCTCTCTAATATCTCCATTTAAGTGGATCGGACATATTTATGACATATACAAATACAATCCAAGGGGTCCTCAAGAGGAGAGCTTCTTTATTATAAAAATAAAAAACAAGGAAAAAAAAGAAGAATAACTAAGGCAGATTTGCCATTTATCAATAAAAACGTTAACCACGTGCACGAGGAGGAGCCTGGTATTTGTTTCCATCCCTTTATAATGCAAGTGAAAGCTGCCCATTTGATGGCTGTTTTGGTTGCAGTTGTAACTTGTTTTTAAATTTTATTTATATATTTTTAATTAGTTTAATGTGTTGATGTTAAAAATAATTTTTTAAATATATGTATATATATATATATATATACATATATATATATACATATATGTATATATATATATATATATACACTCACACAAATTGTGATGTCGAATAAAGAAATGTGTAGACCGACCACGCCATAAGAATGGTGGGCTTCTAAAATTCAAAACAGGGAATAGATAACGGTGACCTCCTAAAATAAATAGAAGAAAACTTGAAGTTGGCTCTCCATCTATTATTACCCCTATCATCTATGATGTCTTAAAACTTTTTATTACTAATATTTCATCATTTTGTTTTTTTCTTCATTTTGTTTTGTTAGGTGGTTTGCTTTTCATTGCTCTAGCAATTTATGTGGTTTTTCTAATGTTTTCATTTATACTTTTATAATTAGATTTGTATCATCTAGCAAGTTTTTTATGTGATGGGTAATATCTACAATGAAATGAACAGTGATTTTTAATGATTTTTCTTTTCTTTTCATTAAAATTAAAATATTTAAAAATTAATTAATAAAAAGTAAGGATAATACGTTGGAGACTAAACTTTGATTTTTTTAAAAAAATAATAAATAAAGAAAATAAGCGATCTCAAGGGATATCTCTTATTAATAAATTATAAAAATAATTTTGACAAATGAATATTTTTTTTAAATGTTTGATCATCTATGGAAATGAGTTGGAAAAAGTTTTCAGTATTTCAGTACTCTATGGACATAAAAAAAAAAATTATATATTATTATATGATTTTTTAAATAATTTACACCAAATAATGATAATTTTTTGATAACTCACTTAACAAGTAGCAAACTAGATGTAATTAATGTACTTTCCTTATTTTATCATGGAAAATAAATCTCACAGAGCCTGATTGAAATAATAAGACACCACTTTTTGACTTAAAGACGCCTCCACGCCTGACAAGGCACCAGCCCACCTTTAAAACATGCCTGGATTATAAAATTACAAATGCCCTCCACTTGTTATTTGTTTCTGGGACTCCAAGCCATTCCCTTTCTCTTTTTTAATTTGTTTGATGTGGAAATTACAGATGCCCTCCTCCACCTGTTATTTGCATGAACATTCTTGCCATCTTCGGCGGTGGTTGAACCTGTTGAAGGAATCATGATATCTAATATATGCGAGGGAAATATTTTGTAATGTGTCTGTGTTATGCTTTTATACTGGTTAATAAATGAGTATTTGAGGGAAACAAACATTCTTGTTATCATGTTTTTATATGAGAAATTTCTGTATGGACGGGAATTTAGTCGAAATATCCATAAACTTACTTGACACTTTAATTTTTAAAATAAAATAAAAAATTATACACAAAAATGGCAGCATAACATAACCACATCATCTGGCAACAAAAATATGTGACTGTGAACAAAGAATGAGGCATTTGTTTAAAACTTGCAGGATAATTTTAATAATCTCAGATATATCAGATGATGATTATTATATTATAAAAATTACTAATCCTTGAGTACATTTCATGTCTACATTCTGAATGGGTTCAAATTTAAAACCCACCCTTTCTTCTCATCCATTTGCCTAAAATTAAATTAAAGAACTAAATTATCACCCAAGTACTTGTGAATTTATTTCCCGTAGACAGAGCAATCAGCCAGTATAAACCCCCCGTGAAAATAAAAATGAAGAAACTGGGCATGACAGCACTTGACAAACCTACCTCTCAGAATCAAACAGCATATAAGCAAGCATGGCAAAGAATCATCCTTCTCCAATTGGAATGCAAATGAAATTACCGAAAAATGTTAAAATACAGTATAGAAAATGCCAAGGAAACTCTTAATTACATCTATGGTCATGTGATAAAAGCTGAAGGAGGGCAGCCCAACCCAAAAAGTCTAAAAACAAAAGGCAAGAACCAAAGCATGGTAGCACTGAAACCAATCCACAAGCCAGCAAACAAACAAAATATAAGCAACCATGATGGAGAATCATCCATGGCCAACTGCAATGCCAGAGAAAATGACTAAAACTAGTTAAAATACAGCATAGAAAGATTCAGGCAAAATGCAAAGGGAACTTAGCAACACATTCTTCTCCATGCCTTGTGAGTTGAAGAAGGCGATGCAACGCATAAAACCCAGTTAAAAGAAAATCAAGAACTTAACCATGGCAGCACTGACCTAACAAACCAGCTAGCAAACAAACAAAATATAAGGACCGTGACTGAGAATCATCCATCTCCAATCATAATGCAGAAAAAATTACTGAATATAGCAAGAACACAACAAAAAAAAATGCAAAGGAAACTGACGAGATCTTGTTTTATCTCGTGGGCTTGAAGGTCGGGCTTGGGCTTGGTCTAAAATCATTGATCTCCTAGTTCTGGCAATCTGACTCATTCTTCTATTATCAAAGTATAGGTGGATTATCATCATTACTTATAAAAAATCCTCTTTCATTTTTTTGAAGACTCTCTAATAATTAAATTAGTATTGATAGAGAGAGAGATCAATTATACTTTTAGAAAGAAAAAAAAAAGGCTTTTAATATAGATCAGTTCTTGTAACCAAAGAAAAAAACTAAAATTGGTGCAATCATTTTTGCTTTCTCCTTTTATAGTCCCTTATTTGCTTCTCTTTCTTGTTAGGGAAAGATTGACATGTCCTATTAGGATAAAATATGTATGATTTATTATCCCATTATGATACAATATTTTTTATTTACAGTCCTATCATAATAAAATATCTCTGATTCATCAAGGGCATCTAGTCTCAGCACTTGGCTGAACTAAAAAACGATGAGTTTGGCAACTCGTCAAACCCACAGGCATCTAGGTTTAACACTTGGCTAAGTGCAGAAATGATGGGTCTGGTAACTTGTCATGCCAACAAGCGTCTGGGCCCAACGCTTGGCTTAACCCAGGGATGATGGGTCTTAACCTTCCTATGGTTAGTCATTTGGAGAGTAGTTTTAAACAAATAAACAAAAAGCAATAAATATTGATCCATTAGTAGCTTGCTAAATCTTTGGGTATTATACGTGAACAGTTGAAAAAGCCTCTGCTCGTAGCAATTAAAACCCTTTTTATCTTTCCCATAAAATCTTTATGTATCCCTCTTAGCACCGTTAGGATCCTCAAGTCCATATGGCTTCTTTCAATGGGTAGAAGGTTTTTTTTTTATGGAAAGAAATGATAGCCAACACTTAATGTAGCACTTAAATATCCTTCTCAGGATATGTGATGACATAAAAGGTTTTTAAAATATCTTTCTTTTTCAATAAGAATCAATAGAGCCTAAAAACATCAGGCCTAGTTCAAGAAAGAGAAGTGCTCTAGTTCTTGATGAAGAGTTCAAGTTTCGGCTAGAACATGAAAAGAGCAACAAAGGATATGGGTCCCTCAGATTACGCCCTAAGGTTCAGGAGGATGTCATATTGGTGTTGTCCTCTAGTGGAGAGGAAAGAAGATCCTCGTGTAGAGGCATGTCCACTTCTCCTACTAAGGGTGCTCAAGAGAGGGGATCCCATAAGAGTCCATCCCATGTCTCTACCAAAGGCCCTAGAGAAAAAAGGAGGTTGCCTCAAATCCTCAGGGATGACATACCCAACAACATATTTACTGCAGATGTGAAAATCGTAGCTTGCCAACAACCTGGAGAGTACATTGCCCAGATGTCCCTCCCTAATAAGCGTATCAATAAACTGACCCTGAGAACCTCTCTTTTTGAAATCACCGCCCCTCTATATATGTATGAGATGAGGTATTATTTCCCTCTTTAGGTGATCCACTCTAACAGAATCATTAACAAAATATGTCATCGAAACTATCCATATGACAAACAGATTGCTGACAAAACTATTTGTTGAAATTTTATCGGTAATATTCACCAATGAATTTGACAACAGATATTGGTCGTCGCTTTTTTAAGGACCAACAACAAAAATTTGTAGTTATATCCATGATATAAAAATTAATGATGAAATTATAAATAGATATGACATCAACAATGAGATATTTCCTGATGACATGTTTTTTATTGATAAATCTATTTGTGATTTTTACACCAATAGAATTAGTGTTTTTATACTGACAGAATATCTTGTCAGTAATTTAAAATCTTCTAGTAGTGCAATGTGAAATGAATAACTTCAATTTATTTGGGAAAAAAAACATAATATATATTTGAAAACGAATGGTATTTGTATGCTTCATAATTTAATTAATTTTTGTAATATAAATTTTAAGATGAATGGTATTTCATAATCTAATAAAAAAAAAGTTGATAAATGGAAATGAAGAAATGATAATTAAAAGTGATCATTAAAGTTTTGAATTCTATAAGGTAAAATTACATATGAATAATTTTTGGATTCTAAATATTATATCAAAATCTTTCTAGTGGGGTAGGGTTGTCCAAATTTCTCATATGAATTTTACATCTATATAGTTTTATAATCTCAAACATTAGATGAACTTTGTTCATCATCTAAAATAAATTATTAAATTCACCCAAACCATCACTTTAATTGGCTATGTATAAATATGATTTTTTTTTCATATTTAGTACAAAAAAATGAGATGAAATAATTAATAACATATCAATCACAAAAATAATGTAGATAAATTTAATAAGGTACGGCAATTTTATTGACTTGATCCGTCATCGTAGATGGTGTGAAATTACAAGATAAAACAATTATAGAAAAAAATGATAGAAATCATCCATGAACGTGCCAAATAGTCATCATCTGGAGCAACGTGCCAATACTATTATTTTCTCAGTATAATTGAAGTGTGCACGTGTGCGTAGCACATTTTTTAACAAATGTATGAACAAAACGATCACATCTCATAAAGCAATGGATAGAGGACAGTTTTTGGTTCCTGTCCTAACTACTTATGAAAAACAAGGGTAAAAAAAAAAACGACTGAAGCATGCATTGCTTGCCACCGAGAAGTGTGATTTGTATGAAAAACAAGGGGAAAAAAAACTCGACAGAAGCATCCATTGCTTGCCACCGAGAAGTGTGATTTGTTTTGAGAGTAGATCGCTAGAATTAGATAAGCCAACGTATATAGATAGGAAGAACAAATTAATGCATAAATTGAGAGATTCTTCTTTAGGGATTCAAGCAGAAAATAAATTGCGGTGGAGAACAGGAGTGGACATGAATGGTTTATCCAAGCTCATAGTCACACCTGCTTTAGTGTCCATGTTAACTTTTGATCCATCTGGACCATCTCCTCCAACCACCTTCCAATCAAAACATTGAACCATAGCTGAAACACTGCAATTGATCAAACTTGAGGACATGTTAGTCCCGGGGCACATTCTCCTTCCCCCGCCGAAAGGGACGTAAATCTGCAGGTTTTGCCCCTTGGTGCTGTCATGTTCTGTCAAGAACCTCTCTGGAATGAAGTCGTTGGGGTTATCCCATATCTTTGGATCCCTCATGATAGAGTATGCATTCATTATCATTGTAATTCCTTTGGGGATGTCATGTCCTGCAAGTTTGCAATCTTCACGGCATACTCTATCAAATAAAGGCACTGGTGGATGTAGTCTCATTGCCTCCTTCACACATGCTTGAAAATAAGGCAGATTTGGGATATCTGCTTCATCTGCAAGTCTCTCTGTCCCGACAACTGAATCTATCTCCTCTCTCAGCTTCTTGAATGATGCAGGATGGTTGACAAGCTCCCCTAAGATCCATAGTATGGCATCTGCTGTAGTACTCGTACCTCCAGTGAAAAGATCCTGAGAAAAGAATTGGAAGGGATATTTATTAAGACAGTTTATTCCTGACAACTTATCATCCCAACATGTATAATTACAAGAAAGATTTGTAAACTAATGAAGAAGGGAAATGGATGGGAGAATAATTACCAGAAAGAAAGTCTTCATCTGCTTCCTGGTTATCCTCATTTCAGCATTTTTATCATGGTAAACTTCCAAGAGAATATCCATCAAGTCTTTATTCTCCATGTGTGGACCTTCTCTCTTTGCTTTTTCCTCATGCTCTACCAAGATGTTCTCAAACAATTCATCATACCTTTTGGGCACAGCAGCAATTTTCTTTCTTAAGTACCAAATACCTATCCTTTTCATGGGACCAAACAAGTTACATACAGCAAGCTTTGCAGCCAGATCAAAGGATTCACTCACCAGCCCTCTACACTGATCAGCCTGATTATCTTCCCCCGAACACCTAGCACTCATGATCATCCTGCAAGTAGCATTGTTTGCTAGTGTTAATACCTCAGCACTTAAATCTGCAACATCATTTTTTTGACCTATCTCCAACATTTTAGACAGAAATCTCACAACTTCTTCATGTCTAACATTCTTTAACTTCTTCATCTGGCTGCTCCCCAACAATTCTGTCATGCAAATCTTCTTCATGAATTTCCAGTAATCCCCGTATGGGGCATTGAAAAAGCTTGTTGAGCTTCCAAATAGTAAATTATCCTCAAAGGGGGATTTTATTCTAGAGGCAAAATGGACATCTTGTACCTTGAAGATCTCAGTGGCCACAGGAGCTGATGAGACAAGAACGGCAGGATACGTGGCCAGACGGAGATAGAGGAGAGGGCCATATTTGTTGTTGAGAGCATGGAAGCCTTTGTATGCTACTGGGGTTAGTAAATGGAGGTGACCGATCAAAGGAAGTGTTGGTGGACTTGGAGGGGGGCAATAACCGGCAGGTTTCTTGCCGGGTCTCTTGAAAATGTATTGAAGAAAGATGGTGATAAACCAGAGGACAAAGAGGGCAATGACATATTGAATGGCAGTCATGGCAGCCATTTGACTAGGAAAAGCTGGCTAGCAAATGGTGAGTATATCGTTCTGAACTAGAGTTGTTATGCATTTATAACTAACCTCTCACTGGATTTCATTTCAGGGAATCATTTTCGGAGGAATTTTTTTATTAAAAAAAAACAAGAAGAAGTCATCAATATGAATTTGTTGAAATCGAGTTTGAATGGGTAGGGGCTTTGTATTAGTCAATGCATACGTTCGATGAAAAACTTGGCATGCATTCTATCTAAAATAAAAAACATAAAAAAAGTAAGAAAAATAGAGTAAAGAAAAGAAAAAATAAATAAAAATAAATATTAACCAGATGTAAAACAAAGATCATGCTACATATTTTTATTATATTTTTATAAAAATAATTAATGTTATCATCTCATAGGAAAATTCGTTGATGGGATAACGGATGACTGTCTCATGGAAAAATTAAATCAAAAAGGTATTGTAAGGCACCCTTTATTAACTCACAGGTTCAAATTCACTTTTTTATATATATATAAAAAACTTATTTATTTATTTATTATTGAAGATATGATGAGAAAACACAACAAGAAAACCCATAATCATGAACTAATGCGACAGTAATCCTGTAATGTTCTAAAACTATGAAACTAATTCGAACTGCCCATTTGAGAGATTTTCCGACTGAAAAAGAAAATGTCCTTCGGAGGCCATAAAAGGTATCCTCTTATTTGCTTTAGCAACAAGAAGCAATAGTACTTTTCAAACTTCATATATTCGATGTTTGTATTTCGACAAGTTATTCACGTTGAGATATATATGGCCAGAATCTCGAGTGTGGCTTTCAACTTCAAGGAAAGGAACTGAATGCTGAGTGGATAAATTAGCTGATGGGCCACTTTCAAATTAATCAATGCTCTAAAAAACGTGGAAAATTACTGTAGTTTTCCCCACTCCTTTCACTTTTTTTATTTTTAATATATTATATTATTATAATTATTATTATATTATATTATAAAAAGTAAATGAAACACTAAACTGTCTTTTTAAAAAAAAAAATTGTTTTTTTAATGAATTTTTTTGTTTGATTTAGTTTGTTAATGTTAATTTTTTATATTTACAATTATCAGATTTTCATAACACGGATCCCGAGTTTGATGGGTTAACATGATTTAACAAGTTAACCCGGATTTTTTTTCTTTTTAATTAATTTTTTTTCTTTTAGTTTAGTTTGTTAATGTTAAATTTTTTTATATTTAATTATCAGACTTTCATGACAAGTATCTAAGGCTTGACGGGTTAACTTGGTTTGACGAGTTAACCCAGTTAATTCTTGGTAAACTCGTCAATTTTTTTTCTATTAAGTTATCAAACTTTTATGACGCAAATCCAGGTTTAACGGGTTAATCTGGTTTGAAGAGTTAACCCAATTAATTCAAATTTTTTTCTTTTTCTTCATTAGTTTTTTTCTTCCTATTGTTTTTTTTTCTTTGTTTTTTTTTCTTTTTAATTATCACACTTTTATAACACAATCTTATAGCCAGATCCACATCCAATGCTCTTGGGTCCAGTGTTGTAGTCAGGCTCACTTAAATTTAAGCATGTAAGTGTAATATTATAAATAGTATTCTTGGGTCAAGCGTTGCAGCTAGATCCAAGGCTTTTGGGTATATCTTTGTAGAAAGACCTAACACTCTTAGATCTTAGCCTTTTTTATATTTTGTATGCAAGAAAAAAAAATTAACACGTGGCGTATGCCTTTTTTTTTTTCCTTTTTCTTTTTCTTTTTAAGCCTTTTACTGTGAATAGCACGATGCAGTCCATGGTGAAAAAGCTTATGCCTTTAGTTTATTTATTTTTTCTATCATTTTTTAATATTAAATTTTTTCTGTTTAATTAGTAGGATTTCATGACACGAATCCCAAGTTTGATTGTTTAACCTAGTTGATTCAAATTTTTTTTTTCTTTAGTTTTTTCCTTCCTGTTGGTATTTTTTTTCTTTGCTTTTTCCTTTTTAATTAATCTTTTTTAAAAAAAGATTAGTTCATTAATATTAAATCTTTTTTCTATTTAGTTATCACACTTTCATGACACGAATCTCAGGTTTGATGAGTTAACCTGATTTGGGGCGAGTTAACCCAGTCGATTCAGATTTTTTTTCTTTTTTCTCATTAGATTTTTTCTTTCTATTGGTTTTTTTTCTTTGTTTTTTTCTTTTTGATTAATCTATTTAATTATCATACTTTTATGACACGACCTTGCAGCCAAACTTATATCCAAGGCTATTGAGTCTGGTATTGCAGTCAAACCCACTTAAACTTGGGTTATGCAAGTTTAATATTATTATTAATATTATAAATATTACTTTTATGTCAACCGTTGCAGCCAAACCCAATATTCTTAGGTATAGCTTTGCAAAAAAAACTTAATACTTTTAAATTTTAATTTTTTTTAATATTTTTTATACAAAAAAAAAAATAACTCACAGCATCGCGCGCGGATCATGTAACTAGTTCTCTTTCAAATTTCGTTTAAATTAAAGGTTTAAGTTTCTCATTTATGATTGTTTCCATGAAGAAAGAGTAGTGTTTATTTTCTCCATGGTAACATGTTTTAATTTCAAGGGGACGATAAACATGCTGCAGCCACAAAATAATAAACAATTACACCAAAAGAAACCAGTAAAAATAGAAAACATGGTTTTTATTCAATTGTTTTTTAAAATATTTTTTATTTAAAAATACATTAAAATCAAAAAAAAAATCTCCTTTGAATTGCAAACAAAAGAAGTTTTGTTTTGTTCTTCTAATCGATTATATTTTCTTCCGACAGCATTTTGATGATCATCAAGACTACTGTATATAGTTTTTGTTTTTTAAAATGGAAATAGTCAGATCCTTGTTATTTGAATTGGGACATTATAGTCAATTTTGAACGCGGAATTTGACTTTCAGCGGTTTAAGAGGTGGTATTATTCTCAGTTGGTTACCGTAAAACTATAAATATATATATATACCTCATCATAGACCAGCCCTGGCTTTAATTATTATAGTAAAGCCAGAGCTGGTCGATGATAGAACACTAATCAAACATGTGCGCATGATAACAGATAGAACACTAATCCAACATGTGCACATGATAACAGATAGAACACTAATCAAACACGATCTTAAGGATTTGTTGGATGAAAGTTTGTCCAATAGAATAGAAGGCTTCAAGATTTTCATTGGTTAGCTTTAAAAATAATCATGCACGCGATGACCTACATATTCATGCACTGCTGATCTCCAAAATCATCCGCCGAAGCTACGAAGGCCCGTCCACACACATATTCAGCTGCTCTCCCTTCCTTTCCTTTCTTTTTTTGGGTTGCCGTCTATCCAAGTTTGGCAATTCCCTTTTGTTTTACTAGGGGATTATCCAAGTTATTATTCTATCCCTCTCAAAATAAAATTTGAATTTACCCCATCAAGAAGTTGTTAGTTTTATCCAGATTTAACGAGTTGTTTGCTGAGAAACCTAGGTCATCCAACTGGAAGCTCGGAACAGCTTGCGTGTGCCTCGATTAATCCCACGAGTCCTAAAGTTAATGACCATATACAAACTTCTAGTGGCCTTGAGGTTTGTAGAACTCGAACTGGTGACTTCAATTAAGCAAACTCATAACCTGATTAGTTGAGTTATACCCCTAATTCGAATTATAAGATTCATCCAAATATCTTTTTTTCCAAATAAAAAAATTATTTGGCATGTGGGGGTGCTGCGTAATCACAAATCTAATTAACATCTAAGATGAATGGAAACTGTATACCTGGTAAACTGTATCAAGGATGTAGCTTTGTTTAGCTGAATAAGCTGATCCTCTCATGGTTAGAGTAGAAAAGATTCCAATAAATAATTATCGCAATGTAAGCTTAACGTTACAATTAGTGTCCTGCATCATCCACGCACATTCTAGGTAACTGAACTGCTCCACTGCTGAAAGTTGAAAGTCCTTAATTAATGCCGCCAGGCCTTCTTTTTTTTTTTTTTCGTTTTGACTGTACCATCTAAAGAAAACCTATGTCAGTATTATTTAGTATACGTTTTTCGTGGACTTTTTGGAATGCCGTGGATGGAAATCTGTTCCAGGTCCACCCCTTGAATTTTTTTTTTTTTTATATGATGATTTTGAAAAAAGTTATAAATAAAATATTTAAAAAGTATTTTTTTTATTATTTGTTATGCATGTTTGATAATAAGTATCGGGAAATCTTGGTTTTGTATTTGAAGTTTTTCATTAAATGAAGATAATTTTTATTTTGTAAAATATAATTGATAAATATATTTTATTTATTTAAAAAAAAAATCCTAACTAATATCGCTATTATCCAAGTAATTTTTAGATTAAACCTAGCCTGCTCCAAATCAAAAGACTCGCCACCATTTTTTGTTCACCACCTTGCATTTTTTATTTTTAGGGCTCGTGTAAAGAAATGAGCTGTTGGGTGATAAAATTTATTATTAATATTCTCTTTGAAAACATGCAAGCACATGTTTAATCTGAGAAGTGGACTCAGAAGCACGCTATGGTTATCTTACATTCCTATGAATTATAGCAAGGAAAATCAATCTCTTTTTTTTTTTAGTATAGGTTATTTTTTTAATTATTAATTTTTTAGAAATATATTTAAATAATATTTTTTTATTTTTTAAAATTTATTTTTAATATTAGCACATCAAAACAATTTAAATAACATAAAAAACAATTTTTTTCTTAAAAAATATAATTAAAACTAAACTCCAAACACCTATTCAATGTCCACGTTCAACATTATTCAGTAAAAGGTAATCATAGCTAACAGCAAAATCAGCAATTTGACGGGAATAAAAAATATTTATATTCAGAATTAATTAAGACCGTGTAAGCTGGTAGCGCAGGGTAAACTCTGTCATAATTCTTTATGTTTTTGTCACGTCAGACTTTCATTGGTTCACATTAAAAAAATAATAATAATAATTAAAAAAATCCAATACGAAAGTTTCTGCTATATTTATGATTTTTATAATGGAGAAAAGGCAAATGCACTAAGCTTCGGAGTAAAATTGTCTTTTATTATAATATAATTGTTTTTTAAAAAAATTATATGGGTTAGTTTGATAATTTTGTTTTATTTTGTACAATAAAATTATCAATTTAACCCTAGAATAAAATCAAATAATATTTACTACCCATAAATATTTTTGTATTTTTAATTTTTAAAACAGTGTAATTACGTTGATGCTATTAAAAACAAAACCAATTGAACTTTCATCCAAGAGCTTTTTTTTATCATCTTACATTGTTTTTATTGTAATTTTAAAGGGTACTCAGGAATATTATTATAAATTATATTTATTAAATATAATTTAAAAAAATTGTTAGCACGTGTGCGGCATGCGCAAGCGTGTGGAAGGCCCTCGTATTGTTCGGACGGCGCATGCGAGGTTGTCCAATCATAAAACACTACCTTCTTGATTAAGCTTAGGTCCATGATTCAACGAGTTACAAGTTTTTAAAATTAGACCAGGTTTAGGAGTTTTACCTGAGTTTTCTTGTTATTTTTCTCTTTTTTTAAGCAGATTTGTTTTCTTTTTCTATTATTGTTTTTTTATCAATTTGTTTGTTGTTTTTTTTTAATATTATTTAAATTTTCATTTGAACCTATAACTTAAGACTTGAATTTTTTTAACTTGGCACTTTTTTTAGATTAAAAACAAAAATTGACCCGCAGCGGAGTATGAAAAACATATCAAATAAATATCTATTTCAAGGAAATTTCTTAATTCAATAGCTTAAAATTATTAAATAAAGTCTCAAAATATAATTTATAGGCAAAAAACCTAAAAACCTAGTGCTAATTGCATTGATAAGTGCAAAATATAAATATGTTTTTATTTCTTTTATACTATGCTTTTTAATGTATTTTAAGATTATTTGAGCTTATTGAAAGTTATTTTTATGAGTTTGACATGTTTAAAAAACTTTGTGAATGAATGGCTAAAAGATAAGAATTACTACATTTTATTTTTCTAGCCTTACTTCTTGTGATTGGTTTTTCACCGAGTTATAATTTTATAATATGAATGTGGGTTGAATCAAAGTTAAAGTGCACATATAAGGCTTTCCAAGAAGGTATTATGGGCAGAAATCCAAGTTCATTTGAACTTCTAATCAGACCTGCAAAATCGGGCTAAAATATTACTTGTAGCAGGATTCTCTACTTACACACTACAAATTCAAATGGGCATACCTTGATGCTTGGAAATCAAAATCATGTTATTCGAAATCTCAAACTCATCTACATATCTAGGACTACAACTTTCATTAAGGATTCTAGGTCAGATAAAATCATTTTGAAGGTGAAAATTCAGACACAATCTGAAGAATGAGATTGGTCTCCTAATCTAATGAGAAAACTAACGGTACCGAGCATCCCACATGAGTTAGAGTCTGACATAGAAACAATAGGTCTTAGGACCCAATAAAGATGCAGATCAAGCCTCTAACATGCCATGAATGAAAGAATATAGCTGAGAAGGTCGGATATTGCAAGAAACCAAGTCAGAAACAAAGTCTAAGTTGCAGCAGAGTTAGAATTACAGCAAAGTTGTAACAGTAGTAGAGTTCATTGTAAACATAAATTATGAGGGATTTAACCAACCTTAAGGACTAGATAAAGAAAGAAGGAATTTAGTATCTTAAGGACTTTTAATTAGCCTAAGAATTCTGAAGAAATTTAGCATCCAATTGAGAAAATAAATAGAGCAGAACACGACTGAAATAAGAATTCTGCAACATTTGTTTCTTCTCTATTTTTGTCAATTTTTCAACAACCATGAACTAATTTATAATTTTGATTCAAGAGGAATACACACCATCTTCGTTAACAAGTTGTGAGAATGTTAGTTCTGTAATTCTTTTATATTCAAGTATTTGTTTTTTTTAATTTAGAATTATGATATTGATTGTTATTCAAGCTTATTGGATTGTTTTGAGATAGCATGTATGCTTTCTAGTTTCTTTCAAACCATAATTGTTGTTAGGGACTAGAGTAAAAAGCAAAAGAATTAATTTGATTGCTACAACTCTCGTCTTAAGTTACGAGGGAAGAATAAACTAAGTTAAATTATCAAGTTTTTGAACATTTGCTTAAAATAATTTCGTAAACGTTACTCCTAAAACTATTGCCAAGTGAATAAGAATTGCTTTCAATATTAAATTCGTTTGATGGTAAGAAATTTATTAGAGAGCTTTGTCTAATTAATTTAATCGTAATCTCATCGATTTCCTTCAACTTTAAAGGATATTGAATTTATTTACTTGACTTGAAAGAATATTATTTTTACTTTGATGATCAACAGAATAGATGTGTGGACCCTTGAATTAAGTTCACGACATATCAATTTATTATTTTTATTTTTAAAATTTTGTTTCTTTAATTTTTTATTTAAATCCCTCGTTCTTTTTTATTTTAGTATATTATAGGAAGATTAAACAGAATTTTTCTTAGGTTTGACTTGGTTTTCATAATCATATTATGAATTTATTTTGTTTGTGATAATAAAATCAAATTTATATTTTGAAGATTCCAAAAACCAACCATGCATATGATTGGAGTTTTATAACATAAAGGTAGTTGGAATATAAAAGCTAATGAAAGGGATTTATCAAGAGAGCAAGAAATAATAAAAGATTATAGTTACTATGATTGGTTGAAAAACAACTGTTAGAGATAATTTAGTATTATAATAGCTTTTTGTATCTAATTATTGATAAAAAAAAAATTGTTTGAATAAGAAAATAGTTTTTCCATTTTGCAACGAGCTCCACGTAAAATTATATTTCAAATCTTAATTTTCTAAAAACTAAAATAATATTTATTCAATAACCCCAAAAAAAAAAATCAAAAGTGCCAAACAAGCACACCCTAGAATGGCAGCGGATTTCAGTCATTCATTCAAATGCCACCATGGGGCTAAGAGGGAATTCTCCTTCCAGCCCAACTTGGAATAAAACTGAAGGTATGCTATTTTTCTCTTGGTCATATTCTTTAGTGGACCTGAAACCCGTTTACTTATCGAAATCCGTGTTCTCCGAGCTCCAGATGGGATGCTCCTTTTTTAAGATTATATAATATTGCAAGATCTTTTTTAAGCAACCACTCATAAAAACTTATTCTACTAAATATGATGTATACTATACTTTTAATGTCATTTAAAAAAATTAATTTTAACTAATATATAAATTGATATATGGATATCTGCTAATATTCAAGCAACACACATATTTTACAAGTGTAATTCGTTATACATTGTATAATTATACTAAAAAAATATTTAAAAAAATAGTAGAGGTTACTTCTCAAATTTTTTTTTTATTTAGAAATATATTAAAATAATATTTTTTTATTTTTTAATATAAATTTTTAACATCAACACATTAAAATGTTAAAAAATACTAAAAAAATAATTTAAAATAAAATAAATTCAAATTAAAAAAAAAAAGAAACAGGTTCAATTTAATTCTAAACAGGCACTAATAATATTTAAGCATTGTCTAAATATAAATTTCTCGGCACTTAACAATATGAGAGAATCCACTCAGGCCACACAGCTTGAGAATAAATGTGGTGTGATCCTAAAGCAGAAAGAACATTCTTTAAACTGAAATAAATGTATGCATGAAATTGAATGCGATTTGAGAGATGGATTTTATTTAACTTTATCTATATTTTTATTTGCTAAAGATGTTAAAAGATGTTAAGAGCGCAATGAATAGAAATTCATTTTATTTAACTTTGGATTACAGATTACTAGTTACAACTTCGCACAATAATACGGATAGAGTAAATAAAATATTCAAGTTATAAAAAATTATTTAATACTATTATTAAATTTAGATTAACATGTCAGCCTTATAGAATAGAATTTAAAGAGAGGAGGATTCATTGAAACTAAAAACACTAAAACTTGTCGACTAGATTCCTTATCTAGTTTATAATTAAAATTAAATAAATCAATTAATTTGGAAGGTTCAAAAATAACATAAATGATTGGTAAAAAAAATATGATTTGACTTTTTAAAAAATTCAATATAACTTTTATATATATATATATATATATATTAAGATGACAACATGTTAGATCGATCTTAGTTTCATGACTTAGCTTGCTATTCTGGTGGTCTAGGAACTCTATTTAAAAAAAAAACTACTTTTACATAATTATATGATAACAAAAATTAATGTTTATAAAGTTAATCACATATCAAATATCAAGATATTTATTTAATACTTCAATAACTTTATAGAAAGTAAATCAAAATAGTTATGTAGATAAATTCAAAATCAAACAAATATTGAAGATGAAATTAAGAAACCAAATGATGAAAATGAAAGGGGAGGGGAGGAGAGAGAGAGAGTAAAAATAATAAATAAATAAAAAAAGATAAAGTCATTTGCTAACTTCACTATTCATTAAAAAAAGAACATCTTTTATTGTTCATATATCAACAATGAAGGAGGTGTTTTATTATCCCCAGAATTTTAGTATAAAAAGTATAATCTTGTGAATTAATAAAAATAAATTCTCATAAAATTAATCACAAATTAAATGTTAAGATGTTTATTTGAGACTATAATAAATTCATAGAAAGCAAACCAAAATAATTTATGAAGATAAATTAAAATTCAAGTAAATATAAAAAGATAAAATTGATAAAAGAGTGACAAAAAGAAGAAGAAGAAGAAAAAGAAGCCACCTCCTTCACTATTCAAAACAAGAAAAAAAACAGAGAAAGAGAATTTTTTCATTGTTCATATATGAACAATGCAGGAGGTGTTTTTCATTCCAAGATTTTTAATATAGGAAGTATAATCTTGTGATTAAAAAAAAAACAATAAAAGGATTTGGATCAAATTAAGATTCCACAAGTAGCTAGCTAGTTACTTCATAAATGAAAAACTAAAAAACAATAAAAGGATTTGGATTAAATTAAGATTCCACAAGTAGCTAGCTAGTTACTTTGATAAATGAAAAACTTTTATTTATTTTACTTGTTATAACAATAAATAAAACTACATATATAAATCTATGCATACATTCATTAGAAACAATAAATAAACAGATGGAGTCCTAAATAAACCCTTCCAAGTGTTTCATTGTTGAGTTTTTGTTCTTACCATATATCTTGTATACAGGAATGGAGCTAAGGGCTCGTAGATTAGAATGATAGAAAACATTGTTATTTACTAATGCACAAATTAATATTCCTCTAATAATCAATATCATATTTAATAAAAGTATTAAATAAAAAATTGAATTTAAACAATCTTAAAATAATCCATGTAAACAATAATTTAATATAAAATTAAAGATGGTAATTTAATTTAAACTCAATGGATACTAATATAAATTTACGTGAATGGATAGGTATTGTTTTGACCCATTCGGTTCAGTTTGGGTTTGGGTAATACACGAAGTGAAAAGATCAAATTTAGATAGGGTATAGATATTGCTCTACACTACCCAAAACCTTGCCTAAACTCGACCCGAATTTTATATATATATATATATATATATATATATATATAATCTTAAATTTTTAAAAAATTACATTTGCATCTATCTTTATATTTAAAGAAAAACTAGAGTTACCCATTTACCCAAAGAATAACTTCTTTTTTTCAACTTTAAACCCTAGGGGCATATTTGCTTTTGAGTTTTTTCTTGTATCATGAAATTTGCAGCTTCCTTGATGTTTTATTTTGGTGGTGTTAGTTTAGGGAATGTAGGGTGCTAAAATTATTGGGGTTTGGTTATTATTAATGAAAGGAATGGATCTAAAAGTTTGGTGTATTTGCTGCTTCTTTTATCATAGGATTTGAAATGCACCCTTTTAATTAATATATTAATGTTTGGATGTCTATTATCTATTTTTGTTAATTTATATGTTGTACACATTTGATCAATGCAAATTTGATTGATTCTCAAATTGCTCTGCTTGAATCATTTGATTAAATGATGGGTCCAACTATTTTGATTTATGAATTATCGTATGCATAACACATTATAGTTCTGATTCTGGTTCTAGTTCTGGTTCTAGTTTTGGTTCGGGTCTAGTGTGAACACTCCATAGATATCTAATGGATACCTAAAACCCAATTGGGTTGGATTTGGTTTATGCCTAATCAGGTTTGAGTAAGAAATCTGGGATAGGGTTCGAGTATGGATATTGAAAAACCTGATCCATGAGTATTCATTGTCATCCCTATACATAACTATTCCAAATATATGGTAACATGATAAATATGTCAAGAAAAGAAATACGAGGGGGAATATCTAAAAAATCAAGGGAAATTTTGAATCACTAAGACTAATGATTTTATTTTTTTTTCAAAAATAATCCCTCCCTCTTCTAATGGATATATGTTTGCCCTTGCTTCCATAACTTTATATGTTAGAAGTAAGAGGGATGAAGTATACCATAGGGAAACTATTAAAGGAAAGCCTAAGTTGTTGCCTTTATTATTGTCGTTGGTTATGTAAATTAGTTATTGTGGATGAGCATAGTTAACATTACCTTATTTATAGATATGATAAGGACTAGTTGTTACCAATTGTTATGCCTAGATTGTAGGAGAGAGATGTTGTTGTTGTTACTATCTTTTCTATTTAGTTTGTATGTTGTACATGTAAAACTTGACTATGATTGCTCAAATAAAACAAGCTTTATTCCTTTAAATTTCTTTATGATATCAAATTCGGTTCTTATTGTTCTGTATTTTATTAAAAGTTTTTATGAAAGACACTTCTAAATTTGGTGGTGCTAATACCAAAAATAAATCTTCCAACATTTTAGAAAGAGAATCATATCTAAATAAGCATTTGGGTTCTGTATTGTTGAACAGGTTCAAGATCTTCCTTGGTCAAGAGTCATGATAATGCTCTTGGTGGAAAGTCCAAACTCAGTTATGTTAATGACCATATTAAACCTATTAACCTTTATTCACTAACCTATAAAGCTTAGCAATACAAAGATCAACTTGTTATTTCTAGCTGCTCAATTCTATAAAGAACAATATTGCTAATTTTTTTAGTTATTCAAAGTCTTCATTCAATCTATAGGAGGCAATGAAAGAAATATATGGTAATCAAAACAATGTTGCTTGAGTGTTTCAAATAAAAAAGGATTTTTCTAATCTACAGCAAGATGGCAAGACCTATGTATAACTACTTAGAATGTTGAAAGGTATGTGGAATGAACTCGCACTATACCACCCTCACATTGTTGATGATGCAGTGTTGCGGAAACGAAAGGAAGATAAGATATTCTAGCTTTTATCTAGTTTTGGTTTAGATTATAATCTTTGTAGTCGAATTCTTTTGAATCTTGATCTTTATCACTTACAAGTGTATATGCTACAATTCAACGAGTAGAAGCCCGCAGGAAAGTCATGAATATAGAGCCTAAAATCACCTTGTCAGAGACGTGTGCTTATATTGTAAATGGATAAATAAAAAATGGCAATGCTTATTAAGGGAAACAACTAAATTTCAAGTGTCAGCATTGTCATAATTTGGGTGATACTGAATTCTCTATTCAGAGCTGAAACCTAAGTTTGAAAAGGAGAAGGGATTTCAAAAACACTATGAACATGAAGCTTATATTAGTACTTACTCTATTGATTCTTCACCTAGTGATATGGTAAATTTTTCTGCCAATCCAGTTGCCCTTCTTAATGATTATGTTACATATCTATATTGCATTCAAAATTGCTTTAGTCGTTCATATTGTGCATGATTTTTGGGTCATTGATTTGGGTGCCACTGATCATATGACAAATAAAATGATCGATTTATATCACTTTAAGAAGTTTTCTACTCTTACTCATGTATTTTTTGCAAATGGAAAAAAAAGTGTTTCTATTGAGGGTAAAGGAAAGATTAAATTACTATCTAAAGATGTAGAATCTATGGTTATGTATGTTCCTCTTATTTTTTTTCATTTTAGTTGCTCTTTATTGACAAACTCACCTAGACAAGTTTTTTGCTCTTTCCTTTCTTTTTGGGTCAAATTTTATGGCATCAATGTTTAACGCAACCCTTTGAAATTGTTCGCACCAATTTGATGTCGAATTTAGGTATCAAGTTCATCGCTTGTGATACATGTCACTTATTAAAATTCACTAGACTACTATTTATACCTTCTTTATCTAGAGCTAATAGGATTTTGTACTTGTATATTATAATGTTTGGGGACCCATTATTGAATCCTTTAATGGTTATAAGTATTTCGTTACTTTTATTGATGATTTTTCTTAATAAGAAAACCATGGGCTATCCATTTTAAAAAACTCAACTCTCTAGTAGAGGGCTCTCACGCTCTATTTCATTCTAAGAAGGTCACATGCCTCTCACACTCTAATATAACCACTATCCAAGAGATGAAATTGGTCTCTCTAGTGCAATAACATCATCTTTTATGAGCTTTTCCCCTCTGCCCCTTTGAAAGTTTTCTAAGTATAGGTGTCAACATGAATCCGACCCCTTCGGCCTTTAGAAATATATCTAAGTATGGGCATTGGCATGGTTTTGTCCCCCTAGCCATTTATTACTCAGAGTTTTCACCCTTATTCTTAAATGAAGAAAACTCAACAAAACTCGTTGTACCAGATATTTTTACAAGTCTTTATGTGTCAATACTACAAAGACTAGGTTTAATAGGCCTAACCTCCCTAAAAGGCCTCATTCAACATATTTAAGCACACTAAGAAGACCCACTCCATGGGTTCCCCAAAAGGGAAGAGCCCCCACTCCATGGTGTTGTTTTAAAGGAGGAGCTCGACTCCATGGGCTCATCCTAAAAGAGAAGTATGATGGTCAGTCCCTAGAGGAGGTGCCTAACTCAATGGGCTCGTCTTATGAAGTGTTTTTGGCCTATTTTTTACTATAATAAGTTAAGGTAACTTTTTCAAAGCCCAGCTCTCCATTTAGATTTTTTTCAGGACCCTATGCGGGTACCTTAGTATTTGATATTGATCAAATATATATTAGTTTTTAGTTGATTACTTTTCAGTCCCTCCTCTCCATAAAAAGACAAGACTCATAGGTTATAAATATATCTTGAATCCTTCAAACTCAATATTCACAATCTCTTCATTCTTAACACTTTCAATATATATAAAATCTATTTCTCAAAGATATCATTTTACTTTCTCTCCTTGCAAAGTTACTAATTTAAGCATCTAAGAGTCCTTATATCTATCCAAAAAAATATTTTACAGGTACCCGTTACCAATCACCTTAACTTATCAGTCATCACCAGCTACTACGTACTTGAATCTTTTATACCAAGCCACAAGATATATACTTGGCTGAAAAATATCTTGAACTAAAAAAAATTTAACTAATTATGTAACATATAAACTTTATCCTTAAACACTTTAGATTTTAATATTCATTAGAATTATTTGAAACGATGCATCATATTTGTTGCTCAAAGTCCCTAGCCCCATACCCCCGTACTTTCAAAGGACCCAAGACTTCGGCCAAAACACAACTTTGCAGCCAATTCAAACGACTCCTTCACAAGTTCCCTACGCTTCCCAGCTTCTCTATCTTCCTCTGAACACGATGTGCCCATCACCATCCTGCATAAACACTAACGATTTCATTAATTGAGGACATCAAAAAATATATTTCACTAACAGCCAATTAAAACAAGAAGTGGCTAAAAAATATAAAATCAATTAGAAAAATTATAGGGTTGGCCTAATGATTAAGGGCTTGAATGAGTTCTGTAGAATGTCACCATTCTATTCTATTTGAAGAAAAAAAAGAATTAACCTGCAAGGCTGCATGTGACATTGTTTGTAAGCCTGGTTACTCAGCACCCAAATCAACAGCAGCCTCATTGACATGTGACATTGTTCATGTCGATTCATGTCAATAATCGAGGCCATCGCTAGAGAAAGTAACTTTGCCAGTGCATATTTTATGTCTGCTCGCGTGTAATGGTACCCAGGTACCAGCTACCAAATGTTAATTCATAATATCCGTTCTTCACACAAGGAAAAACCTAACCTCACGCATGATAATTTCGTGGTAATAAAAGGATGATAGGAGTTATTTTTTAAAATAATTTTTATTTAAAAATATATTAAAATAATAATTTTTTAATTTAAAAAAATTATTTTTGATAATAATATATTAAAATGATTTAAAAATACTAAAACAATAATAATTTAAAGTATAAAAATTAAATTTTTTATAAATTAATGTTTTTAAAATATAAAAATAAATAAATTTTTATATTAAACTTATATGTTTAATATTATTAGATCTAATTCGATTATCAGGTTAGTACACCTTGATTGAACTGCTTGGTCATTGATACTATATTATAAATATCAATATATTTTGCTATATATGAAGCATGAATAATTAACGGTGAAGTGATTGGAACATAATTTTAAAAGTTCCAAGCATCACAATCTATAAAAAAAATTTGATTGGATCAATGCTCAACTCATTTGTCTAATTGGTGAGGTGTCATGAAGTTCAAATCTTAACATTATATATTTTGGTTACTTGATTGGGTGAGTAAAAGATTTTATCAAACTGATTGGTTTGATTCAGGTTTAATAATACGAGTAATCATGATTTGTATTTTTTAAAAAATGGTGCGTTTTTCTTGCATAAAGTATGAGCATCATTAAAATGAGGAATATTAAGTTTTGTTGAAGTGATTTGTTGCCAAAACATGAAAGGATATTGGAAGATGTTAAAGGCAAAGAATGCTTGTGGATAGAAACGAAGCAAGAAAATTGACCTGACAGCAAGAAGTAAGAGTCGATATTCAAAGGCCATGATAAATTAACTAAACAACTTGTTGACGTTGAAGAAGAAAGAAAATTAAACATCAAATGCTAAAATCCACTTGTTTCATTACATAAACTTCAAATTTATTCTCTTATTGCCTAAAGCATTGCTGGTGTCCTAACTAATGCCCTCCCTGGAGCTCTCCACGCACTTATTCCTAATAATCTCCCATGCTCGATGCTCTACTTCTTCATCATTTCACCTGCACATAAAATGACAAAATAAGTTGCAGGATTGAAAGAAAAGGTAAGCGGGAAGAATAGAGCAGATATCAATTAATAAAATCAAAGGAAAGAACCTTAAAATGATGCAGCATGCTAAAAGAAAAAATTTATCATTAAAAAAAATATCAGAGACCATTTTGATGCCCAGTTTGCTGATAATTTTATGACCTTGAATTGGAAGGGTTGAAAATAAAGAACCTTCAGGGTGGCCTAAAGTGACCGGAAAAAAGAAAAAAAAAAAAAAAAAAAAAACCTCAGGGAGGCTGTGTGTGTGCTTGCGCGAGTTTTTTGAGAAAGAGAGTTACATGGTTCAAAGTTGGCTGAGCACTTGTCAGGAAGCTGCAAGGCCATGTTCCGGTCAACTCCAGAAATCGGAGGGCCATTGACAAGAGTACACAAGCAAGGCTGGCCGAGAGCTTTCACAGCACTGCAGCAGAGCTCACTTGGTTGGATAGGACTAAACGGAGCAACTGCTGCCCTGCAAGGTATCAATTGAATGAGTGCGGAGAAGAAAGTGCTACCACAAGGGTGTGCTTGGCCTTGCTCCGCCACTACTGTCACCATCAGCGCAAGTACCAGGAATGGCAGAACCTTGACACCACAAATCTTCATCATCTTTGAACTGGGATATCTCCTTGATTAATGAATGTTTTCTTACTGGAAAAAATTGGTCTCGAAGATGTTCTATATATACATACATAGCAAACGAACTCATGCATGCTAGCTTGCACACCATTCCTAACCCAAAAGCTACAGTGTTCATACGATTCTTGTGTCAGCTCCAGAAGTACTGTTGGTGTGCTGATGGAAACAGTTGGGGAATTCAAATTTCATGACTCCTAGCAGTTGTTCAATTTTAATGTCTTAAAACCCATGTCTCTTGCAAGGACAACAAAGTCCTTTAGAAATTTGGATTGCACATATAGGGAAAGCTAGCTAAGATTGATTTTCTTAGGTTGACAACTCGCCTCGCCGCAGGAAGTGATCCATTCTTCTCTTGAGTGAGTGATCTTCAATCTGTTTAATTGTATTTTCACAACAATTAGGCTTCAATCATTAATTTGCTTTCCCAGTCAGTTTATTAACGAGCTCATTGAGTTTCTTAACCCATAATCAGAGGCTTATCTAAATCCAAATTTGGTTCTAAAACAGAAACCAACAGGGTCCCGCCAAGATAAAACAGAGGCTGTGAAGCAAATTAAAATTCCCTGTGTCCTGATCAGAAAACCATGTCCTGGTCAAATGAAATGACTCCAGAGCCATATCCCAAACAGCCATTCAGAAATGTAAAACATCTGTTTCCAATTGAAATTTATCATTTAAACAGATCTTTCAGGTCTGATATCAGTACATTTGCACCATGTAAAATTAACTTTTCAGAACATTGGGATGTATCAGAATTATATGCTAAGAAACGGATAATTAAATGTTCCTATCCCAATAAATATCCGTTCTTTATTGCAAACAAACCATCCCAACAACCATTTGGTGATGTTTGCATCTCTAGAACAACAAAAAATAAGACAAGTTATCAAGATTCCCCTTTGTTTCCTTTAAGGTTGATCACCGCAAGCTCCTGTTCGACAAACTCTCCAGCGCACATTAGTGGATATTTGCTGGCCAGTGGAGATTCAACAAAATGGCCTAAAGGCTTCAGCACGGCATCTGATGCTATGTGTGCAAAGAGCTGCATATGATCGAGGATAAAACAAGAAAGCACAAGATTCTCTTAGAAATGCAGTTTGCTCTTTAGAAGGTTGCAAGCACCAAGATCCAAGAGGATGATGATGGAGGAAATGGTATGCTTAGCTCCACTTACTGTTGATGAAACTCTCCAGAGGCTGCGATTTTGCTGTGATGCTAATTTGATTGCATCTATTGTCCTGTTTGTAACAACAACTTCATGCATGCCAGCCATGCATTCTCCTCCAGTCAACCACTCTATCTGCAAATAATGCAAGATACTGTTAAGATTAAAAGCCAGATACAACTGAAGCCTAAGTTGTACTCAAGAAGTTGATTAAACTGTCATTCAGAGCTACAAACCACAAATGCAGCATGGAACTGGAAAAATAAGTTAACTGAGCTGAACACTAAATGGACCAACAACAAAATATTATATAAATTATCTTCCAATTGATATAATTCCATGTGAATAGCAACATTGGATTACTGGCTGTGTGTTCTATATACCAGATATATGTTTCTTCTGCTTTCTTAATGGAAGCTAGTAGCATATGTGACCTGATAATTAGAAGGAAAATGATACGTGAGTAAATACTTAATCACAAAGAGGGGAGAACAATGACCACAAAGTCAAGGTTAATCATAACACTGCCATCGGTATCTTGTTCATAATTTTTCGTGTCTTAAAAATTGCGTCATCACATTAAATGCTTTTTACCTGCTTTCCTGTCTGAATGAGAAGACATCCTGAAGGAACCTTCACTTCAATTTTTTGTCCATTCCTTAGCCAAATGTTTAGACCGGGAAATCTACTTCTGCCATGAATTGTTAGAAAGTTAAGGTCATAATGATACCCTGCAAAGACAGTGCCTTCCTGACCATAACGGCTGAGATCACTCCCTGTTGGAGCAAGCAGATGAGGTCCCTAGTGTTTACAAGGGAGAATGGGAATTGTTATTCAGTGCATGAAGTTGTTACTACTGGAAACAAAAAGAAAATCATAGATCCTAAGACATAAGTACGATAACAGCATTGAGTTAAAGGGAGAAAGAGGATAAAGAATTAGTAATGAAGAAGTTCCTACAAGAAATTTGCACTCCTTGTCTGTTAATAAAATGCTAAAACAAAACAATTCAGGTGAGACACTTGTCAAGCCTTTGGGGTTCAGCTCAAGTAGTGGAGGAATGGGACATGATCTCCATGTGTTCTAGGTTCAATTGTCATCAAGCCCACCAAAAGGAATAAATAAATTGAATAAAAATACGGAAAGAAAACAAAGAAGACAGAGGAACATGGCATGAAAGAACAGGTAAAGAAGTTAAAGATTGGAACACTTTACTAAAACATATAAGATATTAACAAAGAGTGGCTACTAATAGGGATCCTTATGACACCCAACCAGCATTGAAAAAGCAGAGTCGAACACTTGCACCAAAAGTCAAAAAAAAATTGTTAATAGTCAAATGAAAGGGCATAGAAAAACAACAAATCCATCATTCTTTTGTTCAATTTACATTTCCTGCTTCAGTGCTAAAAATTGATCAAGGAGAATAGAAAACAGGAACATACACAAAATTAAAAAGTTATATTATCAAAATTTTAACCTGTTTCATAAGAGAAGTAAATGCATCCTTGGACAAACCAAAACCAATTGCTGCCATTTCAGCAACAGCCTGACACATGGCATAGAGAACACTATAAGAGATATAATAGATGACAAATACAATCAAGCCAACAAACCACATAAAAAGATTACCTCTATTGCAGAGATCATTTTGCAACCCCATGAGTCCATAGTGTCTTTCCATTCAGGAAAACCTTCAGGTATTACAGGTTCTGAATTAAGTTCCTATCAGAATGGGATTGAAGTTAGCAAACAGTCACTAGAGCACCAAAATGTTAAAAGGGAAAAGAATGATCCCATACCTTAAAGCGAGTGTTTGATGGCCGAGGACCTACTCTCCACATGTATCGCCATTTAGGATCCGGTCCACTAGGACTGGATGGTTGGAACTCTTTGGGCATTGCTTTTAACTTCTTTTGCATCTCTTCATCAACCAAGCTTCTTGGAACTTCCACTCCCTCGGGTGTCACTCCAACCTGATATCCCCATTTCACAAAACGATTCTTTTATTTCTTTTTTTACAGAAAAAAAATAACTAAAATACAATTTAACCACTGAATTTGGGGCAATAACAAATCCTTCCACGTTCCTTCCTTTTCCTTTATGACTCCGAAGTCAGAAAAATAAAACCTACTTAGTCTTTAAAACTTAAAACTAGAAAGAGAAGGCAACTTCTTGAACAAAACAGTTGTGAGTATCTACCTTTTCATTTCTTTGATCTTCTCAAAAACCAAAAATCAACTAAGCTACTGAATACCAATCAGAGTCCCTTTCAGGAACTACAATAGTTCACAGCTTCATCAATCATGATGTGCTATTCTAGAGTGGTGTTTCCATAACAAATCCATATGAACAATTCTAGTCGCCATCAACATCCTAAATCCCAACTATTTTCAGTTAGCAAACAAAAAAAGGAATAATAAATCAATAATTCCTCTGCTTCAAGCAACTAGTACTAAAATTCACATAAGCAATATTTTTTCTGTTGTGGCATTCAGTGATAAAAAAAAAATATCCACCCTGTCAAACAATAAGATCAACTTGAACAAGGGGTTATCATCGTCGACAATATTCCCAAGGCGGTAAACAAACTTTTCCACTTTGATAAAATAGAAAGAAAGCGATCTAAGCTTCCAATTCTCTCTCACATTTCACAGAAACCATAGAAATCACAATTCTCCGACTCCAATTATGCAAAGCAGGTAGGGACCCAAAACCAAACATAGCAAAAGATTTAGAAGTGATAAATGTTTAATACTCTTTCCCTTTACATTTGTCACGTTTCCTCCGCAACCAGACAAGCTTGATCGCCAACGTGGTAATGCAAATCCAGTCTAATCACTATAACCAATACAGCCTATCAGGTACTAATCAATGCTCCAAAATTTTCCCCTCTATTATCGAAACCCGATTCGATAAATTCCCTTCACTTTTCCCAACACTCTGAGAAACCAAAAGAATTTATCTCCCTACATTCTCCTAAACATCATCTAAATCAAACTCAAGAAACACTTTGGTTCCTAAAACCCCAAATTCAAAATCAAAACTTTCCTTCATTTCCCCACACTTCCTCAACTAAAACATCCAAAACCCAGAACCAGCCCAATTCCCAAAATTTATCATCCAATATAATCATTCACATTAACACCTTCACATCCTCAAAATTCTCACCTCCCATCACAAAAAACAAAACTTTCTCTCTTTCCTCTCACTTCATCAAAAACCCATAAACCAAAACCCCAAAAAACAACACAATTAACAAAAAAAAAAAAAAAACCCTTCAATGTACTACCTGATAATGCAAGTGAGATCTTTCTTGCAGTAACTTGAACTCTCTAGGTCTTTCAAAGTACTTTTCCATCATATCAATAAACTTGTCATTATCTTCCGCGGTACATCTCGGATCCTTAACTACCAAAGCTCCAGTTTCTCTCAGGATCTGACTCACTTCTTTACACAATTCACTGAGCCATGACCCGAATTCTTCGATTTGACCTGATAAAATAACCGGATCAGTGCTCAGTTTATCTGCGATCTCTAAATATCTCGAGAGATCAATCACCGGTATCTCCATTTTATTTTATTTTTTATTCTGATTTTTGGTTTGTTTTCTCTTTTGGATTTTAATAGAAAGTGAGAGAGAATGATGAGACTGTTGGGTGTGGCGGGATAGTGGGTTGATTTTTTATTTATCAAGGGATAACTACATCTAAGCCATCTAACTACTAAGTATTTTGTTATTACGTCCTTACAAGTTTCAATACGCCCACTTTGACAGATTTTTTACGGCAATATCATCCTCCTTTTGACCAGCATTTCTCGGGTCTTCCTTAGAAATGCATACGTATGGTTGTAACCATTGCATTTTCTATCCAAAAATAGAAATCTCTTTATTTGATGGGCACAAATTTTGTCATAAATAGGTGAAAGAAATAATAAATACTAATACTATCATAATTGATGAAATATTTACCTTCTAAAATTAATTTATGCACGTGTACAGGTGGTTGTGTACACTGCAGTTCCACCCCAAAGGATACTAATTTCTATATTTATGCATTGGATATTGTTGGATGGAAATCTAGTTTTTTATCAAAAGAAAATGTTGCCTCGAAATTGATGTATCAAGGGCGTAGCCAAAACGTTTGTAGATGAAGGATCAAACAATATCTTGTGTAATGGTCGGAGGACTGGTGTGCAGTTTACTTTATTATTAAAATGGGCCGCGGTGCATGTTAGCAAAAGAGGATTGTTTTGGTGGCGCCTTGAGATTCATGCCGGAGTTCTCTTGCGTGTGAGACTGTATCATACGCAAAGCACTTATTCCGGTTACATGCTAACTGGACACGTGGTTGAGAGATTTCCCCCCGTAATTCAGAATCCAGGTCACGTAAAAGAAAAGGATCGCGTCCTTTGTTGGGTAAAATTCTTGATTTCCTTTCTTACCTCGTGGGTGATAAACTGTAAAACATTTATGGAAGTTGAAGTAGTTTACGTGTGAAAATGACGAAAACCAATTATCTAAACAATTGAGGATGTGTTTGGAATAGAGTTTGGTGTAGCTTTTTTAAGTTGTACATTAAATAAAAACAAGCACACCTCACTGTAATTTTATCCTAACATTCTCCAAAACCCGAGAGTAGCTTCACTTTTCATTCTAAACATGTTAATATATTATATTACACTTTTATATTAAATAGCTTAGGTGGTCAGAGGATGAGGAGTCACTTTTAAAAACACAAGAGATGGGAAGGTGCGCGGGCCTCCTCGGCTACAATACACATGTCTGGCTTGGATTTATTCGGATTGCAGTAATGATGTCTCTTTAAAGTATTTTTTTATTTAAAAATATATTAAAATAATTATTTTTATTTTTAAAAAAATTATTTTTAATATCAATATATCAAAAAATATAAAATATATAAAAAAATAAAATTTTTAAAAACACGATACAAACTGTGTTCTTAAACACACCCTAAATCAAGTCAATACTTGTTTTTTAACTTTTTTTTTTTCAAGTCAATCATTTAAAACGATACTTTTATTCGTTTTATTACTATTATTTTTTATCCTTTAATAAAAAAAATTAAATTGATCTAAATCTTAATCAAATAGTTGATTGAGATTTTTTTTTGGCTTTTTTTTTTATATTTTTTAGCTTTTTTTGTCAATTTCATTACTCGGTATGGGTATTTTATTGAATTTTATTTTTTAATACTGGATTGATAAAGAATTAATTTTGATGTTTTTTATTATATAATATAATAAAAAACAATAATTTAACCCAGTAGGGTTCATAACTCGTGTTACAGAGTTGATTAGATATCAAACAAAAAATTAAATAAAAACTTTTCAAATTAAAATTGTTATATCAAGCTATATAATAATACCAATAAGTTTTTAATAATCCAAATATTTTTTTTTCAAATATTTATAACCAACACGTAGCGAAAGTGTTTTCTAAAAAACTAGTATAAAGTAAAATGAAGTGGAGAAGTGATGGTGAATATTTTTTTTTACCATGATGGTGAAGATTTTTTAAATGGATGATTTGATGTAAAGTTACATGTAGCTCAAAAAATATGTAAAATTATTTAAAAAGTTATTAAGTTATATATGATATCAATGTGGTAAATTGATTAAAAGATTGCTTAAATTAAATAATATTTTAATGTAAATTATTTTTTTTAAAGAATTTTATTAATTTTTAATTTCATTATTTAATCTAAATATATAGTATGTTATTATTTTTAATTTAGTTATCATTCTTTGAATTTTATTTTTTATTTTTTTTAGTTTTGTTGAAGTTTTTTTTAATTTAACCATTTAATCAAAAACTTATGTATTTTTTTTTGTTTTTTATTTTATCATTGCCTTTTTATTTTGTAACAATAAAAAATAAAAGCTCATAAAAATTAGCAAGTACAACTGTGTAAATATCACGTATTGTAAAATTAAATATTTAATTTATATATATATATATATATATTAATGTTTTTAATTTTTATTTTTAGTCATCGTTTTAATACTTAGTTTTCAATTTATTTAATTACATGTATATATAATTTTATTTTATTTTCATTTAATTTTTTTTAAAATATAAAAACATGTTGAAAAAAGTTCACATGACAACTTTTTTGTTGAGAAAAAAAAGTCTTAACTTATATTGAAATACAGGTCAAATATTTAGTAAAATTAAAAGAGTGTTTTATATTGTAATGTAGGGTGCCTTCCAAAATTGATTTTTACTTAAAATTATATTAAAATATAATTTTTAATATTTTTAATATCAAAATAGCAAAATTATTAAAAACATTAAAAAAAATACACTAATTTGTTACCTTTTCATGACAAATATACTTTTAAAATATATTTAGAGTATATTTGATATTATGATAGTAATTTGTTTAAAAAATATGTTATACTTAAAAATATATTAAAATTATATTTTTTTTTAATTTTAAAATTTATTTTTAATATGCATCTGAAAAAATACTAAAAAAAATATTTTTTAAATTTAATCTTTTAACGAACCACAGTTAACCAATTTCCAAACATGTTCTTAAACGCAGTAACACGGAGAAATTTCGCCGCCTCTCAGCCACTTCCTGTTTTGTGAGCTCTCCTGCTAAAACCTCAGCCTCTCTCTTTCTCTCTCTAAAACCCCTCTCCCCCTTTTTATACATCTACTAGCATCCACATACACACAACTAACAACAACAACATATAGAGCTGCGATTGGATTGAAGCTTTTTTCGTCACTTAATTGGTAATACTAATCAATAAAGAATGAATGTTTAGTTCATTTCCTTGATAATTTCCTTGTTTTTTAGGAACCCATTTTTCACTTCTTTCTTTCTTTTATGTTGGTTTTGATTTCTTTGATTTTTTTTTGGGTGTAGAATAGTGTTTATAGTGCACAGTTTTGATTTTTGGTTATGGAATTTGATTGATTTTAATTTTTAATAACCCTGTTGTTTAAAATTGCATGTGTTTTTGGGCTTTGAAATAGTTGGTTTTTATGTTTATCAATGTGGGGTGGGATTTTGGTGTTTGTTGACTGGTCTCATCAGTTTTAAGGTGAAAGTGAAAATAGATTCATCAACGCTGGTTGGTGCTACAGGATTCAAGTTTGTTTAGGAGTGTCCCCTGTGCGCGCGATAACTCAAATGGTTACTTTGGTTCATTTTGCAATGATTGAAACTTGAAAGCTCCTTTTGGCTTTAAAGCTACCAGATTGGAACTTTCCTAGACAAGCAAGTGCAGGAAGATTTATGTATTCATTTATGCAATAGTACTTACAGATGCACTCATGAACACACACATCAATAAATGATTGCATTCTTCGTGCATTCGGATTCTTTGGTATATTGATGATGTTTTCAGTTTTCACTGAACTGGGATTTCTTTTCATTTTGAAAGCTAGTAAACCTTATTAAGTTTTCGAATTAGGAGGTGAAAATGGCTGGGAAATCTAATAAAGGGAGGAATCGGAGAGGGTCCAATAACACAACAAATTCTTTGGAGCCAGTGGCGTCATCGAATGCTCCTGTGAAAGATGACATAACTGCTTCAGAAGCTGGTGTAGCTACTCTTAATGAAGTACCAGCTGGGAGTGAATCAACTAATGGCTTCTCAGAGATAAAGGAATCTGAAACAGCAAATTCTGCTAGTGAAGCAAAGCAAGGTTGTTTTTATGATATTTTTTTTTGCTTTCCTAAACCTCATATTGTTTCGCTTATGGCTTGGTTTGGTAACGTTACTATTTCTCTGCCAACCCAACCCAGTGAAACGGTTGCACCAATCATTTGTTGAAATTGAGCTTAATTAAATGCTGCGTTACTGGTTTGTATAATCCTTGTCTTTTGTTTTGTCACCCATCTCATGCGGTGTTTTCCCTATGAGTGCAGGTGATCTTCATCTCTACCCTGTCCCTGTCAAAACACAAAGTAGCGAGAAGCTTGAGCTACAAGTGAGCTAACTTGTTCCATTTAGATAGTTATTGTTTTATAGCACTCTGTGCATTGGGTAGTACTGGTTTTTTCTGTCATCATTCTGCAATGCAGAAGTGTTTTTTCCCTCCTTTGCTCAAACAAGTAACTAATGACCTCAAGTTTTAAACATGCTCTTGCTCTTGGCATGTTATTTGCTTATTTATGTCAATCAATTGATAAATAATACAAAATCGCAGTTGAACCCTGGAGATTCTGTCATGGATGTAAGACAATTCCTTCTTGATGCTCCTGAGACTTGTTTCTACACATGCTATGACTTGTTGCTGCACACAAAGGATGGTTCCACTCATCAACTAGAAGATTATAATGAAATATCTGAAGTAGCTGACATTACTTCTGGTGGTTGCTCCTTGGAGATGGTCACTGGTCTGTTAGCATTGCTCTCTCTTTTGGTAGTAGAGATCCATTTATGGACGCTTCTAACATGGAAACTTTTTTGGCAGCACCATATGATGATAGATCGATCAGGGCACATGTTCACCGCACAAGAGAATTACTTTCACTTTCTACACTTCATGCTTCATTATCAACATCCCTTGCTTTAGAGTATGAAACAGCACAAAACAAAGCTCGGGGTTCAGGTGGCTTGTGATATTCATCCTAAAATCATTATCATTCTCCTTTAATTACTTATAAAGTATTTCTTAACACTTCATTCAGTGCCAAAGATGTTCATACAATGCCTGTAATGTAGATACTGGAAAAACAGAGGTTCCTGAGCTTGATGGGATGGGATTTATGGAGGATGTTGCTGGCTCGGTTGCTAAATTGTTATCATTCCCAACAAAGGAAATCAAGTGTGTAGACAGTATTGTGTTTTCATCCTTCAATCCCCCTCCAAGCCATAGAAGGTCCAGCCCTCTTACTCTCTCCTCTGACTATTTGCACAAAAAATCCAACATTTCCCTTGGAGTGTGATTTAGCAAAATAATTTGTTTTCTTGGTTGCCTCTCCAGGCTTGTTGGGGATTTGATTTATCTGGATGCAGTAACATTGGAGGGTAACAAATATTGTGTTACTGGAACCACAAAGATGTTCTATGTCAATTCAAGCACAGGGAATGTCCTTGACCCAAGGCCCAGCAAAGCTACTTCTGAAGCAACAACCCTTGTTGGACTCCTGCAGAAAATCAGTCCTACATTTAAAAGAGGTAAAGAAAGGCAATTGAGAATTTATATTTTATTGAGGCTTGAAGTTCATTTCTTAGTTCTGACTTTTGAATAATATGTTTCCTTGTGTGTTCCTATTTTGAAGCTTTTCGTGAAATTTTGGAGCGTAAGGGCTCTGCACACCCTTTTGAAAATGTACAATCTCTCCTGCCACCGAATTCATGGCTAGGATTATATCCAGTTCCTGGTAAGTCGAGCTTTTGTATTCTATTTTGTATATTTATGCTATTTAGTTCCTAAAGTTGCAGAACACTGCTTTAACTTGAATGGACGTTCTTCCTTGCAATTTTTAGTGTAAAACAACTAGCCAGGTATTTTGGCTTCTTTTAGATGGGGCGCGAGCTGTACTTCTAATCTTGATTAGTTTTGTTTTTTAGTTGTTCACTCTCAAACTTGTCTAATTCCATCCAAACTTCAAACTCTTCCTTCATTTATGTCATTGCTTTGTTCATTTAGAAACATGGTCTGCCTGTCATAGATTTCGAGGAAGTTTCTGTTGGTATTTTTCTCTAAGTTGTGAATTATATAATCTATGCCTCACATCATTCCTGGTGACAAATCTTGAATTAAAGCTTTGATAAGTTTTAATGAGGTATCCTTTATGGAAGTTGGGGAGGGGTTTTTATGGTGTTGTAGCTACATACTGGTACAAAGCATTGCGACACAGGAAGTCAGAGGAATAATTAAAGAACAAAGAGATGAAAAGAGGCAATTGGAAGAGAAAAGACTGGATGGAGGAGAAGGGATCTCCTCTTCCGAGTCTGATCAGTTTTTACCCTCATGGGAGCTATCCAGTTTCACATCAATAAGGCTTTTCAAGCTTAACAGCAATAACAACCAAAAGAAATAAGATAAAATCAACCTGGCCATGTATCTTCCCTGAATTCCTTTATCTGTCCTTTTTTTTATTCATACCTTGATTTTTTAGATAGTGGTTTTTTCTTCAGGATTAAATTTGGCTGAAATTACTTATTTAGGTACCATGTGATCATGTATATTTTCAGGCATGCAATGTAAGAACCGGCTGCATCAACTAATTAATTGTTCTGAAAAGATAATTAGAATTTTATTTGGTGGTGAAATTTTATAATAAAATACATTGGATATATATGCTACTAAAATGAAGATCAATACAAAAGAAAAATAGGGTTTTGAAGTACAATTCAAGGCACTGTAGCCACAGAGCATGTGATAACATGGCACCAAATATGCACTTTTGGATGAATTGGCTGCTATCCATAAAAATGACAGATCTGTGGAACTCAGTGGTTCATTTGACATCTCACCTGCATAAGCTTCATGGATTTTTTTTGGGTCAGATCACAGACCTGATGCAGCCAGAGCGGAGGATGCACTAACTCTTTCGTATGGTAGTGAGCTGATTGGCATGCAAAGAGATTGGAATGAGGAGTTGCAATCCTGTCGAGAGTTTCCCCATTCAACTCCTCAGGAAAGGTATACTTGTCATATGTGCTACTACCTTTATAAGGTTATGCATGTTCTGTGCTGTTTTGTTTCTACAATGTACAATTTCTTTATATAGTTTCATCCTCTATCCCTTATCAGGGTGGTTTTGTTGCAGGATCTTGCGTGATAGAGCTCTCTACAAAGTGACTTCTGACTTTGTTGATGCAGCAATTAAAGGAGCTATTGGAGTCATCGGCAGATGTATTCCTCCCATAAATCCAACAGATCCAGAGTGCTTTCATATGTTAGTGGGACCCTTATAACTTCTGAATTTCTATTCCGTCCTTGAAGTCAATGCTATTTGCTGGTTTGAGCATTGCGTGATGTATGCTGCATCTTTATGTTCTTATGAATGATTACGGGCTATGCGAGCTAAAATGCTATTTCTTTGAGAGGTTTGTGATCATTAGTAAACTTTTCCATAATATCTCGTTCTTGTTCATTCTTATTCTAGGTATGTTCACAACAATATATTCTTCAGTTTTGCTGTGGATTCGGACCTTGAACAGCTCTCCAAGAAATGTAATTCAGATGCTAGTTCAAAGACTGAGAACACTAGTTCTTCAATTAAATCATCTGAAAAGGCCACTGCCAATGGGGTGAAATGTGATGGATCAACTGCAGAAGTGATGGAATTGCCTCCCGAATCTTCTGAGCCACAGTTGGCTGAGAGTGAACAAGCTACATATGCTTCGGCAAATAATGATCTGAAAGGCACCAAATCCTACCAGGAAGCTGATGTCCCTGGTTTATATAATCTTGCCATGGCTATAATTGATTACAGGGGTCACAGAGTGGTAGCCCAGGTGTGCATCATAGATGCAATTCTTCTTTCTTTCTCGCATTCGCCCTCACACTCAAATTCACATACACGAAAACACACTCACATGCATGCACCACTATAGTCTAACATGCATGCATGCAGTTATCATTGAAGTTATATAAAAAAGGAATGCAATTTTAGGCAAATTGCTCTCCTTTGCTGCTTGAAAAAATTGGTGTCTGCTTTTTATGTCATCATAGGCTATATGATTACTTATTTACTAAAGATTGCTCTTTCTCTCATCTTAGGGGAAAAAAAATCGCAAATCCTAATCCATGTTGCGTTTCCCATTGCATTGAACTTCCTGTCTTACTTGACAGCCAGTGGTCATTTTTGTTGTTCCTGTCTTTTCTTTTTTAGACTTATTTTTAATGTTGTTGGCCCTATTATCATCCCACTCTTCTTTTGAATTTTGTTTTAGAGTGTCTTACCTGGCATTCTTCAAGGGGATAAATCAGACTCTCTGCTGTATGGCTCTGTTGATAATGGCAAGAAAATATGCTGGAATGAAGGTTTTCATTCCAAGGTGAGCAGAAATTTAAGTTATCATTATGGGTTGATGGTAATGCATCATTAATTGAGAGCATCTTGTATTCAGGGTAGATAATTTTGTTACTAGTCCTGGGAAGTATGTTTGTATCTGGCATCAGCTATATATCCTGGGCACCATGCTACATCCAAACATTAGCATGTTCTCAGATTTGTATATCACACTTTCTTGTTAAGTTCTGATCTCTGTGCAACTCAGGTGGTTGAAGCTGCCAAACGCCTGCATCTAAAGGAACATACTGTCCTAGATGGATCCGGGGATGCTTTCAAATTAGCTGCACCAGTGGAATGCAAGGGCATTGTGGGTAGTGATGACAGGTGAGGTGATTGATCTCCTGGGTTTTTATCTTTATAGTTTCTCTTCACTTCTATCACTTGGTGGCCTTTTCTCTGTCTTCTTTATTGCCTTTTTTGTATTATGGTAATGATTAATGATGACACCATCAGTATGGGAACTGCCTTACATGGCTGCTGATCCTTTTGTAGTTTTATTCTTTTTTCACTAAAATATGAAATGAAATTAGCATTTGCATTACCGTGCTTCTATCTGTTTAATAAACTTTCAGCATCAAAGTGCTGTTGAGTGGAGTTCGGTGGTACCACATTGTTAACATCCATATAATATTCATTCTTTTATAAGCGCTTGTTATGATTGGTAATTTTATTTCTTTTATCAGGCATTATCTACTGGACTTGATGAGAGTAACTCCTCGTGATGCAAACTATACCAGACCTGGCTCGCGGTTTTGCATATTGAGACCAGAATTAATCACTGCCTTCTGTCAGGTATGTTCATGTGGACAAAATTTGGTAATCATGGGCTTATTTCTGCATGTTCATTCTTTTTTTTTTTTAATGGCAAAGGCCGAAGCTGTGGCAAGGTTGAAGAGTAGACCTAAATCTGAGGGAGGGGTTCAAGTGGCTGCTGATTCTACAGAAGTAGCTGGTGCTGATAAGCAAGTTAAATCTGAGGAAGCTGCAGTGCCCATCAACAATCAAGTAAGATTGTCTGGCAACCTTTTCTTCACTTCTGGCATCATGCTAGAATAAATTGCACTTTATGAGGTTCATGTGATTGAAATGCATGCATGCAGGGGGTCATCTGGAGGGTTCCTATGCAATTGAAATGTTTTTGTTTTATTTGGTCATAAATGCTGCAACATGACACAGTTGTGACTGAGGGTGGAACATTCTCTTATTATATCTGAAGCTATACATAGTTACAGTGTTATGTTCAAACAGTGATGCATGGCTTCAGATTTCTTCGGAGGGCAAGTGTAAACTGAATTTTTTTATAAATGTCAAGTGCATTTTATTGTAATATGTATATGAACACTATTACCCGCAAGTGTGTGAGCACTTATTTGAATCATGTGGCCTTTTGCATTTGTCTTCAGGAGATAACTAAAGAAGGGAAAGCTGACACTGTAGAAGAAAGTGCTCCTCCTCTTGCTGGAAGCTCTGAATCCCATGAAGAAATACTTTTTAACCCTAATGTTTTTACTGAGTTCAAGTTGTCTGGGAATCCAGAGGTGAACATCTAACTTTCGGTTTTCTTATTGTAAATTCCATTATCCATTTGAATTTGCTGGTTTTCTTAGTGACCAAATACCTTTGTTACCAATCGTGGCCCAAAAGCTGTTCCGGTAGCCACACAGTAACACTAAACAACTAGGAGTTAATATTCTTTTTTCAATTGCCATTTATCAGGAGATAGCAGCGGATGAAGAAAATGTGAAGAAAGTTAGCTCATATCTTGCAAATACTGTGCTTCCAAAGTTCATCCAAGATCTTTGCACACTTGAAGTCTCACCCATGGATGGACAGACTCTTACTGAAGCACTACATGCTCATGGAATTAATGTTCGCTACATGGGAAAGGTAAGCTTATACATTTATTTAATGCTCTCTAACATTTGTGCCAAGATTCTGACAAATGATTTCGTCAAATAACAAGTTTTGGAGCTCAGCTTAAATTTGATTTATTAATATAGTGATAGCAGAAGTCACTGTTATTTAATCTGTTTTCTGTTATTGGGTTATTACATTTGACACAAATCAATGATTTCTTCAGGTTGCTGAAGGGACAAAACACTTACCTCATCTATGGGATCTTTGTTCTAATGAGATCATTGTCAGGTCTGCAAAGCACGTCCTCAAGGTGATCAGCTTTATCTGACCCCCTCAAATGCTATGTATTGCTGTTCTTTCTATTTTTCAAAACAAAAAAAAGTGCTGACTGACTTTTGAAGGTCTTCAAATTAATGCAAGGCCTATTGCCTGCATGTTGACAGCATAGTGTCTGTAGTGTTTTGGCAACTGGACCACCCAGTTTTGTTAGAGAGGCATTTTGTAGTTCTCTAAAGTCTTTTCTTAGGATAATTTTGCTCCAGTTAATCACTAGTTAGTTGGTATTTGGTATGTCCAGGCCAGGCATCTGTCTTCAAGTGATTTTGTTGCATGTGCAAACCTGTTTGGGACAGAAGCTGCTTTCGTTCTATCCTTTCTAATGCATTATATGTACATCTTGTCATTAATTGGCAAGAGACCTTTGATGCAAACTGTAGAAAAATGCTAATGTTCTGCAGAATACAGCTATTAGATCAGTGACTCCATGTGGGGCCCACTGATCTAATGGACAGATGTTTTTGGGGATGAGTCTCTGGTAGGCTGGACTTGTTATTAATTGATCTTCATTTGCTGTTCAAATTTAAATTCTCCTATCTAGTTATGGGGATTGGTGGCTGTTTTGATTCATCAATTTCATTTTACATGGGCAAGAACAGCAAGCTGTAATTGTGCAATCAGAAGAAGAAATTCTAAGTTTTCTTGTTGGCATTTGCGGAGGACACTAAATATGAAAAAGTGCACACGCAAGCACATATATGTCCTTTAAACCCGTGCCTCTGGTACTAAGCGATTGCCTTTCTCCTGCCTTCTTTTTGTTCTGTTGATACAGGATCTCCTCAGGGACACAGATGATAATGATTTAGGGCCAGCAATCTCTCATTTTTACAATTGTTTCTTCGGAAGTTGTCAAGCTGTTGGTGTGAAAGTTTCAACTAATAATTCACCTTCAAGAGCAACAAAGAAAGTATGTCTACAAAAGATTACTAGTCATAATTTTTTTTCAGTTACTTCCATCACACGTTGTATTTGCTCCTAAACTGTTATGAGCTATACTTCCTAAGGCCCCCATTTGCTATGTTTTCCCTTCTGACCATTCTATTTCCCAGATTTGATAGGTCGAATCTCACTGGAAGAGGAGGACTTGTGTTTGAACTTGAAATATTTTTACTATTATATCTAATCTCTTTCATCAATGTTGATTAATCGACTGGTTTCTTATGTTGGAACACTTACAGGAACAAGCTAGCAATCATTCTTCAAGAAAATCCTCTAGGGGCCAAACAAGGTGGAAAGGAGCATCTGCAAGAAAGAACCAATCCTCATATATGAATGTTAGCTCAGAAACTCTATGGTCTGACCTTCAGGAACTTGCAAAGCTCAAATACGAGGTATCTTTTACCATCATGTGGGTTATATAATTTGAGATTAACTTGAAATTGAATTAGTCCATTTTCTTACGTGGCTTTTTATTTGACGAATGAGAAACGTTGCTATTATCATTTGTAACGGGGCATTATTGTATTACCTTAGCTCTAAAATATAAGATGCGAGTATAATATGCTGGATCTAATGTTCTCCTATGTGTAGTTTGAGTTGCCAAAGGATGCGAGGTTACAAGTGAAGAAAGTCTCGGCTATACGCAACCTTTGCCAAAAGGTCCGTTTCAGTTCCTATGTCATCCATCATATTGACATACATATATTTTTCGTTGGTGGGGTTTTCACAATGATTGATTTTTGGTAAATGACATTTCCATCCTGTGCTGCCTGGAACAGTTTTTTTTTTTTTTTCCATATAAGTATATGTTCATTAGTGGCCATAAATGCCCATGCTTCTTTTTTCTTCTACCACTGTGATCATTGTTTCCTATTATTGTTTTCTTGCCAAAGAAAAACATTTTATGTTTGCCTTTGGGGTGCTAATTGTAATTATATTCTGGTACTTCAGAATAGACTAGTGAATTTCATGTTGGCTTGTGGTTGACATTCTAAATGGCAAATGATTTGTGTTTTATGTGGTTCCCTTAACAGGTGGGCATCACCATTGCAGCTCGCAAGTATGATCTCCATACTGCAATGCCTTTCCAAATGTCAGATATCTTGAATCTCCAACCTGTGGTGAAGCATTCAGTTCCTGTATGCTCAGAAGCCAAGGATCTTGTGGAAACAGGAAAAGTTCAACTGGCTGAGGTATGTCCTGGACAAGGTTGCCTTCATTAGTGGTCTTGGATGATTGTACTGTGTTGATCCTTCAAGAATTAAATTCTTTGATTGGGATAGTGCTTTTTCCAGAACAGTTACAGGTTTTTAGCTTCAAATTTAGTTGTGTTAAAATCCTATTTGAGCATGGGTTAAAATGGATTTCATCACACCATAATTTTGGTAAAGACAGTATCCGGAAAAAAAACAGAATATTATTATTTGGTAACCTATTTTCAAGTAGTATAGCCTTGCATGATGGCAAGTTGCAAGCCTAGCATATGATCTTGGACTTTGTGGAATGTAAAAACATTTCAGAGAATATGCTACATGTTTCTTGAAAGTTGTTTGCGGTTATTTAATACTGTCGTTTTCTTTTGCTTCAGGGGATGCTTAGTGAAGCCTACACATTATTTTCTGAGGCATTTTCCATTCTTCAACAGGTATGTTGTTCTTTTTTCTTCATCCAGTTGGGAAGTCTCTGAGATAAATATCCTGACCATTTTATTTTGTTTTCCATTTTTCAACAGGTATTTTGTTTTTTTTTCTTCATCCAGTTGGGAAGTCTCTGAGATAAATATCTTGACCATTTTATTTTGTGTTTTAGGTGACTGGTCCAATGCATCGTGAGGTTGCTAACTGTTGTCGGTAGGTATTGTAATTCAATAACCAAACAATTCTTAATTTCTGATTCTGTTTCCTTGACTTTTTGTCAATGACATGTGAAATCATGCTTATTTTAACTATCTGAGTATACTTTGAAAATGCAAGGTCATCTACAATAATCAGACCCAACTTCAACTAGCTTTTTCTAGTCAGCAGTGATTCTCTGTTTATTCATTTGCACTTGAACTTGAATATTCAGGTACCTGGCCATGGTTCTGTACCATGCTGGTGATATGGCTGGAGCAATCATCCAACAGCACAAGGAGTTGATCATAAATGAACGTTGCCTGGGATTAGACCACCCTGATACTGCCCACAGGTATCATTTCCTTGCCATTTTGTCCTTCGTATTAAGTTAATTTGCAGTGGTGTGTTGTTATTTTGCTGTGCACTGACAATTGTCTGAAAAATTTGCAGTCTTAAATTCTTTGAAAGTTGAGATATCTTCATTTCAGTTTCTGCATTCAAAAGTTGGCAACCTGTTTAAAATTCGTTTGGTTGAATTGGCTCACTGTGTTTTTGCAATTATGCAGTTACGGAAACATGGCTCTCTTTTACCATGGACTGAACCAAACAGAACTTGCACTGCGACATATGTCTCGTGCGCTGCTCTTATTGAGTTTGTCATCTGGCCCAGATCACCCTGATGTGGCTGCAACCTTCATAAATGTTGCAATGATGTATCAGGACATTGGAAAGATGAACACGGCTCTTCGCTATCTGCAAGAGGCCTTGATAAAGAACGAGAGGCTTTTAGGAGAGGAGCATATTCAAACTGCTGTATGCTACCATGCTCTTGCAATCGCATTTAACTGTATGGGCGCATTCAAGCTATCACACCAGGCATGTTTTTGCTTGACATTTCTTTAGTATTGATTTTCTCTGATAGACAAAGCACAGATGACTGAATTAGCTTTTGCTTGTGCACAGCATGAGAAGAAAACCTACGACATACTCGTCAAACAACTTGGTGAGGAGGACTCAAGGACACGAGATTCCCAAAACTGGATGAGCACATTTAAGGCGCGAGAACTGCAGGTTAATGCAGTGTTCCAAAAATGTTATTTTATTTTTCTGTTTCTCAGTTTCTGAACTTTTAATATATTTTTAATTACAGATGAATGCGCAGAAGCAGAAAGGTCAGACATTGAATGCAACTTCTGCTCAAAAGGCGATAGATATATTGAAGGCAAGTGTTATTTAATTTTTCTTTGATTTAATCTGATGAGATGGTTTATTGGTATTTAGATGATGGATATGGCCATTTTATCATTTTTGTGCTTGTGGAAATGGTTCCCTGTAAAACATAAAGCATGCCCAAGCAGTTGTGCTAAAAAACGTTGTGCATTCATCAGAAATTCTTTGTTTTGCCTGATACAATTTTCTTCCAGTTTTGTGTAGTCCTTACATCTCTAACTAGTAATTACACGAATTAAGTTAAGTGACAAGATGTATAGTCTCTTTGTAAGTGTCTGCTGGTGTCTATTGGAGACCAGAATTTCTGATGTTGATTTGAGTGTCAGGCTAATCCTGACCTGCTGCATGCATTCCAAGCTGCTGCTGCTGCTGGAGGATCTGGATCTGGGAGCTCTAGCAGTTCCATTAACAAATCCCTTAATGCAGCAATAGTTGGTGAAGCCCTTCCACGAGGGAGGGGAGTCGATGAACGAGCTGCTCTTGCAGCAGCAGAAGCTAGGAAGAAAGCAGCTGCTAGGGGGCTCTTGATTCGCCCACATGGTGTTCCTGTACAAGCTTTGCCACCATTCACTCAGCTCCTCAACATCGTTAACTCAGGGGCGACTCCAGATTCCATCAACAACGAGGAAGCAAGTGGAGTGAACAATGAAGCTAATGGACAGTCTTCTAATGACCCAGTAGATAAACAAAAAGATCAAATATCAGGGAAAGATCAGGCTCCTATTGGGTTGGGCAAAGGCTTAAAATCATTAGATGCCAAGAAAGAGAAAGCAAAGGCCAAGGTTGCAGCTTGAAGTTTCGAGGCGGAGATTGGATTGATCAGTGGCAAGACTTGAACAATTGGAAGTGTTCGTATTTCTTGCCATTTATGGGGGGGTATCATTTCATAATCAATTACAGTGGTGACCAGCCGTCAACTACTCATAGAAACTGAAGAGTACCGAGGTGTGCCGAAGAAACCATCTGTGTACCGAGGTGTGCCAAAGAAACCATCTGTGTTCGATTTGTCCAAAAATCACCCTCGTAGATATAATTGATTGAGCATGCATGGGGATCATGAGGTGCAAGATAGATGATAAATGACATGTTATGTAGGTACACTATATAAATTGATGATTAATTTTCCAGCAAGTTAGTCTTGTAACTTCAACTCAAAAATTAGTTTTGTAATTTGTTTGCGAGGGCTGCTTGCTCTTGGCACCTTTGGTCTGTAAGGGATAAAGGATTACCACTTTTTTTATATATTTTTTTATTAATGAAAATAATGTATTTTTTGTTTTATAGTAGCCTTGTGATGGAAAAATAACACGGCTAATTGCCGTTGCAGCATGGCATATTGAAAGAATGGCGCCTGTTTGATGTTGTATTCGTTGTAATCGTCTTTTCCACGACGAGGGGTGGGTGTAACTAGCTATTAGCCTCGTGTTTATTTGATACAGGTTTTTTTAACATGTTTTTAAATATAAAGAGCTTTTCAACCATAAATTGAAATATTTATATACTTATTAAATTAAATAAATTGATATTTGATAAAAAAAAAAATTAAGATTAAGATATTCTAATCATGTATTCAATTATGTTTTGTTTATAAGAATAATTTTTTTGAATAGTGAAATAGAAAAAAAAAATTTTAAAAAAAAAAGCAATGAAAAAAAAAATCTGGGTCAACCCGGGTTAATTTGCTAATCCCGCGACTATGAACATAGGATTGAGGTAGCCCGAAAAACAAATAAAAAAAACAATCTAAAATAAATAATTATTGAATTAAAAAATTAAAAAAAATCAATTTTTGAAAATAACAAAAAAAATATCAAAGTCAACTCTTATTAAATTTCGAACCCTATGACCGTGGTTATTAGGCTAGGATTAACCGCATAGAAGGCATATAAAAAAAATAAACAAGATACTCCATTAAAAAATATACTAAGCAGTGAAACTAAAAAAAATAATTAAAAAATAGTTATGAAAAAAAAAAATGAGTTAATTCATGTTAAACTATTAATCTTATGACCATAGAAATATAATTGAGATAGCTCCACATAAAGGAAAGTGAAGAAAAAATCACGAAGAAGATAAATTAAAAAAAATCAAATATTAAAGGATAAAATTAAAAATAAATCAAATTTATAAAAGGACCTAAAAAAAATCAAATTCAACTTATATTAACCTTCAAAATCCATGATTCTAGTCATGAGACCGACTAATCCTATAGAAGAAAAAAAAAACAAAGAAAAAATCTCAATAAAAAAAATATTGAGAGATGAAATTAGACAAAAAAAAACACAATAAAAAAGGATAAAAATAAAACAACAATAAAAGAGGGGTTTAAATTCAATATAAAAATAAATTAAAATTAAATGTTAAGGGATAAAATTAAAAATAAAATTCAATTAATAAAAAGGTTAAAAGAAATCAAAAGAATGAGGATAAAATCTAATTAAACCAAATAATGAGGGATAAAATTGAAGAAAAATATAATGTTGAGGCTTGAAATTGAAAACAAAATTTAATTAGTGAAAGGCTTAAGAAAATTAAAAGAATGAGAATCAAATTTGATATAAAAATCAAATTAAATCAAATGATAAGGGACAAAATTAAAAAAAAATAATTTAAAGAAGTTAAAAATAAAACAAATAGCAATCAAAAGAATAAGAATCAAATTGAATATAAAAAATAAATAAAAGGACATCTACACACTTTGATTAGAAGAAAGAGAGAGGGAGGAGAAGAAAAAAACTCATCAAAGCCAAGCCAACATTTCATTGCATACATACATCATACTATGAAAAAAAGAATGTTGACGTGCTTTCAAACACCGTTGTGAAAAGTAACGTTTCATCATCACAAGAAATGCATGTGTCACCTGAAGGGTACGTGGGTAATGCCTTATATCTTGTGCATGCATGGTATAACAAAAACAACAATAGTAAAAATAAAAATGTCTATAAAGCTCCAATCTGCCAATTTATTTATTTGTTTTCTCCCAAAACTATTCTAGTCATTGCATTGTCACAAAATAATATAAAAAGACCCACCATGATTTAAGAGTTTCTGTTAATATACAAATAGATGATCATTTTAGCATTTTACCAGAGTCATAACCAGTCTCTCGTTTCCCTTTTTCTGCCAACCTCCTCTTTCTCCTTTAGCTGTTGTGGCTAATTTTCCACATGCCGTAGGAGCGTCTCCTCTCCTGATTTTCGTGATGGAATCCAAGGAGGTAAAAAAATGTATTTTTATCATGGTATAAAAAATATAAAATAAAATTAGATTGTAAAATCATAAAAGTATAAATAACTTTTTTTTTCAAGCATATTAAAATACATGTTTCAAATAAAAATTCATATATAATTCAAGTACCTTAAATTACATACTTCAAATAAAAATTTATACATAGTTCAAATATTTTAAAATACTATTTTAAAAATTTATTAATAATTTAGGTAAAAGAGCAACCTGCATCGACTGGAAAATTTATTTGTGTAATTCTATTCTCTTCCTCTTCAAAATGTTTGTTTTGGTCATTATAAAGATGTTTTAATATGTCTATAGGCATCCCAAATCAACACATTGATCCAACAGATTTAACAAGTAAAAAACCTCAATAATCACTGCAAGAACAAATGTCATTCTTGAAGTGGTGAAAGCAGCCACAATCTCTAACAATAATATTGCATCCTACAATCTTTGACATAAACTTAATAACAGAGTGACAATCTCCACATACACGAAGATTTTTCAGGACTGTTATTGTGTTATCCTCCACGATGCTAACTAGCCCAAACGCAATAGCAAGCCTCTCATTGTGAAAAGACAACATCTCTTCCTTCTGCTCATCCTCGACATCATGTAGAGCAAATTTTTTATCATGAACCTAACCAAATTCCTTTAATATTTTTCCCAACCAGTCCAGCTTTTCATATATTCTCTCACTTAGAGGATGAGATCTGTTTGTAGAAAGAAACTCATGTTTCTTTCCCCTCAAAACTACCTAACTGGATCCTAGTTGTTTCACAAGTCCTCCCTGTTTCATTTTCACTCTCATTCTAGAGACATCAGCCACAAATTAGGCTCTTAATTATTATTATTTTTTGTTGCAATTGGGATGGATGATTATCCACCCTAATTTTTTTTATAAGATGATGTGTCGTTTGATATGGTGATTGGAAAATTGGGACTTAAATATTTTTATCCAAAAACTTGTTTTTAATCTATTTTGATCTCAAACACCTAAGAAACAGTGATAAACCTATTCAAGGCCTTAAAAAAAATCAAAAAAACAATTCAAAAAAAAACCCCAAAATAAAAAATCAAACCGAGTTCAAATTTTTTTTATTCACTAAATTTGAAGGTAAAAATTACTTAATATGAATTCTTCTCATTAAATAGAAGTATTTGACATAAATATCGACTATTTTGGTGATCTAAATCAGCGTCAACAATATTGTTTTTTCTCTACCGCTAGAATCTAGTGATTTTTATCTCTTCTCTTAAACAGAGACTAAAAGATAAAAATAAATAAATTTTTATACCAAAATTGATTTTGAAAAAAAACAAAGGCACCAAAATCATATTATTTGTGTTATGTTTAAAGTTAGAGGATGAAAGTATTTTTTTTAAACAGTGCTGGTATGTGATTTCGAGTTCCAAGGAGGGAAAATTGACCTCTTACCATGCAACTGAGGATCCATTGAATATCCTCATGAAGTCGTGTAAGAAAAAAAACAAAACATCGGCAGAGGGGCAAGCAAGATGCATCTCTACACCAGACAAGTTGCCAAATAGGTTCACCAATAGTAAAGATAATAGACAAACCACACTTGAACAAGCTTCGAACTTCAAAGCTTAGACTGATATTGTTGGGATGACATAATATTTACCGTATCCTATTCATTATTTATGGATTAAAAATAATAAGTAAGAAATTTAAATATTTATAAACTTAGTTTATTAAGTTTTGAGTTTCTGTTATCTAATTATTATTTATTATTCAATAAAAAATAAAATAATTTATATGCAACTCATATTGTATTAAAAAGAATCTAAATGTCTTACGAATATATCTATATAAAATAAATATATATTTTAAATTATATTTGGACATAAATACATACTCAGTAATTATAACCATCCATTCGGTTGAGTCAAATTGATTCTACCTGGTTCAGGGTGCAAACAGCATTTCCTCATTCTTTGTTTGTTTTTTTTAAAAAAAATTAAAAATCATTTTTATATATATTTTTAAATTGTGCTAATCTTAAAAATAATTTTTAAAAATAAAAAAATATTATTTTACTAACCTGAATTACCATTCTTAGAAATTGGAAATCCAAGGGAAACGCAGACACGTGCCCTGTTTTATCTACCACCAAACCCGCAAAATGTGCAGCGCTCTTATTATTGTTAAATTGCAAGAGATCGAAATTAACATGTGGGAAATAATTCAATCATTGTGGTACAAACTACAAAATATAATATATGTACAAAGTCAAGCTATTCAAATGGAAGGCTACCATTTTGTATCAAATGGGGATGGTGATTTGCTGGGGAGAAACACACCATCCAAAATAAATAGAAAGTCAGATATATCTCAACTTTTCTCCTACAAAACTTCTGAAACAGGATGGTATCCATTGACCTTTTTCCTGTCCTCTATCATTCTCTTGTGTTGCATAATCTTCTAAGCAATAAAATGGGATGATGAGCAGAAGAAAATATTACCCTTGTCTCACCCAGATGCTCCAACAGCACGTTTTTTGTATTCACCATGTTCTTCTTTGGCAAACTCCTCAATCAATTCACGCTGTCTTGGGGTCAAATTTCTGCAGCAAAATATGTTTTCTGTAAAGGAATTGTCTACCACTTGAAAAACTAAGGAGCCAAAAGGATGGCTATAGTTATCATATATTATGCATTGCCCATACACGCCATCCAAAAATTATGGGCAAAGCAGAACTTAAAATCTCTATATAATTCTTCATTCATCCATTTCTAGTAGTGGGCAGAGCAGCAAATACATCCAAAAGTTGAGCAGAGTTAAGTAAATTGACAAAGAAAAGATCAACTCACAATGGAATGCTGACATTGAAGTGCACAAACTCATCACCAAATGAATACGATCCCCGTGCTTTTATCCCTGTCAGGAAATACAAAGAAATTCTTACTTCATCAGACAAAAGCAGAGTAGCAGACCGCACACATGAAGGAATAAGGAACATCCCTGAGAACCATAACAAACTACTGAGGCTTTTCCAAATTTATCAACATTAATTCAGTATATAACAAAAAAATTCAGCAGACCCTTGGATAAGATCTAGGATAAGGAAACAAAAGCCACTTAAAAAATTGAAAACCATAAGCTTGGAGGTATGCTAACAAGATAACCTCCAGCAGGAATATAGCACCAAAAGCTATCTAAGACAGGTGTGAAGAGAGCAAGAACTGGCATTCATCTCACCTTTATTCTTCAGAACCACCTTTTGACCAGGTTGGGTGCCAGGGCGTACCTGAAAATATATAACAGGTTAAGGTGAGATGAGTTAGTTTATTTTTTAGAATAATCAAATCATGCAAAATGATTTCCAACAAACCTTAAGTACAACATCTCCTGTGAGAGTTGGAACCTGGATGGTTCCCCCCAACATTGCCTGCAAATAGCAATTGAATGAATTTTTGCATTAGGCATAAATACTAAATAGTTATGATTTATAATAGGTATATATCAAAACAAGCTGCAAATTCTATATGTTTCTGCAAGAAGACCATCTGAACCGAGTGCCACGCTTTATTTAAAAAATAAACATACAAGTATAACCCATATCTCAAGCTAACAAAGGAATTTCTAAATGAGAATCTTGGAATGTACTGAACCACATAGCAAGCAGGAAAGGATTCCTGTTCATTAGAATCTTGGTATTTTTTCTAGGACAATGAAACACAAAAGGTTTTACCTGAGTAATGCCCAAAACAGCATCAACATGAATGTTAGAGCCTTCTCTGCGGAAAACAGGGTCTTCCCGGACCTGTGGGGGGAGGAAAATAACGACTTCAATAACATGGAAAATGAAATAGCTGCAATAAGATCAGAGGAAGTTGACAAGCATCACAGGAGACTAGACAGTCCAAGCACACTAGAAGTACACAAGCAAAGAGAGCAAAACAAATGAAAGAAAGAGACAGAAAGCCACCGAAAAACTAAAATTTCAGAGAGCCGGGAGATCATTCACAGTGGAAAAGGACACTAAAAAATATATATTTTCCTTAAAACGCTCACTTTTTATTCATCTTTCAAATGTTGTCATAACCCTGCATAAAATTCAGCAGACAAGGTGAATCTACCATCCATGTCACACTATTCTCTTTCCTGATTCCCCCATCCAGCTTGCCAAGCAATCAATGACCATTGAATAACCATTTAAAACAAAATAAAGAAACAAAACTCATCCAAGAGTTTGCCAGCTAGAAGGCAATGTGAAAACTAAAGCTACATAGTCTGCTCGTTATGCCATGAAAATGCAGTAAGAGGAACAACCATCCATACAAATACAAAAGGCACAAAAGAAACAAAATCATATAAAACAACATCATGCTAAATAATGCTGTCAGGAAATGTTATTGTCCTTCATTTCCACACTACATCCTAAAACATCACACTAGCAAGCAAAGAAATAGGGAACACACAAAAATAGCAGCACAAAAATATTAAACAAGTTGAATTACCTTGATTGTCACATAGAGATCACCAGGTTGATTTTTCTCTGGGTCTGCTCCACCACTTTTATGGATCTTCATAGTCTCGTTGTCATCCACTCCTGCAGATGTCAAGAAACTCAAATTTAATCACCAAATCCAGCAAAAAGTTCCACATGGGAAAATGGGCAACCAAATATATAGACCATTTTCATGAGTGTTTCCAGAAATCAGAAGTTGAGCTCACTGGATAATGTCCCTATCTATACATTATCCCTAATAAGTGTCTGGGTGTAAAAATAATGACTGGAAAGAAATTCTGTTTTAAGACAGAAAGCAGTCAACTTTATCCCCCATTTATCCACTCAAGGACATTTTACTCTATTTTTCACACCAGTAGCATGTTCAACACCAGGAAACTACGTTTGGTACATGAGAAACCATGTCCGCATCCCTCTTTCTTTACATATTTTAAATCAATTAAAGTGAACTTCTTTAGTCCAAATTACAAATTCAATTCTAAGGAATAGGAATCATTTTGAAAGCCAGAGAAAACAAATAAGCAGATCTAGAATGGTTCCGTTCAATTCACATGGAAAGTCTGTGCAAGTCTTTTTTTTTCTTAAAAAAAAGCAAGATTGATTTGTTCTAAAAACAATTCCCTCCAAAACAACTCAACCAGAGCTACACCTGTCTTCCAGAATACCAATAAGAAAGACAATGTGCAAGATCAAAGAAAGTTTGTTATGAGCAATTGCATTATCACACCAGTCTGCAGGAACGCAAGTGTACTGTAGTAAATCTTGAAGGGTATTGAAGCTCCTAATTTAACCTTACCTAATCTAGTTTTTTTTTTTTTAAAGGAAAATCTGTCAATTTTATATTTTGTTTCATAAATGGTGTTAGGATGATAGAGGAGTTTATTTGTCAGATTAAACAAAAGCCCTGACTCATTGCTCTCATTGGTTAGGGTTCTTCTGTTCCACAAATAGTAGATACCTAAATATAATTGTTGAAACTAATCTAGCCTTCATTTTTTATTTCTTTAACTTCATGGTTCATTCGAGCACCCAAGAACTCGAGCTTGAATGGAGACTTGAAGTTCACATCTCTGGTTTATTTAGCTTCTAATTGCTTTTGGTAACATAACTAACAAATCTAAGAAAGCACTCAAGGAAACAACCACCCTATCCTTTGTTTCATATGAGATGCCTAATGTGAGAAACAACAAAAATAACTATGATGTACCGTTACAAGACCACATTGTGTGGAGCATGTAAGAGCGCTACCCTTGGGCAGAAAAAAAGACCACAATATTGTACAAGGACGGAAATTTAACAAGATGATTCAAGATCAACAAACAAACCTGTTGGAATGTTCAACGAAATTGTCTTTGATCCTCTCACTACTGTGTGTCCATGGCAAGACCTGCAAAAGCTCTGACACCACCAGTAGTAAAGCATATGCATTGATATTAAAAAAGAAAACCAGGAGACTTAGACCCATCATATCATCAAATTTTGGAAAAATTGTTTAACAATGCATTGCCAAAGTTAATCAAAGCTGCCAAATTGCAAGAATTCAGAAGCCAAAATTAATGCAATCATGCACAACAGTTTAAAATAAAAATTCTTCACTAGTGCCCATGTATAAAGTAATACCTTATCAGGTTGTTTCATGAACAAAGAAAAGGTTTTAATGCTTCCAGAATTTTGCTCATAAAAAATCAACATTTCCTAAAATTATTTAAAGAAGACTTGCAGACCCCAGATAAAAACAGATATTGATTCCCATACCGAAAAAGTTTGCCCAGTTCCACCACATTGATCACATGTCTGCTGAAAACTGAAAAACCCTTTTTGCATAGATATCTGCAAATGTAGGAAATGTTACATGTTGGTTGGGGAAAACACCCAGTATTTCCTGAATAAGTAACATCATCACACATGGTCTTCAGCAAGTAAGACTAACCATCCCTCTGCCTTTACAGCGTTTACACATTTGAGGTTTCACTCCAGGAGGAACACCTTCTCCACCTTGGAAAATGCAAAAAAAAAAACCATGGCCACACATTCTTAAGAAATTACAAGAGAGCTGCAGTTATGAAAACATAAATCTCACAATAAAAGGAAAAACTGAAGTCATGATGTTTGTAAATGCTATCAAGTGAAGATAAACAAACCACAAGTTTCACAAGGCACATCGGTCTGAAATGTGATAGTTTTGGTGCATCCCTGAACAGCTTCCATGAAGGAAAGTTCAACAGAAACCTATCCATGATAGTTTTAAAAAGAAACTGAAAGTCAACATTAATTCTAAGCCAAAAAAGAGAGCACCAATCAACGTAATGGAAATTCTAAGAACCTTGACATCTTGGCCAGCGACATTCTGTCTGAATACATTGCTGAATATCTGATCTCCATCAAAGCAAGTGTGGTGTCATGCACAAAAAAAAAATGCAAAGTTCATCAACTGTGAAAATCCATTGTTTAGAGATGGGGAAAAATACAGAGAAGACCCAAACCACCCCCACTAAAAAAAAGGAAGAAAAAAGGCAGTGGCAAATATATTTCTCCTCATATTGCATTAAAACATCCATTGTGTGGCAATTTTATAAGAAAGCATCATACATAAGGTCATATACTGCAATGCAGTGAAACGATTTTAATTGCACTGCTGGCTTAATAGTTCTGGAGGCATAACAAGGACCCAACAAACTCCAAGAATATGTAACTACACAGAATGTAAATTCTCACCCTAAGAAAAGGCTGCTCTTATTTAATTTAAGATTTGGATATGAGCAGAATAAAACCACAAGATAATTGACAATCAAAGAGACAATTAAATATGACAGAATCAAAGCAAAGGAAAAGAAGCTGGAGAGTAATTACATCTTCCATTCTGAAGTCCCCAAATGGACTCTCAAATCCTGGTCCACCAGGCTGATAGTTATCTTGGTTTTCAAATGCGTTATGGCCTAGCTATAAGTTTGCAAATATAACAAACATCAATATAGATATTAACAGAAGAGGGTCATTACATTACATATGATTAAAGAAGAAAGAAAGAAGTTGCAAGGAAGAGAATTTCAGCATATTCTATGGATAGAGTACCTTCAAAGAGGAAAAAAAGGGGGAGATATAACAAGAGAATATGGCAGATGCATGCATGCAAAGGTTGATATTCTTTTATTCTTAAACTTTGCAAAGTATGTGAACTTCATCCAGGCCAAAATGAATGATAAAATTTAAAGATGCGCATGTTGTATAGAATAAAAGACCACCAGGGGAGGGTATAGTTTCAGGCTAACAAGGCGAAATGAATGACCTTTTCACATATTTGCAATTGGGTGCATGGAAGCTTCAATTCTTTTTCTTCTTTTTGAAAAATTAATTACCTGTTATCTTGGCCTACCTGTTGGGGACTAGCTAACCTAACTGACCCTAAAATTCCCTAATCTTCCAGATAATGCCCAATTGCTAAGCTAGAACAGATGCAATTATACCTGCAAGAATGAGATCCTTGATTGTTTTTTGGTAAGAAGTTATTTGAAAATACAACTTTTTTGTTGGCTGGGTCAGGCACACAAGGCTTGACAAGTTCTTGAGATTACAAACAGAAATTGCTTTGCAGGTTGACAGTTGACTACTCAAGTAAAATTATAACGGTGAGGTGCAATAAGAAACAAAATCCAAGATCATTCTAACAACAATGACCTATCCATTATAAACCATAGCCTTTCCATTTTTCACTGTGGTAGAGCTTCTGGATGGTGCTAATTAGTTGTCACCCTGCCAAGTTTTTTGGATTTATTTCACCAGTTGACCTTATCCTATATTCTATTCCAGCCCTTTCACCTACTAGAAGCCCCCCCCCCCCCAACACACAAAAAAAAGAAGCCAAGTGCACACTTTAGATCGTTGTTCTTCTTCTTCTTTTTCCTTTCATTCTCATCTACATAATCCAACCCAGAAAACATAGCTCAAGTAAAAAGTACCCAACTGGTGACAGTATGTATCACTACATTCATCATCAGACTGAAGATAATGGGATTGTTAATTGCATCCCTAGACTAGGCAAGTAAACAACTACATAAGACATCTTACTCTACTGGATAGTTATAATACTGAATAGGGGGGTTTCCATATTTATGCATGTAAAAATTCCCAATTAAGAGCAACCATGTGATGAGCTATAAACCTCTCACTTATAATGTACGTAAATCCTCTCCTCTTATAAGCACTCATACTGCCCATGTTTTCGATCATTTATTAATACTGTATGTTACTTGGTTATGTGTTATACAGACATTCATTTTCCACTTATTTAATAATATAAACACGGTTAAAATTAAATATGAAACCTGATCATATTGTCCCCGCTTTTGGTCATCTTTCAAAACCTGCAACCAGAACAAACAAAAGTTTCTCCATTCAGTATTCTATGTAACTCGGTTAGAGGAAGGGACAAAAATTCTGGTCTGCAAAATTTACCTCATAGGCCTTTGAAACTTCTTGAAACTTCTTTTCGGCTTCAGAATCGTCTTTGTTTGTATCAGGATGTAGCTTCTTTGCCAGCTGCAGAAGGGTGCTAAAGTGAAATCAGAAGACAAATTATACAAAGCTTAAAAAAAAGAAAAGTTGCAAAGTAAAAGCGGTAATCCTATCACAGTATAAAGAAAAAATATTACCGTGCAGACCTAACACCCAAATTAAAAGAAATAAAGTATGAGAGTTGCATTATTTGGAATGAAATATGCACGATTCCCCATAAACAGTCCTAAAACCCAAATTAAAAGAAATAAAGCTTGAGAGTTGCATTATTTGGACTGAAATATGCAAGATTAGGATAAATAATGAAAAGAAAACCTACCCCATAATAAGCTTTCTTTATATCAGATGCACTAGCATTCTTGCTAACACCAAGTACATCATAATAATCTCTCGACATATGAACTGACCAGAAAAAAAAAAAAAAAAGATATAGAACATACATTGTTAGCCACACAAAATGCCGAGGAAATATTTTAGAACAAAGCGATAGTAAGCAGCAACAGCATAAATGTTACAGCAATTGCACTTCAACAAAAGAAAACTTGTACTAAATATAGTACAGGGTAAATTTAAAAAGCAAAATATTAAAAGCAGGACATGTGAAATACCAGAGCCATGAATCAACCTCGTAGCACCAAATTTCGCATTTAAAGCTCCCAATTGCAACCAATTTGTTTGGTTAACTGCGATTTAAAAAAAAAAATCAGTACCAAAAAAAAAATGCCCCCCCCCCCCCCCCCCCCAGAATAGCAAAGAAAATGAAAAAATAGAAAAATATAGATTCACCAATATGTAAAATTAATTCCCTTTTCAAGTCCAATACACAGAAAACAACCAAAAAGTTTAAAAAATAAGCTGTCTAAGAAACCAAACAAAGAATCTGAAAATAACCCATAAATCAAAACAATGGAAGAGCAAGAGAAAGAAAAAAAACCAAGTGAAGTTACCATTTTTAGGAGAGTAATTGCCAATAAACCTAACAGGATTACAAGCCCCAGTGGTCGTACTTAATCTTCTATAACTCTCATTCAATACACTCTTGTGTACCTGCAATTAATACAAAAAACACATTACTTAGAAATGTAAATTAAAACAATTCATTTAAAAACTGCAAATAAATAAGCAAAATCATACGGAATTAGCAGATTCTTGGAAGGGGTTAACTGAGAGAGAAGGGCGAGCAAGCCAACCAACAAGCCTGGCGCCATGAGACCGAACCATTTGGTGGGTTCTTTAGTAGGGTTTGAAAAGTCAATTTGGTTCTTTTTCGGTTTAGGGATTTTAGGGGTGGGAGCTTAAACCCTACAAAAGCCCTAATTTTTTAGATTGGAAGGTTCTAGGAGTTAGGAGAGGGAAGGAGGGAGGAAGTTTTTTTGTTGGGGTTTTAAAAACAGAATCTAGAAAGTAGAAAGTAGAAAGAGAGAACCGTACGGGCCTATGTCTACGAGGGCAGGGCCAATTTTGTGTGGAGGCAGACCCTTTCTTGGGCTCTGTTTTGAAATGCATTCCTTGTTCAGAATTGCCCTACCAATTTTCTCCTCTTCTTTTTTCTAAATTATAATTTATTTTTGACAGTTTCTTTTCCTTCTATTATATTTGGAAAATTAGTTTCAGAGCCATTATTTTTAACTTATTAGTACTTCTCCTTTTTTCTGAAAAAAAAAAACAAGAAATTGGCTAAGCTCAAGTGATTCTGTGTAATTAGTATTGAAACACAAAATACTTTTTAAAAATAATTTTTTAATTATGCATCAAAATAATTTTATTTTATTTTTAATATCAACATATTAAAATTATAAAAAAAATACAATGAACATAAGTCTTATAGAGATGGACACCGTGGCCACCAATTGAAATTCTGAGGGTTGCCATGCTCTAAATCAAAGTAGAGGGGTTGGTTTGACAAATTTTTAAAACTTGAATGACCACAAAATGAATTTACCCCAACATATTACCCCTAGATTGCTGTACTCTATCAAGATCATACCATTGTGTCTATTAGTTAGGAATAATCTAGAAGTCAATATAGCAAGCAAGTAAACAGTTCATTGAAGAGCTGAAATTACTTCCTTCTCTCCCCTTCCTCAACGAAGAGGTGTGAACTTCCAAAATCACTATGATTACACTGAACAAAGGTATAATTTAGAAGAAGAGCTTGTTTTTATGGTCCAGGAAAATGGAGCACAAAATCACCTCATTTCAGGCTGAGGACCCCTCCATATGCATGATGAAAACAAGCAATTCTTAAAAGAGATATGTCCACGCTTTTTCTTTATCTGCTCTTAACACAAAGCGCAATTATCCAGTAATTCAGGGTAGCAATCATGGTGATCTTTGATCGAAGAGAACTTACGTGCAATTGTTTGTTTCAGGTCAAGATTGCAGCACTAGGCCCTGCAATCTCTATTATATCTTAATGTCGAAAGCCAGAATTTTGAAGAGTGTTGGTAATTAAAACAATTAATGTCCTGTAACTTGACAATCCATCAGAGAAAGCATGGATTCTCCCTAACACAACCATTCTTTTTGAGGTTCCCTTTTCTTTTCTCCAGGCAAAACAGATAGGATGCTGTCATGTACTTGGAACTAAGTAAAACAGTAGGAAACTCTAATCAAATCCAGCAAAAGGGTATTGCAGACTTCCTACTCCTAGACACATACCCTCTTCTTTTTTCTCTTTTTATACCCTCCATTTTTTGTTTTCTGTTTCTTAGAGGGGGTAGCATGTTTTGCAGGAGATACCATGCCTTTCTTTTTTACCACGGCAGAGATTGTGTGTCGGATAACCTCCATGAAAGAAAGTGGTTCCACTCTCCATATTAAGGCTTTAAAATAAAATTGAGCTATGTTAGAGAATAATATAAATTATATCTTGAAATCTCACTTAAGAACTTAAGTTATTGGGTTAAGATAGTTCTTTGACATGATATCAGAATCTTAATAACAAAGCAGTCACGAGTTTTAATTTTATCATCCCTATTTATTTGATAAAAAAATTAAGCATAAGATAATGTAAGTCTGTGCAAGTTTCAAGCCCAAAGAGCTTTTACTTGAAAGGGTGTGTTAGAAAATAATATAAATTATATCTTGAAACCTCACCTAACAATTTAAACTATTAGATTGAGATGATTTTTTGACTGGATAGCAGATGGAGTTGCAGCAATTTCAACATAGGAGTAACTAAACAAAGGGATAACAACAATAATAAATAAGTTTTAAAGCAAGAAAAAGAATACAGCATAGGAAAGGCATCTTTCACCAAGGTCGCGCTCACCTGAGCTTTAGGTTTTACTTTTGCCTTCTTTCAGCTCTAACAATGACCTTTAACTCATTTTATTTTTCTCTTTAGTTTTCTTCACATAGGTGTTGCTGACCACTGAAGAAAGGCATGTTCATAATTACACAGCGTTAAGCAAACTACTCTTTAATCAATGACCAACATATGATGAACCTTTTATATTACAATTTTGAGCATCGACAATCAGCAGCAGGGCCTTAAGCAATGTCTTAAGCTGGAAGCGTGAGAAGTGTTTCTAAGGAAATCTGCTCTGGTTAATAAGGATTATTCCAGGATTTAAACATATTAGTTTTTTGTAGGCGAATGAAAAACAGATCAGTGTGGTAACAGAAGAAGTTAATTTCTCCACCTATGAACAGATCTTAGGATCCACATTTGCCAAATGTTATGATGAGCTTCATGATAAAACCATACATCATATATCTACATTGAGAGAGAGGTGCAGGACTGATCCCTTTCTTGTCAAAGATGTCGAACTTTTAAGTGTAGAAAGAAAAAGAAAACAAGAGAAGATTAGACTGTTAAAATGCAACAGTTGATCATATTAAGATCCAATGTTATTCTTTGTTAGCTTACTAAAAGCATCAATAAATTTTTTGAAGGGAAGGAAATATGCGCAAGAAGGATCTGGAAACCAGTAATAAAATAACCAATTTCCATTTAACTTTATCTTCAAGTTCTTCATAGCAATCTGGGCGACAGTATATAATATTTGTGGAGAAATAAGCATATTATTATTACAACCACAGACTAAATAGAGCTTATTCTTTCCCTCCATTTTGCTCTTCTTGGCCAACCTCGTCTATCTACAAAACTCAAAGGCAGCTTCTCCATCAAAGCATTCCTTTGTTCACAATTCAAAGCTACTACTGTGAGTGAGAAATAACCAATCAATTATTCCTTCCATTTATATTGTAAGTTGGTGACTAGAACTTCTTTGCTTCCACTTTGAGTTCCAGATTTCTTCTATAGAGTCACTTCCCTGTAGCTTCCGACACCAGCAAAGTAACCCAGAAAAAGAGCATGAAGCTAGTGGTGGAAGTAGTAGATGCTCATGACCTTATGCCCAAAGACGGAAGAGGTTCAGCTAGCCCATTTGTAGAAGTTGATTTCCAAAACCAACTAAGCAAAACCAAAACCATCCCGAAGAACCTCAACCCTGTTTGGAACCAAAAACTTCTCTTTGATCTAGATGAAACCAAAAACCGCCATCACCAATCCATTGCTGTTTCCGTTTACAACGAGAGGAGACCAATTCCTGGCCGAAACTTCCTTGGTAGAACTAGAATTCCATGTTCAAATGTTGTCAAGAAAGGTGACGAAGTTTATCAAACTTTCCAATTAGAAAAGAAGTGGTTTTTCTCAAATGTCAAAGGTGAAATTGGCCTTAAAATCTATACCTCACCAGAATCGAAAGCTCCTCCCCTTCCCTCTCCATCACAACCTCCACCATCTAATACACCACCACCACCAGAAACCTCTCCTTCTAGTTCTTCTCTCCCCACTATTACTCATATTGCAGAAAATACCGGCCGTGATTGCAGAACACTTGCTGCTCTTCCTAGAGCAGAGATTCTTCATACTTCTGAAGCTATTACAGAACAGCCTGGGAAAAAGATTTCTGCAATTTCTGAAACTAGTGGCGGTTTTCCTGCAAAAGAGCCAAAGAACAGTAATAAAGAACCTGCCAAAATAAGAGCTGATACAACTCAACACGTACACAAACACCAAGTCCTGCAGAAAACCAGCCAATCGGTGGAGAAACTACCAAACGGTGCCCCTTACACAATGCATGCTGCTAATCCATCAGCTCATTCAAGTGATCTAGATGACTTCAACATGAAGGACACCGAACCCCAGTTAGGGGAACGGTGGCCAAGTGGTGGAGCATACGGGGGAAGAGGATGGATGAATGGCGAGAGATATGCAAGCACATATGACCTTGTTGAGCAGGTATCCTACCTATATGTTAGAATTGTTAAAGCCAAAGATCTTCCTTCGAGCTCCATCACTGCAAGCTGCGATCCTTATGCGGAGGTAAAGCTCGGGAACTACAAGGGTAGGACAAGGCATTTCGAGAAGAAAATGAACCCAGAATGGAACCAGGTCTTTGCTTTCTCAAAAGACCGAATACAGTCATCGGTGCTGGAAGTTTTTGTCAAAGACAAAGAAATGGTGGGGAGAGACGATTATCTTGGAATGGTAGTTTTCGATTTGAATGAAGTTCCAACTAGAGTTCCACCAGACAGTCCACTGGCTCCTCAATGGTATAGACTGGAGGACCGACGAGGAGAAGGAAAGGTGAGAGGAGAGATTATGCTTGCGGTTTGGATGGGAACGCAGGCAGATGAAGCCTTTCCAGATGCATGGCACTCTGATGCTGCCTCAGTATATGGAGAGGGTGTACTCAACATCCGCTCAAAAGTCTATGTATCACCAAAATTGTGGTACCTAAGAGTGAATGTCATTGAAGCTCAAGACGTGGTGCCAAGTGACAGAAGCCGCCTTTCAGAAGTATTTGTAAAAGTTCAAGTTGGGAATCAAGTTCTCAGGACAAAGATTCACCCCACTAGAACAGCTAACCCACTCTGGAATGAAGATTTGGTGTTTGTAGTGGCTGAGCCTTTTGAGGAGCAGCTCTTTCTTACTGTTGAGGATCGATTGACTCCTCTGAAAGATGATGTCTTGGGGAAAATAAGCGTGCCCCTCAACATTTTTGAGAAGCGACTAGATCACCGGCCTGTTCATTCTCGCTGGTTCAATTTAGAAAAATATGGTTTTGGTGTTTTGGAAGCTGACAGGAGGAAAGAGCTTAAATTCTCAAGCCGGATTCATCTAAGAGTTTGTCTTGAAGGAGGATACCATGTAATGGATGAATCGACAATGTACATCAGCGATCAAAGACCAACAGCAAGGCAGCTCTGGAAGCAGCCAGTTGGGATATTAGAAGTGGGAATCTTGGGTGCACAAGGTCTTCTTCCAATGAAGATGAAAGATGGCCGAGGGAGTACAGATGCCTATTGTGTGGCTAAATACGGCCAGAAATGGGTTCGCACAAGAACAATCGTTGACACTTTCAATCCAAAATGGAATGAGCAATACACTTGGGAAGTTTACGATCCCTGCACAGTGATAACGTTGGGAGTTTTCGACAACTGCCATTTAGGAGGAGGCGAGAAACCAACTGCTGCAAATGTAGCTCGAGATTCAAGAATTGGAAAGGTAAGAATTAGACTGTCAACGCTAGAAGCTTATCGGACTTACACACATTCTTATCCACTTCTTGTTCTGCACCCACACGGTGTGAAGAAAATGGGGGAGCTCCAACTGGCAGTTAGACTCACCACCCTCTCTCTAGCTAACATGATATATGTCTATGGGCATCCTTTGCTGCCTAAAATGCACTACTTGCATCCATTCACAGTTAATCAGGTAGACAATCTGAGATACCAAGCCATGAATATCGTAGCTGTGAGGCTCGGCCGAGCTGAACCACCTCTGAGAAAAGAGGTGGTGGAGTACATGTTAGATGTGGATTCTCACACGTGGAGTATGAGAAGAAGCAAAGCCAACTTCTTCAGAATCATGTCACTTGTTTCTGGTTTGTTTTCTATGAGCCATTGGTTTGGGGACATTTGCCAATGGAGGAACCCAATAACATCAGTGTTGGTTCATATCCTCTTTCTTATATTGATTTGGTATCCAGAATTGATCCTCCCAACCCTCTTTCTCTACATGTTCCTCATTGGAATATGGAACTACAGGTTCCGACCAAGGCATCCACCTCATATGGACACTAAACTTTCATGGGCAGAAGCAGTGCACCCAGATGAACTTGATGAAGAATTTGACACATTCCCAACTTCTAAGTCCCATGATATAGTTCGAATGAGGTATGACAGGCTTAGAGGAGTTGCAGGAAGGATCCAAACTGTAGTGGGCGACATAGCAACACAGGGGGAGAGATTTCAGTCTCTACTCGGTTGGAGAGATCCGAGAGCAACCAGTCTTTTCATTGTGTTCTGTCTTTGTGCAGCTGTGGTGCTCTATGCGACTCCTTTCAGGGTGGTGGCTCTGGTTGCTGGTTTGTATTATTTGCGGCATCCTAGGTTTAGAAGCAAGCTACCTGCTGTGCCCAGCAATTTCTTCAAGAGATTGCCAGCTCGAACGGACAGCTTGCTGTAATACTGCAAGCATAAATATTCCTTATTTTCCGTTACCCTAATCGCTTCTTGTTCGAGTTATAATAAGTGTTTTGTTTACAGTAATACAATTCAAATTTTTGAGATTTTAATGAAATTTTATGTTTGTAATTATTTTAAATGTTAAAAATTAAATTTTAAACGGAATTTAATCTTTAAAATCTTAAAATTACGATTCTAAATACAATAAATTTAATATTAAAACTGATTTTTAAAAAATATCCGTGAAAGATTTTCGAAGAAATAAAATATTATTTCTTCGAGTTACAGGATACCAAGTACCAACTGCATCTTTATGATTGATTTATATACCCTCAAACAGAAATTATGCTCTCCTGTTCCTACTTCCACTCGCCATGCTATCATTGCGAGAAAGCTAGTGGAATTGATTGGCTTCCCTTTTCAATTTGCGTTGTGATTTTGAGCGAGAAGCTATAAAAAACCAAGAAAGAGATCACCTAGCAAGGTACAAGGGACTGCGGTGAAACAGAGAGAACTAGCCAACAGCGTAAAGGCAAATGGCAGGAGTTCGTTCTTCTTCATTTTTTTTATTTATGAAAAGATTGTTCCTCTATAAAGTAGAAACCGAACAGTATCAAATTGAAGTGCGAAATTGAACTTTAAATCAAATGCCAATATCCAACTCCAAACTAAGAAACTTCCCAGCATTCAATCGAGAAAAAACGTCATCAACAAGCAGCTACAGGCAGCCTGAATAGCCACCGTTGACATCATGGATAAGCATGCACAGCCCACTAGAGCTGTTTCTCTGAGTGTTCTGCATGGGAAATTTTCAGTTCTTCTGATCCACTTACCTTGGACAATTCATTGATAAAAGCGCAGCCGTGCCAGGTACCCTACTATCTCATTCAGCTTGAGCTGAGCTGAGCCGAAGCAAAGTAAATTAACAACCCGAGGGAAAAGGGATGTTTTAGATTCACTACAATAACAGCAAAAGCTACACAACTAACAATTCTAATGAACAAATAACATGAAAAATCTTGCACCAAGAAATGAAAAATGGGAAACAAAAATCAATTGCTGCCTCATACGAGGTTCATGTAGCTGTCTATTGCCAAAAACACTAGAAGAGTGCATCTTCTAAGATAAAGTTCAAACAAAATACAATTAAAAAGTAGCTCAAGAGAAACGATCCTAAGTTTTTCTTTTAAAACACAAGCTCATGAGGCTTCATTCCATCCTTGAGAGAAAACCTTGCGCCCAAGTATGCTTTCAATTCTGGAACACTCTCAATTGATTTAATGACTTGCGCATCCACTGACTTCTGGTCATCCTTCTTTTCTTGTGGGAGTGCATTCTCACCCTGTAACATGGGATGAGATGATAATAAATTTCTGAATGGACAACATGAGAAAATACAATAGAACATAACCAAATCTAACTAATAACCACTTGCAAAACCCACCTCTTTCTCTGCTTCAAAGAAGTTGCCCTCTCCTTTCTTCTTCTTCTTCTCAGCCTTCTTGCCAAAATATTTATCATCGAACTTCTCCACGCTAACCCCAGAGATGTCAACCTTGGTGGAAGTTGCAATCACATAAGATTGGTTGACTCTCCTAAGAGGAACACCGTTGATCTTAAATGGTCCTGCAGCAATTAGGAAACAAATACCATAATTTTAAGCAGGAAAACCACAGAAAGAGTCGTCCACGTTATAACAGCAATACCAAGTCCAAGACCTTACAATACAAATTATATCGCAAAATTTTACAAATCCAAAACCATCCAAGCTAAGTCATATCACTAAATTTCCATTTCAAAACAGCATAGAACATCAACCAAGTAAATAACCAAGCACTGATGCGAGCATAATCACAGATCCAAATTTCAGGTCACTAGCTTTAAGATGATTAATAAAATAATTTCTTTCGCCCAACAAAAACAGTAATGCACAAGCCCACTACAGCAAAGGCACGACAATCAGTATAAATATGTCATTGTCATACAGGAAAAAACATAAAAATGATAAAAGGGAATAAAAAATCAAGCTAACCAGTGACAAGTAGCAACCCAGAAGTCAGTTGCTTGAGAAACACAACTCTCTTGCCCTTGAACCTTCCAGCAAGAATGATCAACACAGTCCCAGGAGTAACACTATCCCTACAACACCATATAAAAAGCAAAGAAAGAACATATTACAACATTACTTAAATCACATTGCAAAGAATTTAGCAGCCAAAATTATCAGTAAATCAACAGCCTTTCTTACACGATAAATCTCTTGTAATTCAAAAAGAAATATTCAGTAGAAAACACAACCAAAACCCCATTCTAATACAGAAGCACACTCAAAAAGAAAAATTACAAAATCGATTAAGAGATTTAAGAACTCAAAAGAATGAATTCATAAAGAAAGCGACATGGATAAAAGTGGTCACCTGAGCTTGGTGGGCTTCGGCTTGCGCCTGTTAGGCAATGGCTTCTTGACATCATCAGCTGGGTAAAACTTAGGTGGTTTCTCGGCAGAGGTAGGGGCTTTAGCTTTAGGGGCATGTTTAGGGAAAACACCGCCGTTTTTGGCCTTGATAGCCCACAAACCTCTCTTGTGGTACATCTGCGACCTCGAGTACTTGCCGATTCCTCGGACTAGATCTGGGTTTCTGGTTACCTGTGGTGTCTTCCTGGGAGCCATTGATTCCGATTGAGGTCTCTCTCTGTGAAAATGTCCACAAACCCTGGTGGAGAGGATTTAGAGCAATTATATATGCGGCGTTTTATATAGAAAGAGAAATGGGAGTGTCAGTGAGAGGAAAAAAAAACCCTAGAAACCCTAATTTCGAAAATTGGGTTTCGGGCTTGGGTTCGGGTTGTGTGTGGTTTGTTTCTACCTTTGGGTGGGCCTGTGTTGTTACTGATGTTTGGTCTTGGAATTATTTGGATAAGAGATTTTTTTTAATTATAGGAAAACTTATTTGGTTCGTCAAATAGATTATAATTTTTGTGTTTGATCTTTTATATATATATATATATATATATATATATATATATATAAGCTATAATAATATATATTTTATTTATAAAAACTTGTTTTTTCATTTATTTTGCATGGAAAAAATCCATTTTACAGCAACTTTAATCAAATATATATTTTTTAAAATGAAATTAAAATTATTTTTATTAAATATATTTATAATATTTTTAATATTTTTAAATTTTATAATTCTTATGTCATGTGAAAATTTTTTATTTTTTTATTATAAAATTTCCTTTAAAAAAGTTTAATCATGAATCTATGATTGTGTTATTAATTTTTTTTTATTTGATAGTAAAGTTTATTTTTATATTAGTTTGTGAATCAAATAATATTAAATTTTATTTTTAAATAATTTTAAATACGTATTTTAACATAAATTTGATAGATACTAATTTTATTATTTAAATTTTAAAAGTTAGAAAAACAAATATATCTTTCTAATATTAAATAGTGTTATTATATTTATCAATTAATAATATTTATTTATTGTTTTGTGATATAAAATACATAGATAGTGATGATAGATGAGACATGTCTTCCTGTATTTTTTATTTTGAAAATATAAAAATTCATTCAATAAATTATCACATGAATATATCTATTTTATATCTCTAATTGTATCTTTATCTAAATAAACATAAATCTCCATTGTTTTCATCTTTCATGTCTTAAAATAATAATAAAATGCTATTATTGTATTCAGTTAAAGCTAATCGGGCTCATTTTACTTATTCATCAATGGATTTATTATTCTCGTAATAAAAAATTAATAAAAAATAAAAATAAAATATTATTTTTATAACTATAACTACTAAATAACATCAGTTGCAATATTATTATATCATATTATAGTCTTCATTTAATTTTAAAAAGCCAAGTATTAAAGTGATGTGAATTTTTTTCAAATTAAAGAGAAATCTAGGAGAAAATAACTTTGAAGTTAACAAATAAAAACATATAACTTGTACCAAATTAAAATCCAATCCTTTAAGGGCAAGTTGGTGAACTAAACCCCAACTAATAAGATATGTTATTTCTACTCTATACTACAAAACCCTCTCATTCCCTCCTATTCTACAAAGAAAAATATCTAATAAAAATGGCAACAATCTCTTATTTTACTATACTATTATCCATACCTAAAAACTAACTCTTTCAACAAACTAGTCAAAACCCACTTTTCAAATCCTCAAACTAGCAACTAATTTTAACCATTTCCTTAAACTCACACATTTACTTAATATTATAAACCCTAAAAGACTCCTTACAATAGCAAAAGAAACAACACCAGTTTCTGTAGCAAACTGTTTCTCAAAAGCTATTAAGAGGCTGTATGTCAGAAAAATTCTAAGGACTATAACTAATAAAGAGCTTTATAAAGATTGTTGAAGAGTATGGTGCTACTGAGAAAAAAAAAACGAGTAAGGTAATTCATGAACTAATGAGTCTGTATTTCTTATAAATTATTTTTGTGCTTTAAGAAAGCTTAAACTTAATATAGGGTTTTAACCTATTCTAACACAGGTTTGGCAGTTATATACTTAGATCTGATAAGTTATTAGGCCCAATACATTTGAGTTCACCCTTGGGCTGAACCCAAGGCATCATGGGTTAAGCAAGTTGTTGGAAATAATACACTTGGATTCACCCTTCAGCTAAGCTTAAGGTATTGTGGGTCTGACATGCTGTCAAACCTAATATACATGGGTTTAATCTTGGGGTGAACCTAAGGTACTATGAATTAAGTGTGCTGCAAGATCCAATAAACTTGGGTACACCCTTGAAGTGAACTCAAGATTACATGGGTATGACAAATTGTTAGACGTAATATATTTAGGTTCATCCTTGAGGTGGACCTAAGGCATCAAGAATCTAGTATGTTGACGGACCCAATATACTTGGGTTCAACCTTGAGGTAAACCCAAGGCATTATGGGTCTGAAAAAGTATTAGACCCAATGCATTTGGATTCAGTCGTGAGCTGAACCCAATGTATTGTGGGTCTGAGGGACTATCAGACCCATCTCATCTGAGTTTAGCTATATGTTAGGTCTAATAGATCTCAGAGATCCATGACCATGGGCTTTCTTTGTTTAGGACATGACTTATTTATATCATAAATACTCATTATCCTATATTAATAGATGTATAAAAGGTCTCCCTAGGGGCCAACTATATTTTCATCTTATTAATGCTTATTAATGATATATAAGGGGTACTTGTCTTTTAGTAATAATGTGTAAGGGATATTTATCATTTATTAATGTTGTTAAGCAGAAATGACTCTTCAGTCCCTCTTAACTTTATCAAAATAATAAGGTTCAATGAGTATAAATATATTTTGAACCATCTAGGTAAAAGGTTAATAACTTTTCCTATTTTAAAAACTTATATATATCTTAGAGTATCAATAACACTAAAAACAAAAACAAACACTTTTGTTCTTAGAATTCAAAGCTCTTTTTTTCATTTATTATCCTTTTCATTTAAAGTTATTTATTTTATTATCACGAGGCATTTAAATCCCCTCGATATAGATTGTTTTTGCAAGTACTAAGACTTTCACTATTAACTTTATACTTCCTAAAATAAGAAGAATAAAATTAATGACACAAATGTTTTATTAACCATTATCCAAACACTAAATATCATATTCCTTAAACACATTGGATTATGAGATATCAATATGAACCAACAATGTTTCGATTGGCATTATTATGCTTTAAAGCATGGATGTTGGATGGATAAGGAGCTATATGGAGCTACATTAGCATGGAACACATGTTGATTTTATTCCTTTATGGAAATTTATAGTGATTATCGTATAAATCAGACAATTCTTATTTATTTTTTTATTTAGGATTGAAACTTGATGTGGTTTTGTTTTCTTTTTGGGAAAACTTTGAAAGGATTTTAGCTAAACATTAAAAAAGAATGTTTGATATTTTTTTTTCTAGAATTAATGTAATTAACTTTGGTTTGTATTATTGTCATAGCCTATTGTTTAATTATTTTGCCTTATTTTTTTGTTAAAGTTGTTGATTTAATCAAACTGTGATTTCTTTATATTAGTCTTTAGGTTGTTCGAACTTGATTTATATGTCAAGAAATAATAATAATAAAAAAAGATGTGATATTTTGTAGCAAACATCCTTTTATAAATGCCTTTTTCCAAGCCAAAAACGTATGTTGAGATTAATCCCAACTAACTGGAAGAGTATCAAAGTAATATTGATCATTAATTTGTGTACAAAATCATAAAATGGGCGTGATAGCCCTTCTTTAAAGCACTTCACATAAAGCAACTTCCGGATAAGCAGTTACCTTTTTTTCTTTTTAGTTCCCCCCTAACAAGTCATCGAGCCTTATCTCAAAATACATTCCACGAGGGATGGATCTATCATCCACCAAATCTTGTGATATAACAATTGATATTGAATACTTCTATAACCAATTTTGGATAAGTTTTGACCTTGATTTTTATATTACTAATCAGTCACTCCTTTAATTATTTTTTAAGTGTTTCTACATCAAACAACCATTATTCCCTCACTACTTTCTTCTGCCTAGCAACTTGTTATTGCCTTATCATGTAAATCCATTATATTCCTATACTTTCTAATATAGTTGTCAAAAGGATAAATATAACATGTTATCACCTTGTGAAGACGTGTCACTTTTTCCCTTTTATCAGAGTTTTTAAACTCGGCCCGGTCTAAGGCTCGAGTTTTGGGTTTGACCGAGTCAATTCTGATTTTTTAAATCAAAACGACATTGTTTTAGTAAAACAAAAAAAAATCAACGGGCTACAACCATGTTTTTGATTCGGAAGTACTCAGGTATGAGTCGTCGACTCATATTTTTCATGATGAAAACTATTGAGGATGCAAATGTTGTGATTAAGAAACTAAATGACATTGTAAGCATTACTTCTTTTTTATCTTGTTATAAGTGTAATGAGATATTTTACCATTATCGATGTCATTTATTTCTATAAATGACTTCATAATTATTGAATGACTTTTTATGTTTGTTTTTCATTGTAGGAAATTTGAGGCCTTGATATCAAAATAAACATCATAAAAAAAGCCTTTACAAACATTGGATTTGTCTTCTCCCTAAGTAGATGAATCTCAATTTGTTAACTTCATAAACATGCGTTTGCGCTTTGTCTATCCTATGCATACACTCTCGTCATGCATTCTTGTTTATATATATTTATTTATTACAAAGGCATCATCATGTATGCTTCTTACTTTCAGATCACTAGCCAATCATCAAGATCTTTTAGCTCAATTAGACCATTTTTTAAATTGATTAATGAATCTAATATGATATGTTACCAATCTGATATGATTCTATTCTTATATATCCTTACTTTTATGAATTGTTAATTAAATATTCTTAGGCTTTATCTTAGAAGAAATATCATTGACAACTATAATTACTTTTATGATACATGTAATTTGAGTGAATGTGTGTGTATATGTATGTGTGAGATAGACTATAACATAAAAAGTATGAATAAAATGAAAATCTTTTTATGTTAATTCTTTTCTTCTTTATGGTATCGGAGCAGGCTCATATTTATCTATCTCAAATATTCTTTGTTTGGATGGCTTCCTTTAGTTTGGATGATATGGAAAGTTCTATTATCTCTTCATCATTAAATCTTCCTGATTTCAATTTAAATCAATGTTTATGTTTTCCTCAATTAACTAATTTTGATTATCTTCTTTGGTCAAGGGTTGTGTTACTAGTGCTTGGTAAAGGTCAATAATTGAATTTATTAACAAAAGTAATATTGCTCTTGATGTCAAATATCCTCAATACAAATCATGGTTGATAACGATAAGATGGTTTAGTTATGGTTGTTCAACACTATGGAACCAAATATTGCTGAAATCTTTAACTTAATCTTTTGTTTTTCATTTTCATCATTCAACATTAAGTTGTTCGATAATTGAGCTCATGATATTATTTAATTTGATTTCGAACACAGTTACCTTAATATCAAGATTGGATTAAAGATTTTGCATCTTGACCCGGGTGGGACCAGATTGAGTTTTTTTTTATCTTTTTTTTTTTAATTTTCATCCTTCAACATTTCATTTACTAGAAATTAAGCTTCATCTTTTTTCTTTTTATTTTTTTATAAAATTATCATGTTCTTATTTGATTTATTAAAAATTGATCTTTGAATATATTTTTTTTCTTGCGTCTATTTCTATGAGATTTTCTAAATTTTATATTCATGGTTGTAAAGTTTACAAAGTAACCCGACTTAACTGAGGTTTTTTTGTTGTTGTATTTTTTAATCTTTTTTTTATTTCGTCCTAATTATTGAATTGTTTCAGCTCATATCAAGTTTTTTTTTGTTTTTTTCTCGTTGTGATTCTTTTTTTTATTATTATTATTTTATTTTTATAATTATATTATTTAAATTATCAATTAAATCAATAACTTGAATCTCAAATTTATTTATTTTTAGCATTTTTTACATTAATTCTTTTTTACCCTACTCAAGTACTCATAGTGGATCGCGAGACACAAATCCAAGTGAAAAAACTATAGCCCTGACCAATCAAATTTCCATGATAAAAGAGGGCGAGAAGAAGAAAAATTAGCACCTTAGGTGGCTACGTACGATAAGGATCATGATTGTCCTACCATCCTAAAACTGTACCATTGAAATTAAATCAATTTCTTTTTGTGAGATGGATGAGCGTTGACAAAGCTGAAAAAACAACTGTACCATTGATCAGAGGCGGCTGTAATCCAAGCCGTCCGTTATTCCCTTGCGACACGCGTCCATCTCCATGTTTTGTTTTACCTTGGCGCGCGTTTCCCTTCTCCTTCCAAGCGAGGCTTGCATTATCGTAAATTAACATATAGATAATCATAGAAAGTCGAATCGAAGTATCTCCCCTTCTCTCTTATATATTAAATCTCCTCCTCTACCCTCTAATTCTTCACAGCTTAAATTATACATCGATCAAAAAAAGAATTCAGATATTTTGGTTTTGGATATTCTCAGAGAGAGACGAAACAGACGATCGGAGATGGCAAATTACGCACCGGGAAATGGTGACCTCCCGGCGATTCCGACTCACGGGGGCCAGTTCATTCAATACAACATTTTCGGTAATCTTTTTGAAATCACGTCGAAATATCGACCTCCGATCACTCCGATTGGCCGTGGCGCCTACGGCATCGTCTGGTATGAATTATTAACTTTTGGAGTGGCTTTAATTAGTTCGATTGATTGAATTAGATTAAATTAATGAGTTTAATTTAGCTCGGTGTTGAACTCGGAGACGAACGAGAAGGTGGCGATAAAGAAGATAGCCAACGCTTTTGATAATTACATGGACGCCAAGCGCACCCTTCGTGAGATCAAACTGCTTCGCCATCTGGATCACGAAAACGTAAGTGACTTGCCTGCCTCTTCACTCTTCCACTGCGTTTCAGTCAATACCCTTTTTCTCTACTAGTAACGCAAAATGAACACTAGAAAAGAAGGAAGCTCTATCCTTACTACCTAGCCTATTAGTCCACGTGTTGCCTAGAGCCTAGCTATGCCGGTAGTGTGGCCAGCCTATCCTCTCTCTCTACACACTGATGTTTGCTTTCATCGTAATTCATTGTTAAATTATAATTAGGCAAATACAAAGAAGAAGTAATAAATGAATTATAGAATGGCGAAATACGTAATAATTGTAAGCTTGCCGACTTGGAACATTGTGAAATAGAATAAGACTACACTATATGCGTGTCGTGCTACATCATCAACCGGATTAAATTTTTTATAACATAAAAAAAAATCAGATAATGATAATTTGAGCAAATATTGGTTAATTTTAGAATGTGAGATATAAAAGTAAAATAACTCACAATAAAAAAAAGTGACAAGAAATTGCAAACTTCAAGATGTAATATCCTAAAATCAAATGATAATTTTTTTTTAAAAAAAGTATAATATTGAAGAAGAAAAACAAATAAACTTAGACTAGCTTAACTATCCATAATATGAAATCAAGATAACAAAAAATTAGAGTCTAAAAAAAAAACCTAGTAAAAAAGACCAAAGTTTAGTAAAAAAACATTAAACAAAAATCGAGCTAATCCGGGTTAACTTTACTAACCTACTCTTGGTATAACCTAACAGAAAAATAAGTGAAAAAATAAAAAGACTCAAAGGCCAATAATTTAATGTCAAATGATAAAATTAAAAAAATCAATGTCATAAAAAAAAGTTAAGGGGAAGAAACATCGGCATCTGTGACATAAGATCAAGATAAAAAAAAAATAGACTTTTGAAAGGACCTAGCAAAAAAATCAAAGTTAAACAAAAAAACATTGAAAAAAAAAACCCTGAACTAACTCAAGTTAACTTGACTAGTTCGCATTCAGGATAACCCAACAGATAAAAAAAAAGAAAAAAAATCACAACTCAAGGATTAATAATTTAATGACAAAGTATAAAATTAAAAAAAAATCAATTTCTTACAAAAAAAACATTGAGAAAAGAAATTTGAATCAACTCGACTAATCTGTTACTTAGGATATGAGATAAAGATAACTTAACAAAAAAAAAAGAAAAAACAATGAGATTAAAATAATTCTACTTTAGCCAAATTAGACATCCATAGTTAGCAAGCGCACACCATTGAAAAGAGGATGACTCACCACTCCTAACGCTACTATGGATGAAGGATTTTGATAATCGTATGGCTCTACATGCACTGCTTGAAAGGTTTGAGGGTTGTCACATACTGACACATGTGCCAATAATTTTTTTAATAATATTTAATTATTTAAAATTATTAAATAACCCTTAACTAAATCTAAAAATCACAAAAAAAAAACCTAGAATAAAAAGAATGAAACACCCGTGAAACTAACATTAGTTTTTCTGGATTTAAAAGGTAATTTTATCATTTAATTATTTAAACAGAATGAAAAAGATGAAGAGGCCCTGTGTGCATGTTCTCTTTTTTTCCCTTAGGGAATGACCCCAAGTTCACTGTGCAAACGTTTTTTAGAAGACAAAAGAGTCTCTAAGGTTAAAAGACAAAAGAGTCTCTAACCAAAAGCTAGATATTTTTTTGGTTTTAAGGTTAAAATAATTATTTTATTGTGTAAAAAAGCATATCCTAACTAATTTGTTCTAATCCATTTTGTAATGATAAATTAATCCTTCAGAAAAGACAATTCTTTTCTCTAATTGCAAATTTATTAGGTTTTTTGGTGAAGGGGGAAAATATCATTTCACTGATATAATAAGTAGTAAAATGTGTTTCTGGTTATAGTCTTTTGCTAATGACTTTAAGTTTTTTTAAAAAAAAACTGAAAATGCCATTTTGTGTAAATTAGGAACCGTGTTGGTCGTCTTCTACTCCTAGTTTTTATCAAGTTTGATTATATCTTACAATTTCTACAATAATATATTTCCCTTAGCCAAAATTTCATGCATTCTTTCAGTTTATAACCAGGTAAAGTTGTTTGTGCATCATCAATTCCAAAGATCATTAAAACTTCGGCAAATTTAAAATAAAGGAAAAGGTAATTAATCTCAACAGAAGAAAATAAATTGCATAACGGATTCTCTCTCTCTCTCTCTCTCTCTCTCTCTTCATATCTGTAGCAAAAATTGAAGGTCCTCCAATTTTATTCATAACATCTGGATTTGGAATGTTGTACTTGAATCACTTTTTGTAAATTCTAACACTTCGAATGCAAAACAGGTCATTGGTATCAGAGATGTCATTCCTCCACCTCTACGCAGAGAATTTACTGATGTCTACATTGCCACAGAGCTCATGGACACTGATCTTCACCATATTATTCGTTCCAACCAAGGTTTGTCAGAGGAGCATTGCCAGGTAATATATTTCAGTTTTTAGTTCTTGTTGAACTTCGCAATGTAATTCAGTAGTTAATTACATGACACTGATCTCTTTCTGTTCATTTATGCTGGGCAGTACTTCTTGTACCAGACTCTTCGAGGATTGAAATACATACACTCTGCTAATGTTATTCATAGAGATCTGAAACCCAGCAATTTATTGGTAAATGCAAATTGTGACTTGAAGATCTGCGATTTTGGTTTAGCTCGGCCAAATTCAGAGAATGAGTTTATGACAGAGTATGTTGTTACCAGATGGTATCGTGCACCTGAGTTATTGCTCAACTCCTCAGACTATACTGCTGCGATAGATATGTGGTCTGTAGGTTGCGTCTTTATGGAGCTTATGAATAGAAAACCTCTATTTCCAGGCAAAGATACTGTGCATCAGATGCGCTTATTGACAGAGGTACGGTAGATAGAACTGAAAGCAAACATTGCTTGCATGGTTTTAACAAATTGTGTTTGGAATATCTCTTGTTGTGTTTAGGATCTATATTCAGAAGAATGTTGAGGCGTTAGATTACACGTTATAACTGATTTTCTATTTTTCTTTTGTCTTTTCCATTCAGAAAAGAGCTAACTTCGGCTGCAGTCAAAGTGTAGGAAATTAATAACAGAAGGATTTGGCAGAAATATGTAAAACTGTCCCTCCTAAAAAACTTATTCCAGAATAAATGGGTAATTATTGCTGATATGCACTAATTGACAATCATCATGTATGTTCGTTATTGACATTTTTGGAAGGGATACAAGACCAGGGATGTTCATCTTGACTTGCTTTGCATCTGTTTCTAACAGTTCAGGTTCTATAGGGTTTCACTTGTGATGTTAATGTTTCTTCCAATGAACTACGCATAAGAAGTTAATGTTTATCGTAATTTTATTAACCGCAGCTTCTTGGCACACCAACTGAATCTGATCTTGGGTTTGTCCGGAATGAGGATGCAAGAAGATACATCAGGCAACTCGATTCGCATCCTCGTCGGTCGTTAGCTGAACTTTTCCCACTTTTTCAACCGCTGGCCATAGATCTTGTAGATAAAATGCTGACATTTGATCCCACTAGAAGAATTACTGGTGAGTTTGACATCCTTATTTTGATGCTTTTCTGATACATAACTGAATTGCAATAATTTTTCGTTGAGATGAATATTCTCCATATATGTTGATCTGACAGTGAAAGCTCAGTCTATGTTGATTGTGTTGGCTGCGAGGAAAATTCATTTACAAGCAACCCTAGACCTGCAAAACATGTTAAACTTTTTTCCTAATTATTGGGAGTTGCTTCAGCATTTGAGCTCGCTTTGCGTGTTTAAGTAGCCTGGTCTTTCTTTGATCTAATTATTTCAGTTTCTAAATACTTTCTTATAAAAACTTGTGCTCCACAACTTTGACATTCCATTAGATACGACTTCCATCTGTTTCTTTCTAAAAGCAATATTTGTCTGTATCAGTTGAAGAAGCATTGGCTCATCCATACCTTGCAAGGTTACATGACATAGCAGACGAACCAGTCTGCCCAGAGCCTTTCTCCTTTGAGTTTGAGCAACAACCCTTGACAGAAGAACAAATGAAGGATATGATCTATGAGGAGGCTATAGCATTCAATCCAGAATATGCATGATATCAGGGAAAATATATGTGATATCCAGATTTTTATTTTAATGTTCCTTTAGCACTACCAATCCCGATGCCATTTACGGCAATGGGGTCACTCTCACAGATTAAACAAGAAATATCAGCTTTTGATGGTCTTTTGTATATGCAAATTTTGATCCTGGACTTGCTAATTGTTCATTCCATCATTTCCATGGTTGTGCACAACCTTCATAATCGGATTCTGGAGCTGTGACTCCCCTGTTGTAGTTTCTAAATGAGTAAAGAAAAAAAAAGATGTATATCTTATATGAGAAACAAACACTTCGTATGTGTTTCTACTACGTAGTAAATTAAGTCACAGTAGAAAAAATTTTTAGCAGGCTTATTAATGTTATTATATAGATATTTATAATAAAAAAAGATAACATTTAAAACTTAATATATCAATAAAATTAATTTATGATTGTTGAAATAAAATTAAATAGCAGTTATTTAATTTAATTTAAAGTATAATTATTTCATTAACAGTCATATAGTTTCATTAAAAGTCATATTATTTCAAGTTTATACAAACATGTTACTACACAGAAAATAAAACACAATAAAAACATATATTCTTTTCTTAATCTTATTTAAAGATTTAGAGGGTTTAGTTGTATTCTAAAGATATTATTTCTTTGTTAGATAAATAAATATTTTAAAAATAGTGTTTTCATGTTTTTAAACTAACCACACATTTGTTTTTAAATATTTTTTAAAAGTATATTTATCAGCATAAAGTTAGTGTTTTTTAAAGGTTAATATTAAAAATAAAAATAAAAATTTTTAAAAAGTATTTTAATATATTTTTAAATAAAAAAACATTATATTATGATACCAAATATAGACATGGCAAATTGATTTTAGTATAAATTAAAGTAAAAAGAAGAGTATTGGTAAAAAAGATTAAAAGTACACGAAAGTGCCCGCACCCAACGTAACGTCTAACTTAAACTTTAATGCTGGAAATCACCCCCAACCTATTGCATTTTCTAATATCTACACTCTTCCATCCTCTCTACCTACTCTTTCTCAACTGTCATTACAAAGGTTATAACTTTGTCATTAATGTTAAATAATACATTTATTTTATTTTATTTATTAAGAGTAAAATAGTATTTTTAACTTAATTTATATATAAATTATTTATATTTAGATTAAATGATGTAGTGTTCACAAATAAAAAAAATAAAAATTCTGACCTCCTTTTCTTTTATGTTTGTATTTTCTTTGTGTTTATTGAATTGTTTTAACAATTAACAAGGTAATGGAGTTAAGGATCTGTCAGATAAAGGCCTGAAAACCCTTCCTGAGAAACACGTAAGATTTGATATCCGTAATTGATAGTCAAAATGGGATGATCAAAAGGTTGCAGAACCAGTTTGTGAGGCAGCAATTATATAAGGTTTCTTTCAGATCATCAATGACGGGGTGCCATTGGAGGTTCTTGAGAAAGTGAAGGATGCTGCACACCGGTTCTTCGAGTTGCCAGCAGAGGTAAAAAGGAGGTACTTGAAAGAGAATTCGTCATCTAACACTGTCCTCTTGGGAACAAGCTAGCTTTAGTCCTCGTGCAGAGAAAGTTTTTGAGTGGAAAGATCACCTCGACCTTGTTTATATCTCAGAACATCACGTACGCCTTCCTTTATTGGCCTTCTGTGATCTAAACCTCTATAATTTGTAAACATAACTTGCACCTTTTTTTTTTAAAGGGAACAAGTTCTTGAATACATGAGGAGTTCCAGTAAAGAGGTAATGTTCAATTGGACTCGGGCTATGACTCACTCAGCTCTTTTATTATGGTGGTGGGTAGAAGAGTAGTAGGGGTGCTGTTGAAGCTCAACATTCTCAACATTAAGGATAATATATTGACAAAAATAAAGAACATATCCTAATGGGTGGAAAGGGGATCAACATCAACTATTACCCCAAGTGCCCAGAACCTGAACTGGCAACTGGAGTGGGCCGTGACTCTGATATCTCAACAATCACACTCCTTCTCTGGTACAATATCTACAGAAAAAAATAATATTTCAGCGCCAAATCAAAGGGGAGTTAATCACATGCGCCGCCTCATCAAGAAAAGTGCGCGAGGATGATTCAAACGCTGTTACAGAAAATGATGTTTGATCATCAAATTACCCAGCACGTGTTGCCAATACAGGGCCACCCACTTTCTAGCACCAATATATATTTTTTTAACAATATTTAATACATGATTTAAGTTAAAAAAAACACTAGGATACATTAACTTCCTAGCAATTTAGTTTTCTTTTAATTTAATTTAATCTAATCTACGAAACTCTTGTTACTTCTGAAGAATTTTTTACTGAAGATGATTCTTCTGATACTTGTTCCATGCCACCATTACTAATGACTGATCCTCCTACAGCACATTCATCAGATCCTCAATCCTCACGAACTCGGCAAGAACCTCCTCCAACTTCTACCACAAGAGTTAGTGTGGATGAACCAATTAGCAGTGATGATGAAATAAATCTCAATCCTCGCCATTCTCAGCCTCATATCCATTCTCCAAGCACTGGTGGCTATTTTACTCTGGATGATATACCACGAGTCAAATGGCAAGACAGAATCCTTGAATTTCATTCATGGCTCACTAGCTATATGCTTAAGGATAGCGCAACCCTCAGAAATGCATTACAACAGTTCTCTACCAAGTTCTCTGTCACCTTATGGGATTGGTTCCATGCCCTAGGAGATTATCGGCAAATGCAATTTGTGAATAGTGCATCTCTTTCTGAAGCTTTGGGCTAGCTCCATTATGAATTTCTTTGAGAAGCTTTAAATGACAAGGAAATAGCACGGTATGAGTACTTTAAAATGAAGTGTTGTTCCTATTTGAGATCTGATCTTGAAAAACATTTTAAAGACATGTGCCGCATATACCATATTCTCTCTGGTCCTGATGATCCAAGCCTTAAGCATGCCTTTTTGGCATCCATACCTAGAGATCTGGCCGAAGAAACCTTCAGATTATTCAAAACCAGAAAAGAAGTTATTGACAACCAATCTCTCGGCACTATATTCCATCAGGTGTTAGAAGCACTTAACAAAATGTGTGATCAACACAAATATTTTACCAAGCTTTTACAGCCTGATAAAACCATGCTCCGTGCTTGCAAAAGACCAGACTTGCTAATGAAATGCTCAGATGATGCTGATTGCAATTGTCCCTTAAAGAAGAAGAAGCATTTCAAGAAAATTCACCGATCCTCTTTTAATGGCTGCCAGAAAAAATGGAAGTTCTTGAGACGTCGCCATACTAGACGCCCCAAGCACTTCACTTCCAGCTCCAACCGATGCTTCATCTATAAGCGTAAAGGTCACTATGTCAAAGCTTGTCCACAAAAGAAAACCCAGTCCTTGAAGTTAATTGACTTTTTGGCCCAAAATACCAAGTTCAATCCTGATGATGATGAGGTCGAATCTTTATTCTCACTCACAGATGAGATTACTCCTGATACCATAGCAGCTGTGGCAGATGAAAGTTTTGATGATGAGATATATGAACTTTACCAAGCCCAACCTACCATTCCCCCTTCACATCCAATACCTTTAGCCCTTGTTACTATTCTTACATCCACCTATGCTAAGCCTATCAAAGCCATAGCCTTGTTTGACACAGGAGCCCACAGAACCATTCTTAACCCTAAAGTCCTTCCACCTCATTGCTGGGTTACTCATAAAGAATACTTTCGAGCTGTTGACAACCAAGTCTTTTGCACCCAATACAAAACAAAAAAGCCCATTACCATACAAATCCTGCCCCAATGTTCAGTCAAGACTCATGTCCTTGGATCTCCTTTACCTGGCAAAGATTTGGTTATTGGGTTTGACGTTTACTTCAAATCCAAGTTTAAGATCCTTCCTCGTGGTATTCAGTATAAAGCTCATTTCCTTCCCTATACTCTTACCCCTTCATTATATGAAATGCAACCCTCTTCCACAGACCATATTTCCCTCATCAAAGCTAAAATCATCCACAACTCATGTTCAAACTCTCATCAGGAATTTCTTGCCAAATGTTCTTATCCATTATGGAAAAATCCACAGTTTTTTATTAAGCTTCCTTTCAAGCTTAATGAGGACATCAATCCCACAAAAGCCAATTACTCTGGGATGAATCCTGAGCATAAGATGCTGGCTTAAGAGGAATGTGCTCAATTACAGGCCCAAGGATTAATTGAACCTACAGATTCCCCATGGTCTTATAAAGCCTTTTATGTTAACAAAAGGTCCGAACAAAAACGTGGCAAGCTTAGGCTGGTAATTAATTATCAACCTTTGAATCATTTCCTCCAAGACGATAAGTTCCCCTTGCCAAATACAATGACATTATTCTCTTGTCTTCACAATGCTAAGGTCTTTTCTAAGTTTGATCTCAAGGCTGGTTTTTGGCAACTTGGCATTCATCCTGAAGATCGCCACAAAACAGGTTTCTGTATACCAGACCATCATTACCAATGGCGAGTCATGCCTTTTGGTCTCAAAGTGGAACCTTTGTTATTTCAAAAGGCCATGATCCGAGTATTTGAACCCATGCATCCCTCAGCTTTAGTCTACATTGATGATGTGTTACTTTTCTCAAAAGACGAGGAGTCACATGCTACTCTATTAAAACAATTCGCAGAGCTTGTCCATCAACATGGCATTATGCTTTCTGAAAGCAAGATGCTCATCTGTTAGAAGGAAATTGAATTTTTTGGCATGGTCTTTGCAGATGGTGCTTATACACCTGGCACCCATATAACTGAAGAACTTCAAAAGTTTTCAAATGGCCCCCTCACGAGAAAGCAAGTTCAACAGTTTTTTAGCATTGTTCAATATCTCAGAAATTTTATTCCTCGAGTTGCACAGATGACAAGGCCACTTCAGCTCATACTTAAAAAAGATGCGGACCCTTGGACAGAAAAGCAGACACAAGCTGTCAAGTAATTAAAGACAACCACATAAAATCTGTCTGCCTTGATCATTCCATCAACAAGACACCGCATACTCCAAACTGATGCTAGTGACCAGTACTGGAGTGCTGTCCTCCTTGAAGATAAAGATGGCCACCGACACATATGTGGTTACAAAAGTGGGTCTTTCAAGGAGTCAAAAACTCACTATCACTCCACTTTCAAGGAAATATTAGCTGTAAAGTATGGCATCCAAAAATTCAAATTTCACCTGGCAGCTTATCACTTTACAATGATTATGGACTGTTCTTCTTTTCCAAAAATGCTACAGTTCAAACGCAAGATGCTTCCTCATCCACAGCTTCTGAGATTAGCAGAGTGGTTTTCCAAGTACACCTTCACCGTCGAGAATATAAAGGGAACCAAGAACTTGATTCCAGACATGCTTACCAGACCACCTAAATCCCAAACACTACTCCTTCCCCTGATCCTTATAGCCTCCTCTTCCAATCCACCTCCGCCTGAACAAGACTTCCCTGCAGATGATTTACCCCCTCTTGCTTAACACATGGTCCTTAACCACACTCTTAACCTGCAGGCCAAAGACAAATTATTTAGCCTCCAAGACCACCTCCTCCTTAACTATGATATGTCTTCCCTTTGTTTCCAAAGCCTAGGCATCCATCCCAAGTATCCTTTCATCCACCTTTTCACTTTTAAACCCTCTGGCCTGTTTCCCAAAGAACTCTACTTTTTCTTATGGTATTTCTACCACCTATATCATGTTGTTGTAGAGTTTCCTACTGACTATTTTCTCTCTCGGTTCCTCAAGACTTCATGGCCAGCGGACTCTTGGTACTACACCTTTAAATTCCTCACTTGGTTCCACAATCCAACTCAATGGATCTCCCTTCTCGAACAGGAGAAATCCAAGTTCTCACAACCACAAACCTGCTGGATTGAAGTACATCACAGTCTGCGTTGCAACAAGTCTGTTAAGCAAGCTTTCGCCCATTTATTCTCTATTTTCACATTCCACAGGCCTTTTAAAGCTTCTGCAGATAATTTGATCATGAGTTTTCCACAAGCTGAACTCTATAAAACTCATACATATTCCCTGTATGAAAACCCCTTGGATAACCTCCCAGAACTCAGGACCTTGCAAAAAACTATGTGCCTCAAAAACAACATTATTCCGGATGAAGTGTGGCCCAAAGGAACAGATCCTGATGAAGAAATTGATTATGACTTCTATGACCCTAAATATACTGCTCATCTCTATGACTTGTAAATGAAATACAAAAACAAAAAACTCAAGCAGATAATTCTGGGCATACCAAAGTTGTTGGAACCACATAAGATGAAAATGCTTGTTGACGATGAGTATGTATTGGCCCTACAAGTCCAAGCTATTCGTGATCAGGACACCCTATCCGATTAGAATCTCTCTCCAGATCATGAACCTATTGTCGGTTGATATTAGTACTAGTTTGTCATTTGTATCATAGGGGTGGATTATCAAGTGTGCTTTAGTACTTTCTTATGTAATGCATGATGTAAGCAAGAAGCCTCAACATAGTATAAATAGAGGCTGTGTGTAATATTAAAAGGCAAAACCTTAGGAGAATAGACCTCGAAGGATAAGCCTCTTAAATAAAAGAATTTGTTTCTCTAAATTCTTTGTTCTTCCCCTTTACATTCAATAACTAGAAGATTTTGTTATCATTCAAATAAAACAAAACTCCAGTGAATAACTGTTTAGTACCTCTTATAATAACCGTGTTAAGCAACTCTATTAGAGTTTTTACCTTACTATAGCGGTATCAGAGCAATATAACTTCATTAATAACATGATCCGTATGCTCTTGCAAATGGCTTCTGTTTAACGGGTGCCTTCCAATGAGAGAAACAGCTCTAATTTTTAAGCCCCCGATAAAAAAATATTCTTAAACCAGCCCACCTTGTTTAAGCTTCTAGATCAAACATATTCTGGCACTCCTAAGCTCAAACACAAGCATCTTGAGTAATGTTCCAGTAGAACATGCAAAAGCTTCAAAGATGATTACTGGTTGGCTAGTCAGATGAGATTCTCAGTTTACGTTAGCCCTGAAGTAATCTTACCATCACAACGACAATAGAGGCCGGAAGAATTAAGAGATACAGCGTAGAAGAGCAAGCATTTCACATGCAGACACGCAGAATTACGCAACAGCCACGACGACGGAGACACCCAGAATTGATTGAGAATGATAGAAGGCTTGCGATCCAGCAGCTAGGAGCTTCGAGCATCTTTTACAAGGATATGAAAAAATGGGTGCTGATCTATTTTTTCCCCGAGTCATTGAAAATATATGGGACGAATTGTATCAGATACAAGCAACACAATAATATAAAAAAAAGAAAAACTGTAAGAACAAACTAAGAAATGATTGGAGCAGAAAAGTACACTAATTAAGATTGGCATCTCTACTTTGCCAAAAATTCTCTTTGCTTGCCAGAGGTAACACCTGCTGTGCGATGGCAGCAGTTAGCAAAAAATTTCCTCTGACCTATGATTAGCACACTACACGATTCAGATGACTCCTTCACTTTGGCACTCTTTCAAGCAAGGGATTTCCTTGTTTAATTCTATTTTCTAGCCAAAGACTCTCCCTTGTGCTCACTGCCTGCCGTAACCACAAAACCTGCTCCTACCTGGAAAGAAGACATAAAAATGACAACATAGAATACACATGAAACCATGCACTGTGTGTACCTGAGAGAGTGACAAAAGGGAGAGAGGGACAGGTGAGGGTGAGAGGACCTGGCAGTCTTTCAACACAGCTCGCTCTTGGAGCTGGGCATTGCTACAAATCACCGATCCTTGGATTGAACAACCATCTCCAATAGTAACATGGTTCATGACAACTGAATTAACCACCTGCAGTTGCAAAAAATTTAGATTCAATGACTTGACAACTACATTGTCAAAGTTACAATATGTCCTTCTATTTATGAATATATAAAATTACAGTAAATTATATATGATAGCCAAAGCAAACAACCCGGTAGCTTCATTATAGCTTGTGTTATGATATATGCCTTTTCATTTTAACTTTATGAATAAAAATCATCATACCTTCACATTGGAACCTATCCGGCAGTGACGGCCAATAACAGATCGCTTGACACTACACTTGTCACCCATTTGGGAACCTTCCCATAGCATACAATGAGGCCCCACCTACACCCATCAAATTAACTTTTAAGTACACAACCAAATTTATCAGACCAGGTGCCCAAGATAAATTGTTACTGAAATTAAACTAGTGATTTTAGAAGTGTAGTATTTTATTTTTTTAAAAGTACACTCACAGTAGTTCTTGATCCAAGCTGTGCAGAAGGATGGATGATGTTGTTATGAGCAGAGAAGGAATATCCCGACAGACGACTGGCATCGCCTATGACCTGACATTTCACAGGTTGAAAATGAGCAATAAAAACTGCAAAAGTAGAAGTGACAACATAATAATATCCAATAAGAACATCAGCAGCATAAACTTACATCTCGATTAATATCACTGAATGCTTGAATAGAATTTAAGCGCTGACAGTAGCTGCTCTCGCTGGCAATGTAAGCACAGCATTTATGGATTCTTCGAACATGAGTAGAACCACTGTTACCTGAATAGAGTTCATGGAAGCTTGGAGTAGATGCATTGGCCATGATTTGAGATACTGCTGCTTGGTTGTTTTGAGAACCAACCTTCTCATTTCCACTTTCTTCTGCTTGTGGCACACCATTAACTAATAACTCTGATTTCTATCATCAAATGTAGATAGTTGAACCCGTTTTAAGTTTTATTTTACCAACATGCAAGGCAAACAGAAACCAGGTATACAAGGAATTTATTTGACTAACCAACTGACTCCGAACAAGATAAGGCAACACATCCTCTTTTAAGCTTTGAAATTCATCCTTCTCATCCAAAACTTCTTGCAAAACAGATCTGAAAGAGATAGACAGGGATGGTGAAGATAGAGAACACCTGACATGGAAAAACAACAACAACAACAAATGACAAGTTGTAAAAAGACCAACCTCTTGAATGCATACATATGAGCATCCATGAGATCAGCTCGTATTTCCATCTAATGAAATGATAGAACATAACACTAGATTAAGAACCACGATTCCATAAAAATTATTAAATACAACCAAGTACTAGAAATATGAAAATCTTTCAAGTACACATGTTGGGATTTCAATATGTTCAGAAAGCACAAGAACTAAACAATAACTAGAAGATTTTATTAAGAAGATAGGGATAGATGAGTCTCCATTACCTGACCTACTGCACGAAGAATGCTCTTCTGGATTCGAATATCTTTCTCAACTTCAGCTCCTGGAAAGAGTTCCAGAATGAGCATTATGAGCAGATAAGTGGGAACTAGAACCAACATAAAATCCAAACATAAAACCTGTTGCTATGTGTAATAAAAACTGCTTTGAAGGGTCCAATCCAATGATGTTGTAGCGTCTTGGTTTCTTGATTTTATCCTTTCCACCTGAAGATCCTGACTCTGTAGGTCCACTGACAGGAGCAGGGCAAAGCATTGTGGTCACCACTGCATTATGCTTTCTATGAGCAGCTGCAAGTGCACCAGGAGGAACATCAAAAACAAGATCGCCACTCACAACCTGCAGGAAGATGAAGCGTGAATGGCTGTAATGAATTGAAGACTTAGGACTAAAAAAATACTTCAAAGGATTTGAATGCTGACCAAAATGTCATTTGCAGTCAAGTGGTGAGCAATTGCCCGAAGAGCACCGGCAGTTCCAACATCCTCATGAACTGCAGCAACCTGCAGCGTTATATAGCACCTATAAGTTCAAATTTTATCGATAAGAAATGAATGACACGGAGTAGAGTACGATGCAGTTAATAAAAATCCTGAAATATAACAATGCTAGCATCGGCAACACCAGAATACAAAATGCAATAGGTTGCAGCAGAGCACGTGATGCCAGCTCCCATTTGTAGAATTGCAGAAAGATGAAATGACTTATTTTTGGAGAATAATATAAACTGCATACAATTAATGGTATCTTTGAGACAAAGGAATGATAGCAGTACTATATGACCTCCAGCAAGAAGCTCAAATACCAACAGAACAGAAAGTTCCAGACTAATCTAGCCCGGTCCATGACCAGTGTGTTTGCTTCATTTTAACAAAGATGCAAACTAGCTATGCCTTTCTTTCCATCTCAATTGACATGTTCTTGTAGGTTTAAGAGAAAGCGGTGAGCATTTCAGGAAAAAAATCAACTACCTATGTCTACTACTATATGGTTTCAAACCCTAGGAATAAAAAAACATGTCCCAAATAATTTAGTGCACCAGCACCAGTCATTTTACCAGAAGAAAGTCATGCAATAAAACAAGTATAGATAGGTCTTCTGCTCTTGTTATTAGTTATTATAAGCTTGAGTACCCTAAATAATCACATTTCCCATCACTGATGGTGATTAGGGATCCATAATCACCAGGGCATAGTAATTAAACCTAGGTTTCAAAACATACTTTGGAATTTTGCATGGCATGTGTTTCTCAAAACCTACGTTACAAGATTTAACTGAGCAGCTATGAACTCTATGTTTATTCCCATTTTATTGCTATTCAGACCATTCACAAATCACAGAAAAAGGGTTAGTAAGCGAGACATATCAGATGACAAAAGAAGGCTTCTAGAAATTTAATGGCATGTCACTGTGCCGTTAGCTTTAATTACTGAGGATAAAAGTTACGTGAGATAAAAACCTGGGAAGTTTATGAAGAGATTTTCATCTCAACACTCAGAAAAACCAAGCAATGCAACAACCCATTTTTTATCTCCTAAAACTCTTCAGTGTTGAGTTCAAAACACTGCAAGGATTTTTTGAAGCAAAACACTTTGGGACAAATAACAGCCAGATGCTGAATATTCTGCAATGAGAAACACTTCTAAACATCGGCAAGTCCAACACTTGGATTCATACCCAGGCGGCAACTGGTCCATAAGTCCATGTCACATGGATCACTTGAATTGTAACTATAGTTGATATAGAAAAACAAATAGAACGGTCATTTTTCAAGGTCACGTTATAGTTTTAATTGTTTGGTTAAACAGTTTTCACAAAATGAAGTCTCCTGTGTCATTACTCTTAACCTAATCATTTCCGAGCAACATTCGCCGTCAATTTCTGATTAGTTATTTCAGTGACTTAAAAACAGCATACATCATGCAATCAAACATCGAACACCATCAATTACAAATTATATTAGATCAACAAAAAACGTTATCTTTATTGCAATTTAGAAGGAAAAAAGGAAGTACCTCAACATGTAAACGATCAACATAAGCATTTGATATCCAACCACCGACTTGAATAGCAGCATCTTCCCCTTCAACAACCTATAACATAACAATACGGATTAAATTAAGAACCGGCATTAGAAAGAAACCCTAAGCCCCAAAGGCAACTGAGAAAACACATCACTATTACACATTTGCTATCGATTTACTTTAGAATCTTAACAATGGAATTAAACTTTATTTATTGGGTTCAAGATTATGAATGAATATTCCAAAATAGAAGCAGCCTTTTCAAATTCAGTTTTTCTTCTCCTTTTTCCTTTTTCTTCCACTAGTAGAGAAAGCAAAACAGAACACGCAAAAAGATAATAAGGAATCTCAAATAAAAAAAATAATAATAATAAGGAGAAGCATACCACAATAAGATCCTTAAGGTTACTGAGTTCCAATTGCTCCAACACGTAAGAAAGAACAGGGCGGTTAGCCACCGGAAGCAGCGCTTTTGGCACTTCCTGCATTCGCAAAACAAAAATAAGCAAGAAAATAAAATCAAAGAGAAGACCAAATTAAAGTAAATCGTCGTCGGTAAAGAAATTAGAGCGTTTATTTAATAGTTGTTTTCTCGAGAAACAAACAGAAAGAGAAGAAGAGGCAAGTGAAGGAATTAGGAAGCAAACCTTGGAGACGAGAGGAAGTAATTTTTTAGAAGTGCCACCGGCAAGGACTACAACTTGAAAATCCATCTCTCAATATTTTTTTTATTCTTTATTTCTGGGAGAGGGAGGAAGCGAAATCAAGCTAGGAAGAGATGTCTTAGGTTTTTTTTTTTTTTTTTTTTTTTGGTCTTTTGTATTTTAGTGGAAAGCAGGGTGTCTGCTTTTACCCTTGATGGTCTAGTTTATATATATGGCTGGAGGAATCGCGATAAAATGAAAATGGTACTTGCCGCAGTTGAGCAATTTCAGATTTTCAGGACTGTCGTTTCTTACCTAATCTTACTTCACAGTGGTGATTATGCTACTTAAGGTCTCTGAATATGTTGATCTAACGAGATAAAACCCGCCAAAAAGGGGATGTAGCTCAAATGGTAGAGCGCTCGCTTTGCATGCGAGAGGCACGGGGTTCGATCCCCCGCGTCTCCATTCAAATCACAGCTTTTCTGGTTTTTTTTCTCTCTAGACAAAAGTTTCCAGAGGATCCATGTAAATTGGAGATTTACACAAGTGAAAAAACATTATCCTTGTATATGTGTTTCAGATTAGTTTATGCAAAGCTTGAAGACCGCCGTAAGAAAATCTTTTTTATATAAATTTCTTGTTCCGTATTCACGTTACATTTTTTTTAACCATTATTAGTGAACTTGGCCATGGTTTTGAAACCGGTCTAGATTGGTAGGTTGACCTGGAACCCGATCGATCTGGAATTGAAACTGAACTAAGTTAAAAAAAAATAAGAAAAGAAAAAACCTGATGAATTGACCCAGCTACAAACCGGGTTTATAGTATATTGTTTTTTGTGCCGAAATGCATCAAAATAATTTTTTTTATTTTTTTAAATTATTTTTTAGATCAATGCATCAAAACAATTCAAAATATATAAAATAATTAATTTTTAATAAAAAAATATTTTTTTATAAAACACGGTTTACACGTTCCAAACATTCTCCATGTATTCTCTGGGAAAAAAAAATAAACCTATCCTTGTGCTTGTTTTTGATGTTCGTTGAAAAAAATTCATTATTTGTAATTTTTTCTAATGTTATTGAATTTATTTTACGGAGAATTTTTTATAGTATATTGTAATTGAATTTATATTTTTTTTCTCTTTCCTCATTGTAATGGCATGATGGGAGATAAATAATGTGTATATCTTATTTTTATTATCATGTTCAGATGGTTGTTTATTGTCATAATTTCATGGAAGTTCAAAACCTTACCTGTATATTATAGTCATTAACCCGAATCCAATTTTTACCTAATTTCGACGGTTGATCTCGTACATGCTCAGATCGACTTGGTTCACTTGCAGCCCCCGAAGCACCCAGCAAGTTAATTTATCCACTGCACAGTGCACACCCACGTTTTATTTGTCCATGACAAGGATCATCAATTAACTTGAAGAGTTCTTCAAAAATGGCCAGCAAATTATGGGCTCAAGTTTTCTTTAGCAGTGTGATAGTGATTTTTTATTTTAAAATATATTAAAATAATTATTTATTTTTAAAAATTATTTTTAATATAACGACATTAAAATAATTTTAAAACATAAAAAAAAAAAAAATTACAATCACACCCTGAAAGACAGCCATCCTTTGACAAATGACATATCTAAGAATACAGACACGAAAATTTGTCCGTTGCTCGATTTCTTTTTCTCAAGCCATGAAAAGGCCAATCAAATCAATTAAAAAATTATTTCACACTCCCTTCGCACAAGCAACCCATCCTCAGGAGACGCCACTTTTTTACTTATAGTAAACGGTAGTAAAAGTATAATTAAAACATGTCACGTACACCCATGATTTTGTCTGCTATCTTAACGACATGCGCAACGTAGCCCCAGTAACAAAACTTTGCCTAACATGCACCACAATAATGAATGGCTAAAAAACTTAGTTAGGATTTTCACCCTCTAGCATTCCACAGTCACACAGGCGGCGCGTCGAATCACCTCCGGCAAATGAGGCCCTCTGCTCCATACCCCGCTAATACAATCATAAACCAATACCAATCCCTCTTTCAATCCCCGAACATTCCTTCCACTTCTCCTTAACAAATCATCAATGCACCCACTGACTTGAATTAACACCACCTTGTTTTCGACTCCTACGCAACTAAACCTCACTGTACTGTCCAGCCTAACTTGTGCTGGCAATGGTGGGCTCTTTATCCTACACCACTCTCCAAATCCCTTACCGTTGCTGCCGCCGCCACCCCGCCTACGAGCATCAAAGCGACAGAATGATAACTCCACCGCGTGACTGGTTAAAATATAAACATACCCTGCCACCGCACATGCAGCCACCACACACCCGCCACCAGGAACGGCCCTACTCCTTAACCACACACGCGACTCCACATCAAACAAATCCATCGAACTGGCATACACATAAGCCTCTGCCCCTGCTGCAGCGGGGCGTGTGACTTCATTCTCCAAGGCGGCACCTATTTTAAGTCCTCCAATCACATAAAACACGCCATCAACGGCAGCCCCAATGCAACCATATCGCCTCCTTGTCGCCTGTGCCACCACGCGCCAAGTATCAGTGTCTGGGTCATACTCCTCCAATGCTGCCCCCGCTCGTGACCCGCCTCCTGCGACATAAATTTTACCCGAAAGCACTGCAGTTGCAAATTTCTTTCTAGGGTAAATCATTGAAGATCTTGAAGTAATTATGCCACTCCAGACATCATAACAAAACATTTCGTTTCGTCCAATGATATAGATCCTTGATCCAATTGCAGACAGACGAGCGTGAGAAAGGCTATCCAATGAGGCTACAGGGAAAGGAAGACACGAAGCAACTTTCCACAAAGGGTCATTGGTATCGGCATCATTGTCATCTGGTAGTCGGAGGGAGGCGGCAAAAGGGACAGATAGAGTGAAGATGGTGGGGTGGATGAGGTGGTGGAGACGGCGTAGGTAGAGAAAAGAAGGAGAGTGAAGGAGGAGGGACCAGCGGCGGCAAACGAGGGAAATGGAAGGGAGGGAAGAGGAAGGGACTCTAGAGAGGCATTCTAAGAGAAGGTCATCTGAAAGAGAAGAGAGGGTGGTGGTGGGGATGGAGATGGAGATGGTGATTATAGGGTTTGGAGAGAGGGGTTTGGAGGTGGGGTCTTGTGGGTTTGGGAAGCAAGATTTCATTAGCCATGAGAAGTGGCGAGAATTGCAACTTTCTGGCATGAAGAGAGGAGAAAGGGACTTGGAGGGGGGGTGTTAATGGAGGAGAGGGGATTTATGAGGAGGTGGAGCAGTTATTTATTCATGTTCGATTTCAGGTGCCTGAACTGCTTGCTGGACATACATTTTCTCTTAACTTGTCTTTAAGGTGATTGGTCTTGCTGGATTCTGAATAAACACGTGATATTTTCTAATACCATTATTATTGCTGTTGCGTGTGAAATGTTTGCAGAATGATGATCATAAGTGATTTCGGGATGACCGGGAGTGCGGTGATTGGTAGTGTTGTTTTGGTTGTTTTTGTATTTTTATTTTAAAATATTTTTAAAAAATATATATATAATGTTTTTACTTTTTATTTTTAAATATAAAGGCATTTGCAGAATAGTTAGATGGTGGAAAATTTCAAAACTAATTTTTATGTAATTCTATGTTAATTAAAATAAATTTTTACAAGAGATTGAAAGATGCAATTAGGATAGATTCGTGGTTTTTTTTATAAAAAAATATTTTTTATATTAAATTAAATTAATAAATAATTTGTTTTTTTATGAAGTTATTATATTTTGATGATCTGAATTATTTGGTAAATAATTTAGGTTAACTCAAATTTTTTTTATATTTTTTAATTGAATTATTTAATATTAATCTAAGAATTGAGTTTTATAATTTGTTTTATTTTGATTTTTATAAGTTTATTATAATCTTATGACCATGATCATGATTTTTACAAGTTTACTTGGGTTAACTCAAATCAATTCAATAAATTATTGTTTTAATTTTTAAAAAATTATTACCTTGAATTGTTTTTTCTTCAGATAAACTATTTTTTTTTATTGATAGACCATATTATTTTTAAACTCGTTAAATTAATCAGATAAAATTAGATTAACATTCACTTGATTTAATTCTTTTCCAATAAAAACCATGCTAGCGACCCTCACATATTTTCTTACATTCAAAAATAAATTTGATTTTAGCCACAGTGTAATACAGGCAATTATCTAATATAGAACTAAATACTCTTATAACTACAATTACTACACTCACAATCAATATTATAAAATCCGTCTCATATGATAGACCAACTTTATGACTCAATAACCCAAGACTCATCCAGCTTATCAAAACCAATCTAGTCAAATTAAAACCTGGATCAATTTTTTATTCAAAGCTTTGTTTCAACATTTTTAAAAAAAAAAGATTATAAAAAGAATGTTAATTTATACTGGTTTAGAATGAATTGGATTAACTACCTGCACTCATGACGTAAACTTTGCTTTAAAACTACAGCTGCCACTTCTAACAGTCTCAACCAAAACGAAGGAGTTAAAAGAACAGGCAAGTGCACCTAACGAAGCTTGAGTCTAAAGGTAAACGTACCAAGGTGACTAACAGCTACCCATAAAGCAACAAAAAGAAGGAAAGACGGGCTGGGATTGTCATGTCAATGTGGTTAGATTCTATATATTTGGCTAGGCACCTAGAGATTCTTGCTTCTTCTTTCTTTTTCTTTTCTATAAATACTTTTTTCTCGAACCACATTCTTGGTTCAATGGAACTGCACACATGTCTGGACCCTCCGAGCCTGTTCTAAAAATCAACATGCTATTGCCAGTCCCGAGCAGAAAGAAAGAAACAATAAAACGGTGCTTGTCTGCGATCATAGTCAAGTTAGTGTCCCTATATTTTTCGATTTTCATACAGGTGAAATGATCTGAGGATTACCTTTTCCATCTTGATGGTGTGCACAGTCTTCACAAAAAAAAAATTAAAATTGTTGCTGTTGGGGCCCGGCTTGGCGTAGTTCTCCTCCCAGCTTTTTTAATGCATTGCCCAACACGCACAAACCAACCCATTCGGCATTATGATTGTAACTGTGATTTATTCCGATCATAATTTATAACTGTTTAGTAAATATTTTGAACACAAATTTTGAAGATGAGTCTTCCTAAAAATTGAGTTTACATCACCGGTTTTGATGAATCAAAAAATCACTTCTTTTCACTTTTATCCACCTATTAACAAGAGAAAAGAAAAACTCAAGGACCACTTGATTTGTTGTTTACTTCCTTCCTTCGGTTTAAATAGGAGTTTTTAATATTTCTTTAGCAATCATCATCATTTGAACACTGTCAAGTGAAATGATTCATTTGACATTGTTCATGTGAATAGTGTTAGATGAATTAATTTATGGGTCACTGTTAATATGAACAGCGACTCCACTATTCATTAAACCACATCCGACTCGAAAAAAATTAATTTTTTTTAATTGTGTTTTACTCAAAAACTAGTATTTAATATTATTCAATAACACTATATAAATTAGAAGGAGATCGTATAATGACGTAGAATTTATAGAATTTGATCGCAATTTTAATTTTGCTTATGATGATATTTTACCTGATTTTATTGCGTGTTCAAAAAATCATGAAAACTATAGTTTTTATCAAATGAATTTAATATGTGATGAAATTGTAGATAAGTTAATGGAACAATTAAAAATATTTGAATAAAATATTATTTATTTAATAATGTAATAGTCGTGAAATTTACAATATTTAAATTAAAAACCATCAATATTAATATATATAGGTTATTTTTTAACTTCAATTTGAAAAGCATGTTTAACCAAACACATTAAACTATTTTTTATTCAATTTTAATTTCAATCAAAGTTTTAACCAAACATATATAAATACAAAATTAACTTCAACATAAAATAATTTTTATAAAATAATTTTTTTAAACCACAACCACAATATTAAATATACTTTAAATCAACGAGTCACAATGTAAATAAAAGAGATTGTTAATTTCTCTAACTCAACATTTCACCTTTTAATAATTTATTTTTGTATTTTTTTTATTTTATGTTATATATTTACCATCTTAAAGATTAACAAGTCTCTTTGTCTATGAAAATTTTATTTTTCATGAATAATTAAACTTGAATACAAAGCCTAATTCAAACTCATATATCTTTACCTAAGGTTACAAGCCTACGAAAAACCAAATTTATATATAAAGTTTTTCAAGAGTTCATCATGAGAATCAGAATCTTTTTTAGCACGCCACCGTGCACCCATGAACCTCAAATTAACTTCTATTAAAGGTTCTTGGTATTTTATTGCAGTAACAAACAGTAAAATGTTAAAGCATTTCAAACTCCAATCCTCAAAATCAAACTTTTTTGAGAATTTTTTTTATTTTCAATCTGTTTTTTTTATTTTATTATCTGATATTAAATTTATTAGATATTGAACTTTAAAATTTATTTTTATTTATTTTTTATAAGTTATCCCAGTCTTATAATTCAGATTGCAAGTTTTATAAATTAGTCGTGTTAACTCAAGTTATTTTGTTTACTTATTTATTTTTTCAACTTCATCTTTTAATATTTAGTTGGTTGAGAATTGAGTTTAATAATCATAATTATTTTTTTATTTGTTTTATATGAGGTTATTATAGTTTCATGACCCATATTGCGAGTTTTACAAATTAATCAAGTTGACTCGGGTTTTTTTTTTTAAATTGATTATTTTCTAATTTTATCTTTTAATATTGAGTTGATTGAGAATTTGACTTTATAATTTTTTTTTTCAATTTGATTTCTATGAAGTTATCCTGACCTCCTTGTCCAGGTTTAGCAAGTTAACCGGGTTATTATTTTTGTTCTTTTTTATTTGAATTGTTTTAATTTAACCCTTTAACATTTAGTTGATTGAGGATGAAGCTTTATATTTTCTTTTTATGTGGTTATCACGTCACGGTCTTATGACCTGAGTTACGGATTAAGTCGACTTACTTGTATTTTTTTATCAATTTTTAATTGATTTTTTTCTTTAATTTTATATTTTAATACTGGATTGACTTGGAATTAGACTTCATAATTTGTTTTAGTTTGCATTGTATGGGGTTATCTTAGTCTCATATCTCGGATCATGAGTTTCTTCAATTAACTTGGGTGGTTTTTCATGTTTTTTTTTATTGTTTCATCTTTCAATATTGAATTGATAGTAAATTAAGCTTAATAACTTGTTTCAATTTTCTTTTTATAAGGTTATCTTAGTTTCATGATCCAAGCTTGGCAGACTAAACCAAAATAACCTGGCTAATTTTTTTAGTTGAATTTTGTTTTTAATTTCACCCTTTAACAATTTATTAATTAAAAATTAGTTTTAATAATTTTTATTTATTTATTTTTTATAGGATTATCAGGGTCTGAAGAACCGGGTAGCAGATTTGACAGGTTAACTCAAGTCGATCTAATATGTTATCATCTCAATATTGTTTTAAAAATATGGTTTTGAATTTTTTTAGTCAAATTATATTTTTATCAATTTTCTGGATTGTCTTTAAATTTGTCAAGTCAACTATATCACACAAGATGAATCCCTATGTAGTCTTTTTTTTTATTATTAAAATCATATTAAAAGTAATTGAATATTATTTTTATATTAAAAAAAATTAATCAATCTCGCAATGTAGTACATAAAAGTATATAGTTTTTAACTATGCTAAAATTCACGGGTCTAACAATTTAGAGAGCGCAGCTCATGTAACGTTATTGCGTGGCTGAATAAAATTACAAGAAGACGACGACAACAATAAAAATCATATCCATAATTATAATTACGTATAAAAACATGAAGTTCGTTAAACATTTGACTTGAATTAAATATATTCAGTATTTATTCAATTGAATGATTAATTTGACCGGTGCCAAATTATTTTACAACAATCAAAACCATCTTTAGTTGGTCTTTTTGCCCAATATAGAAGCCCAAACTGATTTATCCAGCCCAGTTCCCCGTCCGTACCAACGGCTACATTAAATTCCAAAACTCAAACTCCTGCGCGTCAAGTTCTGACGATATCACATACGCGCTTTACATCCGTCGGATCTAAACAACCGGACGGTCAAGATTAATCAAAAAGTCGACCGTTGGAGGGTCCTGGCGTCTCTTCAAAAGGACTCTTCTTTGACTCTATGATCTCATTGCTTGCTTGCTCTCGTTTTCTCCACATAAGCAGAAGCAAACAAATACAAGAAACGGAGAAAGAATTTGCATAGATATTTCAGAGAGGGAGATAGATAAAGGGTTTGTAGAAGGAGAAGGGTGGCGACCAATAACACAGAAGAAGGAGAGACACGAAGTAGTCTTCTCCAAGAGTTTTTATCATCAATATTTGCAAGAGTCTTTGGGCAGAATCAAGAGGAAAATACAATGGGTTCAAGAAATCTTGTTGTATCTTATCAACAACAGCAGAGAGGTAAAAAACCGGTTCTTGGGTTTTGGTTTCTTAATTTCTTTTCTGGGTTTTGTTTCTTTTTGTGTTTCTACTTTATTTTTTGAAGTTCATACGGTTCTTTGTGGTTTGGTTCTGTTTTAGGTGTGATGGTTTTTGATATGGCTTAGATAAAAATCACTTACTGGGTTTTGATTTTTATCATTCTTTTGAGGGTATTGTTTCCTTTTGCTTGATTTTTGTATTTTGATGGGTCCTTTAAGGTCTGGTCTGATCATAGGTGACTTCTTTCTCTGGGTTTTGGTTCCTTTACAATATGTTGATGTATGTGATTATGGTTTTGTTGTATTACAATTTGGTTTATAACAGGAAGAAATTTACTTTAAAGAGTCCTGTACTGAATTTTCAAACAGGGTTTTGATTTCTGATTCTCTTTTGAGGATTATCTCCTTTCTTTGCTTATTTTATTCGATTATCTCGAAATTTAAAGGGGTCTCTTGCGGGTTGATAGAATATAAATGAAATTACTTTAAGATTTATGTATCAAATTAGCGTATTTGATTTCTGATTATCTGCGTAAATGAAATTACTTTCACATTTCTGTTTTGATATTGGTATTATGGATAGATTATTGGCATGAATGATTTCATGAATATCTTTCAATCCTTTCTTTGATGTGTTGATTTTTTTTTTACTGTCCTATAAGGTCTTCTCCTGAACTTGAGGCTGATATTATCGTATTCTAACGATGGGTGTCTTTCAATCTTCTTGATGTTCCTCGTTAAGTCTTTGCCTCGAGGTCTTTTGAAATACCTTTTCTGTGTAAACCTTATATTGTCCGAGTAATTTTATTTTCCTTTTCTTTTAGAAGAAGCGAAGCAGAAGACTTTTGTACCTGCAGAGGGAAGGAATAGGAGAGTGCTTCAAGACATTGGCAACTTAGTGAATGATCGCGTCTCTTTGCAAGGGAAGGTAAGCTTAAATTCTCGGGTGATTTACCATTTTGTAACCGAGAGTCAGGTTCTTTGGGAATCTCACCTAATGGATGAACTGAAGACGTTGTCAATTTGCAGAAACCAGTTACAGAAGTTGTAGATACTGCGGTTGCTCGCGATGTGAGGGCTCCAGCAGCTACAAAGGCACCACCAGCAGAAACAAAGAAAGTGAATGAGAAACACATTCCTGAGGATGTGATTGTGATAAGTTCTGATGAAACTGAAAAGAGTAAACCGGTTAGTAGAAGAGTATCAAGGAAAGGAGTCAAGACGCTCACTTCAATCCTCTCTGCTCGAAGCAAGGTAATTGGATAGTTGCAGTTTTGGTTTATGTATAATTTGTTCTATCCATTCGTTTATGTACTAATGTAGTTTATAACATTAGGCCGCTTGTGGTAAGCCCGAGGATACACTGGTGGACATTCATGCTGCTGATGTTACTAATGAGTTGGCAGTAGTTGAATACGTTGATGATATGTACGAGTACTACAAACTTACAGAGGTAAAGATATCCTCTGTCTCTCTCTCTATCTCTCTATCTATCTGACTGTATCAATCTATCCACACACACATTAACATGACGAGTTTTACGCAGGTTGACAGCAGGGTACATGACTACCTGCAATCCCAACCAGATATCAACGGAAAAATGAGATCGATCCTCGTAGATTGGCTGATTGAAGTTCATCGAAAGTTTGAGCTGATGCCAGAAACTCTCTATCTTACCATAAATATTGTTGATAGGTTCCTAGCGATGAAAATGGTACCAAGGAGGGAACTTCAGTTGGTTGGCATCAGCTCAATGCTTTTAGCCTGCAAGTACGAAGAAATATGGGCGCCAGAGGTGCAGTATTCTTCACTTTTTAATGCAATACTGCCTTGGTATTTTGTTTTGTTCTCGTATAATCACTCTGCTGACATGATGTTTCTTGTTCTGAAATATGTAGGTTAATGACTTCGTTTGCATATCTGACAATGCCTATACAAGAGAGCAAGTTCTGGCAATGGAGAAAGCAATCTTGGGAAAGCTAGAGTGGTATCTTACAGTTCCAACACCGTATGTTTTCCTTGTTAGATATATCAAGGCTTCCATTTCATCTGATAAAGAGGTACTAATGCAAACAATGTAATAATGTTGTTTTCGAGTTCTGCTTTTTCATGTTGATGTCTCCTTGATATGACCCAATATTAATTGGTTGATGTTGTACTAATGTAGACAGAGAGCCTGGTGTTCTTCCTGTCCGAACTTGGTCTGATGCAATATCATGTTGTTGTCAAGTATGGTCCCTCGAAAATTGCTGCTTCAGCTGTGTATGCTGCTCGATGTACAATGGATAAGAGCCCTTTATGGACTGAAACTCTGAAGCACCACACTGGCTACACTGAAGATATGTTAAGGTAAATTTTCTTTAACTAAAATGATATGGATCATAGTTCAGTTAAACAGTGCCTAGTCAGCCTCCCTGCCAGTAATAATCATGGCATGCGATAATTTGGCACGCTGTTGATGCTTCTCTAGTTTGTGACCTCAAGGCACTATAGTTTGGCACAATTGCTTTAATGTGTTTCGTTCTATCATGCGACAGGGACTGTGCAAAGCTCCTGGTTCAATGTCACTCTGCAGCTGCCGAAAGTAAGCTCAAGGCTGTCTACAAGAAATTTTCAAGCGAAGATTATGGGGCTGTGGCTCTTCTTACCCCAGCCAGAAGCCTTTCATCTGAATCACCATGAAGTTCTTATGTGACTTTCTTACCCCAGCCAGAAGCCTTTCATCTGAATCTCACCATGAAGAAGTTGCGCAATATTTGTGTAAACAAGTTTCTTATTTTTGAAGGTCTAGATGAATGCCAGCTTCCACACATCAGTAGTGTTTGGTTAATAGGAAGATCATGCTGCTATTATGATCTGTGTCGGGTTGATTTTATTCTTGTTGTATCCTTCTCCTTTTGGTGAAGCAGCTGCCAAAATGCTTGATTTGATTCTTGTTCAAAGATGTTTTACACTGTTCATGTATGGGTTGTTGCATGCTAAATTCAGAATTATTGTGTGGTTTGCAGCTGATATAATGTTATAAAATGATCGTGTTAAAATGGTTAAAGCTGTTCACCATCTCTGAAGTTGAAAATCAGCCTTTATTCCCCCCCCCCCCAACCTTTTGATAACCTGTGCTAATCTTTTAGTCTCTGAAAGCCTGAAACTGATGTGCCATTTTCATTTTCTGATCTTCAAAAACAATACAAAGACGCCATTTGAAAATTAAGTCGTGATAATAAAAACAAAGTCGACAAGTCAACATGTCAACAATGTACAGATTGAAAGGCTAAGATGATTATTAGAGAGACAATATGCTAAAAAGCTGGCACATTATTCATGTATAAACAGTTTGGAACATCCCATTTCTCTGTTTTAATTTTTTTTCCCTTTTCTTCTTATAGAGTGATTGCATTGAATCTTCTAGATTGTTTCTTCAGTAGCAGCATCACTGGTGCTAATCTCTGCTGCCGCTCCATCAGCCACTTTGACCTTAGCTCCACAGCAACTCTTTGTGCCATGTGTCTCAACCTTGACATTTCTTCTGCAACAGCTCCCATTTGTTTTCCCTAGCTCCAGCTTTCTATCCATAAACTCTGAATTCTCCTTCCAAACCTCTCCATTAGAATAAACCTCCTTCTTCCATATTGGAACAGATGCCTTTAGCTCATCAATCAAAAACTTACAAGCATCCAGGGCATCAGCACGATGAACAGCCGATACAGCAATGAAGACACTCATTTCTCCAACTGGAACTGTACCCAGCCGGTGTGCAACAGCAATGGAGTGGATATCCCAGGATGATCTAGCAGATGAACAGATGGATTTCATCTGGCGTATTGCCATTGGTACATATGCTTCATATCTTAGCTCCACTACTGTTTTGCCCTCAAAGGTGTCACGTGTTGTACCTGAAAATGTTGCTATGGCACCAGCCTGCGAAGCACTGACATAGTTTACATATTTCGCAAGATCAATGAGGTTGTTTTCTTCTAATATTTCAACTAGAGTTTTCTCTTCAGTGGCCATCTCAGTATGGAACTTCTGATTATCTTTACCTTTGGACGTTCAATTTCAAAGGAAAAATCCTTTGTTTAATATAAAATTTCAGGGACCAGTAAAATCATATCATCAACAGGCTCATATTCCACGTTTCTGTCAAATAAAAAGATAACGTCAATACCATGTGAATGAGGGTACAGAAGTGATTCTATAACATAAAGGACAAAGAAAAAAAGCTCCAAGTGATATATCACTATCACAGATCCTTATGGCTTTTGATGACTAAAAAGGCAAGCTCCAGATTGCTATTATCTCAAAACAATTTTTTTTCACAATGCTAAATTTTGATGACACCCACCACTTTCCTAAATTAACCAGATGATTAATTGCCAACAACAACGCTGTCACCATTTTTCATGAATTTATCTTCCATGACCCATCTTATCAATCACAGCCAATTTAACAACATATTGAACCACATTTTTGAGATGCAAGATAAGCCATAAGCACTCGTTTCATCTCACAACAAGACAAGAAACAAGGTTGACATTGAAGCATTATGGATAACCTATGGAGAGTTGATGCTGATGTACCCTGGACAATTTGCAAAGCTTTTCAATCAGTATATCCTCTCTATCACATGAGGAATCATAGTATGTTAACTAAACAACTTGAAAACCATGCAAATTCATGTTAGCCTTTCTTCACTCCTTGGGTTCAAGGAATGCCAGAGGCAGAAGAGGTGTCTAATTCTTTTCCAACCATCAGCTAATATCTCGTGTCGCTTGAAAAAAAAAACAGAGAGGTAGATTCCACATTTCACGAAACTAATGAGTGGCCATCTTTGATCACTAGTTCATCCACTAAATACAACACTCAGTCCCTTCCAATTCCATGTGGTCTTTATTGGTTTCAAGAATCTTTTGATACGGGTCTTCCCTTTCCGAAGAAGAATAGTCATCAAAAAATTATAACAGGATGACCATATGCACTAGTTAGATCCTTCGCAGCAAAGAGACTATGGGTTTGTAAAGTGTGGATTTTGTGCAAGCTGAAATAAAAAGCCAGCTAAACAGAACATCCTAGCAATCTCAATTTTTCCTTAGCCCCAGGATGCTACGTCTCCTCCGTACTTTTAAACACAAAAAATAAATCATGTTGCTGTTGTCTATTCCAACACAATAACCAATCAAGAGACAATAACCAAAGAAAATCTCACAAAAAAATACTAAACAATCACAAATAGCAAGACAAATCACAAACCATGGTGGTAACAAGCAGACGGCACTACATGCTCCAAACCCAGTTGCAAAAACCAACAAGCTAAGAAAATCCCAAAAGAATTCACACCATATAAAGCTCAAAACTATATAAAAGATGGGAAGAAACAGCCATATAAAAGATAAAAACAAAAGCGGAGGAGTAAAATAAGAAATAGAAAAGAGTAGGTAAAGAGTAGATACAGGTACCTAGCAGAGATTCCTCGGTTTCATTAAAGAAAAATGATTCCCCCCCCCCCCCCCTCCTCCTCTTCACTAATGAGACCCAAACCTACTGCGAGTCAAACGAAGGCTTTGTTGGGCGAGTCAGATGTTTTGGGTCTGGGCCTTGTCAATTTGGTTTGAAATGTAATAGGTATGACCTGGGCACTAGGCCACGCATATGTCCAGTCCAATGTGATCTCTTGTCTTCTTGGGCTTTGGTCTGTTAAAAAATTGAAGGAAAATAAAACACTACCCTCCCCTTATTTGTATTTCCATTTTTGGGTGTTAGCTGGACCTTGGAGAATAAAGAACACGAGATTTTTAAGATAGTAAATATTTAAATTTTAAGTTTCCTCTCTCCCTTAATTTTTCCGGAAAAAAAGTAGTATGCTTATAAATCACTTTATAGATTGTTTATCATCTGTAGAGTGTTTCTGACATAATTTTTACACGCTCTTATAATTGCTAGATAAGACAAGTTCATTTCACAACCAATGATAGCTTGTTAAAGAGGGTGAACCCATGACGTTGAACAAGAACAAAACCATGCAGCTTTTTGCCCCTGATAGATTTGTTATTTAAAATGTTGCAGCTAGGAATTTCAAGGCAAATCCCAAAGAAGTAGTGTCATGGCTTGTCATGATCCCCTAATTATGTGGTCGCTTCCTCTTGTGCTGTTTTTCTCCCTGTTAATGTTTCTCCTAATAAGAAAGAAACAGAACAAGCAGCAGATCCCTCCAACGCCTCCCAGGCTTCCAATTATAGGTAACTTGCACCAACTTGGAGACTTGTCTCATCTATCTTTATGGCAACTCCCCAAGAAATACGGTCCTGTCATGCTCTTAAACGTGGTGCTGTACCAACAGTGGTTATCTCCTCAGCCGAGGCTGCAAAAGAGGTCTTGAAAACTAATGACCTACATGCTTGCAGTAGACCTGTCTTGGCTGGCAATGGGAGGCTATCTTTCGCACCTTCTATGGAGATTATTGGAGGAAGGTGCGAAAGATTTGTGTTCTTGAACTCTTCAGTGCCAGGAGGGTGCATTCATTTCTGTTCATAAGAGAAGAGGAGGTTGCTTTGTTAATTGGACACCATCTCTGCATATTCTTTTTCAGCAACCCCTGTTGACCTCAGTGAAAAGATTTTGTCTTTCACTGCAAACAGTACTTGTAGGGCAGCTTTTGGAAAGAGTTATCTAGAGATCAAAGGGTTCGGTGGAGAAAGATTTGAAGAAGTAATTCGTGAAGCCTCTGCAATATTGGCAAGCTTCTCTGCCGCTGATTTCTTTCCCAAAGACGGTTGGATTATAGAGAGACTCACAGGTCTCCTCCATTCAAGACTAGAAAGAAGTTTTCGGGAACTGGATGTTTTATACCGAAGAGTTATAGATGATCACATCAAATTATAGGAGGAACAAGATGATATTGTTGGTGGTCCGCTGAAATTATAGAGAGATCAGGCTGAATTTGGTACAATTCAACTCACGCATGATCACATCAATGCAACACTTATGGTAAGCCACATGTTCATTCTCTTTTTCCTTTTTTCTATATATTAATTCTTACTAGTTTTTTCTTTTTCAATTTATCTATTGTGTTATGGAATTTTGAATAGAAACAAACCAGCAATGAATCAAAGATTCAAATAGAAGAAAAGGTGACACTTCCTGGAAACTATATGTATTTAGAACAGTACTAGATTTGTGACCCAAAAATGCCAAGGAAAAAAATTTTGATACTCTAGTCATTGTACCAATTAATGATTTAAATAATATAAATAAAAAAACAACAAAAAATAATAGAAAAAAATAGAAAAAAAAAACCAACATAAACCCATTCAAAGTATAAAAAACCATAAGTTAAATTGAGTTAACTCATAAATTCCATGACAATGAATATAAAATTGAGATAACCTCGCACGCGTCGTCTGAACGGCGTGGGAGCTATCTACACATTGGAGCATGCGTTGCATGCACTATTGTGTTGTTTTAAATAATATTTGATATATGTGTATTACTATAATACCCATGAAAAACCTCTAAATTTACAATAAAACAAATGTAAAATAACCTGAAAAATTGTTATGAGAGAGTTATATTGATTTCGTCTCTAAGAGTATTAAAGTACCTATACCATTTCAAAATAAATAAAATAACTTAAACATCTTTGAGTAAAAGATATTATATTTTTCTTATTCTAAAGATGATATAGTAATTTTATTGTATAAAAAAAAAATAACAAATTTAACCCCTTCTAACATGTTAAAAACAATTGTGTCATGGTGAAAAATAAAACTTGCTCCCAAAACCTAGTTCAGTTGTTGGTAAATTCATAATTGCATTATTACAATAAACAGTAATTTATGTCGTAATGTACAGTAACTTCTTGTGAAGATTTAGTTTTTTTTGTTAATTTTTCACTTCTGATACTAATAGATACTGGGAATTCTACCATCATGAGGCATTGCCTTACTTGGAATGATTAAAGTTGCACTTCTGATGGCTCTACAATGGTAACCCAATTCAACAAATCAAGTGAACAAATGGAAGAAATGGTAATGAAAAATAATAATTAATTTTACTTCTGTTAATTCTTCGCGAAGACTACAAATACCTCTCATAAGAGATGCTTTCTTTTTTCTCCCATGAATTTGGTATAGTAGAGAGGACTTATTCAGCCTAAGGCTTTTTCTCTATCGGTGTAGTTGAGAAAAAGGAGATGCTTCATTTACAAATTAAAAACCATTTAGGAAGAACCACCCAAGCATTAAGTGATTAGAAATTATTACCTGAATAAATATAGTTTAATTGATTAGATTCTAAATGTATTTTTAAAAAATTATCGATTTAAATGTTATAAATTTCAGAATCACCAAAAACTTATATGATCATTAACTTTATGGTTTCAGGAAATTAGTTGAGATGCGAATAAGTTGGTCTGAATATTTACAATTACTAAAAGAAATAAAAGAAGTAGAAAGAAATAAAATGAGAAATAAAATAATCTTAGCATGAACCACCTGCTGGAAAGTTGCTCTTCTGGTTGCTGCATCAATTATTCCAAACCCAATCATTTCCATACTTTTTGCAGGTAACATGTGCATGTGCCTTTAAATTTAACATGAGACATTCTGCACCATCCCTATTCCCTGGAGACAAACATGGTGGGTGGATATTTTACATTATACAAAACTTAAACATTGTGCATGCGTTTGTCTTACATTTTAATATGGAATTTGTTCAAAATTTTTATTTTTATTTTTTAGTTCTCAAACTTTTTTTTTAATGTGATTGCATCTTTTATTGGCCAAATTAAAGACAATTGAATCAAACTTTTGATTACAAACAAAATTAAAAATAAAGAGGATCAAAAAGAAAAGACGCTACAAATAGATGATGGTTTCAAAGTTCTCATAAAAAGAGATTAATCTTGTCCTCAAATTTTCTAAATTATACCTATTCGTCCCCTCAATATTTTTGCAATTCAATTATAATATAAAGTTTATTTTTTTTATTTTTTGATCCCTGGTTTAAGAGAGAATCAAAGTAGAAAAGGTGTCATAAATGGATGATGGCTTCAAAGTTCTCACAAAATATTAAATTTAATCCTTAAACTTTTCAAATTATACATTATTTGGTCCCTTGGTATTTTTTTAAAGATTTAATTTTGATACAGAATTTCATTTTTATTATTTTTTAATTCATGGTTTGAGAGAGCAAAGAGAGAGATCGTTGTATTTCGATCATAGAGAAAGAAAATTAGTGCTAACACCAACTCAGACCACCAAAAAGGTTTAGCTTAGTATCGACTAGCTTCATTTGGTTAGGAAAGTTTCACTTAAGTGTTTTTTCAACTTGAAATTGCTTAAAGAAATAAATCTAAGCTCATGAAGATTTTTTATTTTGAGTTTTTGTGTGGTTTTTAAGATTATTTATAAATTTATCAAGGTGTTTAGGTTTTTCTCCAAGTGTTTTGTGTTAAAAATGGATTGAAAAGAGGGTTTGTAAGCTTAAAAAAACCGTGATGTTTTAGCCACCATAATGGTTGGAATATGAGGAAATTAAATGAAACATCATCTTAAGTTCTTTTTTGAAAAATATACAGGGACATCAGCTTTTAAAATTAAAAGCCCACGTGCGCCTAACATCACCTCGCTCTATCTTCTTCTTTTTTCTAATATATTTTTTAAAAACGATAGCTTTTTTCTATAAGTTTTTTTTAATAATTTTTAAATTTATATTTCAATTAATACCCCTATATGATATTTTATTTTTCTTATTTAGCCTTTTATTAATGGAGATTAGTTTTTAATTATTTTGTATGTATTTAATATATAAAGAGATTATTATGATTCATCTATAAAATGTTTTTATATAGATAAATTTTATTGTTTACAATAAAAAAATATTTATTTTTGGACATTATTTCTAATATGTGCACCATTTCATAATAGTTTTTTTATCTTTTTATTTTATTCAATTAGTTTTAAGTGTTTGTTTGTTTCTATTATTATTTGATTTAATAAAAAAAATAATTTTGATAAACAAATTCATTAAACACTACCGAGTAAATGGCTTGTATGCAAGATCAAATATCTTGATATATACCTGTCTCTTGATTTTTCAAGTTTCATTTTTAGTTGTCCTTTATAATTTTTTTTTCATTTATTTACACAAATGGTTCTCGATTTATTTAATTAGATGTGTGCAAAGGCTTCTTGGTTTATAATTAGAAATTTTTTTTGTGTAAAAAAACATGTCTGAAAAGTCTGTGTATTCAATTTTTTTTATTAGAAAAAATATTCAACTTGCGGTGAAACATAGGTTAAATAGTTAGCCATAGAAAACTCTAAATGTTTTGGATAAAACATTATGCATACAAACACTGTTTATCATCATACATTTTATTATGGACTCATTATTCAATTTTTTCAACGATTGCATTTTTTTTTGGCCAAATTAAAACATAATTGAATCAAATTTGTTGGCTAAAAACAAAATTAAAATACAAATGCCCAAAGTAGAAAAGGCATCATGAATGAGTGATAGTTTCAAAGTTCTCATAAAAATTTTAATTTAGTCCTCAAACTTTATTAATTATACCTATCCAGTCCTTCAATATTTTTACAATTAAATTTTGCTACAAAAATTTATTTTTGTTATTTTTAGTTCCTGATTTTAAAGAGGAGAGGGAGAGATCGTTGGATTGTTGTGGTAGATAGAGAAAATCATCGTTGATGCCAATTCATCCCATCAAAATGGTCTATTTTAATGCCAGCAGATTCCATTTGATGAAAAAAATTCAATTCAGGTGTTTTTACACCTTGAAATTGCCTAAAAATCTAGATCTAAACTTGGAAAGATTATTAATTATGGGTTGATCTTGGGTTTTTGTATGGTTTTTAAGGTTTTTAAATACCATATAAGGGTTTGTCAAGTTGTTTAGACTCTTTTCTAGATGTTATGTGTCAAAATAAGTTTCTAAGCTAAATAAAAAAATAAACCCTGATTTTATTGCCACCTAATGACTGAAATTTGAGAAAAACATCATCAATATCTGTGCTGGTTGGAGAGACTCTCAGAGAGCAAATATGGAAACCGCCGTAATGAAGCTCAACGGCGGCAAATTTCTTGCATTGTTTTTATTGGATTTTACCTGTAATGAAAGAGACAACTGGTCAATCACATATCAATATGATCTGAGCTTTATTTGGTACCCGGGGAGAGATGCATGTTTTCTGTATCGTTTGTTGGAAGAATAACTGGCAAACATGGCAATGCAGGGATTGTGGTGCTCATTGTGGATCAGTTTTTGACATTTCCATCTATGTTGTATGGATACACTTCTCGTGAAGATATTGCTTATTCAATTACATGAATCAGAGAATTATTTGGTTAGATTAATGCGGTACATGAAAGTTTCATCATATGGCGACAATTCCAAGCATATTCGATGCAGTTTCCATAGTTTAGAACTTCAAAAAGCATATTAGACACAGGATTCTTAAGCTTCTAGCAGAAATATAGCACATAACTCTTACAACAATCATCAATAGTGTAGCCATCATACAAAATCCATTCAACAGAATCGAGACAGCTGCAATCCATCTCCAATTGTAAGTGGGAAGATGTTAACACTCCATTAAAAGGCAAATTAAAAAAAAAAATGCCTTGGTAGGGGCAGGAAAAATTAAAAATGAAGAAGAAAAAAGAATGGTGGAGGCCCACAAGGCCACAACACAATCATGCATGCCAAATCCTACTATTACAAACCTATGATTCATGTGCAAACTCAACTTAATTACAATTAGTGAAACAAAACAGTATGGAGGTTGGTTTAACTTCCTAAAGGAGCTCTGTCATCTGGCCCAGCAAGCATAATCTGACATGCCAATAGTTTAAAAAAAAAAAAAGGGTTACTTCATTTGTGGAAGATGCCGAAAGACGAATCAGTTTCGCAGACAATTTTAATCCAAGAATCCAAGATAAATTTTGACACACTTACATTGCAATCAAAAGCAAACCTCCTTGCAAGCATGATGGCTGCATTCCTCTCTCTTGCTGATTCAAATGCTAATACAAAGGAAACCCCCTTCTTTGCTTGCCAAAACAATGCTTGAGCTGCAGCGTTCCCACCTCCTCTAACTCCACACAGCTAAAGCACAAGAATAGTGTGAGTAATGGCTGTGTCATGTGCTATAAATACCAAATTAAGAGGCTGATGTCCAACATAACTGTCAATAACGTTCTAGGCACATATGAGGTGTGTGTGTGCGTGTCTGTCCTGAGATGATGGACCAAAACATTTGCAATCAAATAAGAATAAAAGCAAAAAAGAATTTAAGGTATGAGCTTTTGTAAATACAAAACCATCTTATCTCGAGAGATAAAGGTTGAAACAGCCCCTTATACCTGCATTGAAGTAGAGTAGTACTCTTTAGCAATTGTCGACTTCCCTTTGCGAAGCTTCATCCTCATCTTTCCAACATGAAGCACATGAATAGATTCTGATGTATGATCTAACCCATTCATCTGGGTAACAACTACCTGTAAAGTAAACAAAATCAATGGAGAATAATGGCCTCCTTAATCCTTATGATCACTTTAATAAAAAAATAAATTATTCAGTTTCATTTAACCCAGGCCCACAATGAAAGGACAACAGGCTAAACAACCTCTATAAATTTCCTTAAGGACGATTTTAAACTTCAATAAGTTATCCTTGAAGAGTTATTATTAGTATGATGCTCTCAACCCATGAGCTTGTAGCTCAATGGCTCTTGCAAAACAGGAGAAGTGAAGTCTCAAGCTCCCGCTTCGGTCACATTCGTCAGTTCACTGATCCATGATGCCCTCACACCCCATTGCATTTTAGTAATAACAACATACATTAAACAAGACTAGGACATGTAAGTTTCCATGCTCCAGGAAAAGCAAAGAATGGATGGGAATCTAAATGCCACCCTGATCCTCGCAATGGTTAAGAAAATAACATCTGCAAATCAATAACAGAAGCAGAATGGGGCACCTAACCAACCATTCCCAATGTCATCCCTCATTGTGATTCTTACTATAAACTAGGTTGCGTCCTCAAATTCTTAACCTCAGAATCTCAATGTACATCTTTTCCTATTTTCTCTATGGCATGCACACTCTCACAAGGCCATAAAAGTCAAAGAACCTTCATTGCACAAAGTAGCAGACAGTCAAATATCATTGCCCTTTCACTGACATATTGCAGTAAGTACAGTAGAAGGAAAAACATCAGCAAGCCCTCAGGATTCAGGAACGGACAGAAAATAAATATCCAATCACCATGCACACAAGCACTTTTGCCTGTATCATGTGAGTATCTGAAGGGATTTGATGTTGGACTGAGTTCAATTTTTTTAAAAAAAGACCAACAACAATGGTCAGCCTGATTGAACTTGACCCACAACCCATCCAACATGCCAGAATGGTGATTAGAATCACCAAAATGACTATTGCAAAGACGCACAATATGAGTGTTCAGGTAACATGAAAGAATAATTCCCAAATATTGAACCTGACGTGTTTAGCCACTTAAGTGGAAAAAATACAAATTGAAACAGTATTAAGACAACTTACATTGAATTCAACATCATGTTTTCGCACAAGTGCCTCTACATAGCTTCCGAGACCAGCAGCTGGTCACAAAATTACATCAGCTATTTTATCTTATGCAAACACATGGTTCATAATTTATTTATTTTATCCTATGTAAATGCATGGTTAATAACTTTACATACAAAAGAGTGAACCACAGAATTTTATTTACCAATTTTCATAAATGAATAAAAATTGAAAATAACAAAGGAAGCTTGGCAGAAAACAGAGCTGACAGGAGAAAGATGATTGTGTAGCCAGCCCAACTAGTTTGGCTCAAAGCTTAGTCGAGCTGGCTTAATAATAATTGGAATACAAAAACCAAATTAGAGATGCAGATCAAATACAGACCAGGATCAATGGCACAAGTAGTGGTCAAAGTGAATTGTTGGCCATCAGAAATTATTTCAGCTTGCAGGACTCGCCCAACATCAAAAGGCTCTGGAGCATAAACTGGTTTGGTTGCTCCTGTGAAGAGTAAAATTATTGAAAGTAGTCAGTAGTCTATTTTATGCAATATTCATCATAACTAAGCGTAAATCATAAACAGTCCTAACAATGCTTTTCTACTTTATGAATCCCCAAGCACTCACTAGCAAAAGGCAATTTCTTCCAAACCCTCTCTGTGGCTCTTCCCAAATTCAATATCAAAATGCTTAACTTGTTACCCGATTAATTTACTGTCAATTCATCTAAACTTACAGGGCAACCATTTTCACATAACTCATGTCATGTTCTACTTTAGCCATACTAGATAACAGAAGCCCAAACATTTCTATATCTAGATACTGCAATCTGAATATATGGGATTCCCACGCCTCATCTCCTCAAAAAAATATTCTTTGTTAATAGTTGATTTGGATTACAGGCAGCATTCCATCCCACAATTTGCTTGCCTAGCAAAGATTGATATAACCATTTTATTTCATGAATTGACAGATTTCATGCCTCATAGCAACTGTTTCAATCACAAATTGACAATTATTTCACAAAGGGTGGACAGTGGCTAAAGTAACTTAAAGGCACTAAGAAACGCTATCCTCTGATAAAATAGAATCAGTCACGAAGCATCTACTGTACTTTGTTCAATTGTCCAAAGCATCCAGAAGAGAAAAAATTATTGAAGATGGAAACCTGATATAAGTGCCTTTTTGACATCTTCAGATGACAGACGATACCACTGAATGGAACATTCAGAAAGTTCTGGAGCATTATCAGAGCAAGGATTGATCCGCAGACATGAACCTAAAGCTTCAGAACCATCTAATTCAAATAAATGGAATATGCTCTGCTCGCCTCTCCTGCTCCTTGCAAGCTGGGAAAAATAGGGGGGAAACATAATATTTAGTCAATTCTCTAATATACTTGTTCAACAAGTTTAATATGCAAAGAAGCAAACCACAAAATGATGGAAATTACAACTGAGAGTCAAATACAAGAGATCATAACCAAATATCACAAGAAATGTTTTTAGAAGAAAGCGTGCATAAAGAATTTCCTCTAGCCATTGAGTCACTCTGACAAAAGCATATGACATTCACCAGAGCTTAAACCAGATCCTGGACCATTCAAAGAGTTTTAAATGCTTGAATTATGAAAACTACCAACTTAAACGTATTGCCCCAAATTTTCACATACTTCTACTTTCTTGAAGATTTTAAACAAAATTCTGAAATCGGAGAACTTAACAACCTATTGGCTGGGAAAAAAATGACTAAAATTACAATTAGGGAGAGGTAAACTATACAAGTCAAGTGATAAAAGAAAATTCTAAGATTGGATAATGGTGGAAAAGTAGCAACAGCAAAGCATATTAAAACATGCAGTAAAGTGAGAAATTAAGAGAAGATGTTGCAAGATCTATTTATGGCCAACGAATAATATCTTAAAAACAACAACAATACCTCCTTCTGAAGCTGCAGAGAACATTTAGACTTCTCAGCAAGTTGCATCCTCAATGCTCGTAGCTCATGTTCCATGTCCATAACCTACGAAAATTAGTTCAATTCACTTGTGATCAATAAATGAATGTGCGTCCACAAATTTGACATCTCTGAAAGCTTTAGGTCATCACAAGCATTCCAGAGAAGTATAAAATCATAATCCTAGAAACTCAATTTCCCTTGAATTTATTGGATAACTCAAAACATGGCCCAGGCCCATCCAAAAAGTCTGAACATTTAATTTTTATTGCAGAAGCGAACTACATTTCAAGGAAACACAAGGGGACATTGATGGTTCTAACTTCCAAGAACTTGGTACTGAAAATGGACATATACATGCATCTGAAAGCAATTCAAGAATTATGATTGTTGAGTATCGGTTTGAAATGCAGTTATAGACTCATGATAGGCTTAGAGAAATAGATAAACAACTCTGGAGAAGCCACTAATGAGCCTCAACTATGTTAGAAGAAACTTCACCAAATTACATAATAAGTGAAGCAAATTAATTTGGTGACTAGAATGTTCCATCAAGAAAGAAATTTTCACCAAAGATCCAGCACACACCTTGCTTGGCTGATGCAGCATTTTGATCCTTCTAGCCTCTTGAACCTCCTTCATTAATTCTTCCAAGTCCTAATATGCCACACAAAAATATTTTTGTTAAGAAATAAGAAGAAAGAAAAGCATGCGGCAAAATAATGCATTCCAACTTGAACATGGGCCCTAAATGAACATGAAAAGTAGGACACTGTCCTCTTTAATTTCAATAGCAGCCAAGTACCACCTCAATGGCTAGTACCAGAAGTATTGAAATATGAAAAGAGGATATCTATCTACTGTCAGCGTAAAAAGGGACACCTTCAGAATTTATAACTTAACTAAAGGCAAACTCCTATTGAAGCTGTAATAACTAATAATTAATGCAAACCTGCTTCCCCAAAGCTCGAGACATTCGTTCATGTTCCTGAAGAGCTTCTTCCACCCTCTGAACTGTTGCTCTGGCACTCTCAATTTCAGCACGAGCATAAGCTCTTTCCTCATCAACAAGTTTCTTTGCATCTTCTGAAGCCTACAAGTGGATACAAGCACTAGATAATGAGGCAAAAAAATTCCTTATTGTTATCTCAAATTAAAAAAGGAAAGAATAGAGAACTTGTTGGATGGAATTTACTGGCTTGAGAAAAATATGCCAAATTCTTTCAAAGACAAGATTACCTGCTTAAGAAAATTTGCTAGCCTCTTTACTTCTGATTTTTCTTGAATCAACTCTCCTTCCCTCTGAGTCAGCTGAACCGCTAAAGCTTCCACCTAGAAGAAGTGACCATAATTCATCTTCCACGTAAGTGTTTTAAGTAATGACATGGCAGTAACAACCAACTCATTGAGTAACACATAAAATCAAATTTTTGGAAGAAGTTTGATAAAAGAAGCAGTGAAGTAACACCAACCATGGCAATAGCTTCCTCCACATCATCCTTGTTTCTACCTGCCACACGTCCTTTTAATGATTCTAGCGCATCCCTAAGCTTCTTCAATAGGACATGTTTCTCTAATGAAGCAGCCTCTCTGAGCCTAGCCTGTAATCCAAAGATGAAAAGCTTATCATTTGATTCCTATATCACCCGCTCTCTTCAGAAATTAATAATTCCAAAGTCTTAAAGCCTGAGAAATGGAGAAAAACAACCACTGAAATGAAACAAACAACAGACTTCCAACTTTTTTCCACAATTAATTGATGCTCCATTCAGTTGACAAGAAAAAACAAGTAGATAAGACCATGTAATCAAAAAGCTGAATATAATACTGCCAATTGGCATGATTAATTTCTCAGGAACCAAATGGGTAAACTAACATACAATTGAGGAGGTCAAGTTATTAGAAAATTAGCTTCAATAATCCACCTAAGGAAAAACAAATCAAGTTTCCAAAAAGAAACACAAAATGCTGGATAAAATTTAAAAGAAACACAACCTCTTCTGACAACTTAGCAGCAGCAGCCAATCCCTTTTCAAATTTACTGGCAAGGTCACGGACAGAGAGGCGTTTCTGCTGTTCCAAAAGCAAAGCAGTCTCGCGTGCCACAACCTCCTTCATGGACAATACTTTGGGGTCATCTTTTGCATCCAGAATCTGATTGGTAGCTCCAATTTTGTAATTAGGAAACCGACTAGAAGCAAATGCAACATCAGCTGATACAGCTAGGACAGCATCTTTTGGAATAGTATCTCCAAAATCACGGGTTACCCTAGTCATTGTCTCAATCTAACGAACCTACTGGACAATCAAATAAGTAATATCAACAGAAATGGAATTAACCAGACAATCTTGGTAAAAAGACTTCTCAACAAAAAAGAAAAATGTGGGTCAGTGCTTACCAACCGAAACTAACTCAATCAGTATTAATCAGAGGGAAAAACAAGCAACCCTTTTTACTCTCTTAAAACAAATGTAAGATTTACAATTACTCATTAGCTAAGAGAACAAAAACTTCCAACGCGAAAAAGTCAAGAAATTCTCGTATTTAATTTTCTCCTATTTTCATAAGTCTTTCTCAGCAACCAAACCGACAGTTTATATCAACAAACATAGCTGATATAACATTAAAAAAAAAAAAGTAAGAAGCTGAACATTAAAAAATAATAATAGTAATTTCTACAATCATCCATGAAACAAAAGGAAAACCTTCAACTATAATAAGCTTTGAAAGTGATCAAAAAACAGCAGAAACAACTCTAAACAAAGACCAAAAAGTACCTAAAAAGAGGCAAAGACTGAAACAACAAAGCACACACAATAGTACTGCTAAGAAGTCAAGGAAAAGAGTTAGAGAGCATGAAAATGAAACCCTAGCTCTCTAGTATCTTTTGGGTTTGAAGAAAAGTTAAGAATGGAGACATAAAGGGAGAAACTTGAGGACTTACAGATCACGAAGATACGTGAAAAGGAAAGCAGATAAATGAGAAATAAGAGATGGGTTTTTGAGATTCTTGGATCAGATGCAACTTGAGCAAGCCAAGATTGAATTTTTTTAGAGAATTTGACTGTTCATTAATAGAGAGACAAGATGATAATTCTTCAATGAATTTAAATGGAAGATGCAGAGTAGGGGTTGCGGTAGCCTTTGCTTCTTTTTTTTTTCAAAAAAAGCAAAGCAAGGAAGAAGTAAAAACTAAAAAAGAAAGAAAAGACCGCCCTTATGACTTTGTTAGTTGCTACTACTATTTTTTATTTTTATTTTTATTTTTATTCTTTTTTCAATTAAGTACCACTTTGGCTTGAACTATGGTTTCGAGATTAGTCTTTATTGAACTTTAATTAGGTTATTTATGTACGGATTAGTATGCGCTTTATGATTTAAAAAAGATATTTTATTAAAAAATCAAATTAAATGCTTGTGGATGTTATGAAATAAAAATATTAAATCCAGAAAGAAATACTTTATCTGAAACGCTTCGAGAAAATACTTCCAGCTTATATTTTACCAGATACAGACACTCAACTCTCAAGCACTCAAGGGTTGCAATGCCCGTTGGACCAGGTAGTCTGGTGTGTCGCGGGCCATCATGCTAGTGTATGTCATCATGCTTGGAAGACTAAAATCCTTCTATGGTGGGTCCTACACCTTGGTGTCTCTTGATCCTTGAGGAACAAGGATCGGTCTGTCATAACAAACACAAGAGACAAGAGAAGGAGAGTTCGTTGCCTGTTGAGATGATGCTGTTTTTTGTGTAAGCATGGAGGCAGTAGTTCTCGAAGGGACCGTCCTTTCTCTTTCTGCTAGTTGACTAAAACTGTATACGCTACCGTTTAGTATTATCATAACTTCTGTTCCTGTCCACCTAAGAAATTTCTTTCTTTCTTTTTTTTGAATTCACGTATAATTGCATTTAAACTTTCATTTTGTAAAAACTAGAGCATGTTTATAGATCTTTTTTTTATTTATTTTACATATAAAAATTTATTGTATACAAATACATGTTTTTTAAAATTTATTTTTTAAAAAACCACAATTAAAAATATTTTTTAAATTTATTTTTAAAAAATCATAACTATAAAAACTGTGGCAGTCTTTATTTACGCATTTATAGTTGCTGCCAAATTAAGGTGGATACGTGTATAGCTGTTATTCTAGTTTGCATGCCTGGTACCATAATTTTCTTGAAAGTTAAAAAAACAATATTTATGCTTTAGGAAATTCTTTCACATTATTAATAAACTCAAATATATAATTTAAAAAAAATCATCAAAATAAATTTTTATTGCAAAATAAAGTTAATATATGTGTTCAGAAAAATAAATTGAGAATTACAATGTGCTAATAAATAATTATAGAGTTGTTAGTCTAAACTAAAAATTAAATCAGAAAATTAAGATAAAAATATATATTAAAATATCTAGTCTCGAGTAACTTTTCAAAAAACAATTATCTAATTATAAAACACTGGGTTTTTTTTAATGTGAATCATTTTAAATAATCATAAAAGATACATTTCTCGTGTCTAAAATTATTATTTTTGTTAAGATATCTTTTATTTATCTTATTTAAGGTTTTAAATTGAAATCATTGTATATGTTAAAAGAAATATTTTATAACCATTGAAGCAAGTTAAAAAAAAAAAATTATCCATGTTACTATGCATGATTGAAAGTGAGAAAAAATCATAAATGTGTTAAAATCATGTTTACAATCTTTTAAAAAGTTTGATAAACAGAAAAAAAATACAATTCGATCAATTTATTATTAACATTGTTCTTTTATATTCCATGAGTAATAATTAAAAAATAAATTATTAAAATTCAAATAAAAATTTATAATATTTATTTAAAGCCATGTACAAAATTGAAGTGTAGGTGAATCATTATGATAGTTTTTTTTGTAGTATAAAATAAAAATAAAAAGACACGAAAAGGTTGGGCACAACATCTACCCCCTGGTAATAAGCTAGGTGGGCGCGGGCTTGGGGGCGAGGCCTACACATCTGTCTTTGCTTCTGTTTTTATTTAGTAAGGAGACAAGCAACATGTTATTCACTTTTATTTTTTTGAGAAAAAAATAGATAATTTATCATTTGTTAAGGCAAATAATGTATCGTTTTCTCGCCTAGTTTTTGACAGCCCAAGGAATTGAAAACTGGGCAAAAACTCTCCTTTAATTTCATGGAACAAACAATCCATTTTCAACCAATTTTTATCCTAAAAACATGTGAAAAATAACATACACAACTCAATAAACCTATTTGTGCCCTTCAAGTTGCCTAAAAGCAATATAAAAAAAATCAACATAGACCCTAAATCGTTCAAAGCTCCAACCCATTTTTTCAGTTTATTTGAGTGTCATTAACCACCATCATCCAACTCTTATAGCTGAATAAAATATTGAAACACTAAGCTTTATTTTATTTTATTTTAAAAATCACAACAACTAATCATTTTCTTTATTTACTTATGTTTTTAAGCAAGTTTTCTTTTCTCTCACCTAGTGATTCAAAAATAAATAAAATAACATTATAGATAAAAATAAAATTTGGATCACATTTATTATTCTTTGTGTTTTACAGTTAGTCCTATTTCTCTTGATTCATGGCAAAATGATACAACCATAATTTATTATCTATCTTGATTTTCTTTGCCCAGCAAAGACAAGCAACCCCATTCATTAAATACCCAATATTTCGGCTGTATCATCCTTGGCGGTTCTAACAAGTACATACAGTGAATAACAAGGTATGAATGCGAGGTTAATGAATAAATTCAAGAGAGACAAAATCAATTATAATATGGCCCTGAGAACTGGATCCCAGATTATTCTCGAATATGTCGTGGTCAAAAGCGATGAAGAAAATCAAGAGAGATAAAATTGGAAGAGGAGGATCAATGCTTGTTGGAAAAATCCAATGTAGAAAACAGGTAGGCCCCTCGGGATGGTGGTAAAAATACCTCGAAGATGGCATCCAAAGTCCAAAGATTCCTTTGAATCTTCATATTTACTTTCACAGAATCCAATTGGGCATTACATGACGTGCAGCACAATGAGTCTTATCTCCATCTGGCCCAATTCGTTCTTGCCAAAATCTCAAAACCCAGATCAAGAACAGTCTAGTTCTGCATTTATCTGGACTCCTACCTCCTAATATATTCGCATTGGGCTTCACAATCGTTCCCCAGTCCATCTTAGCACCCCCCACCCTCCCCTTCGTGGCTCCCAGTCCAAAGAACCATCAACTGCAAGGTCTGCAAACTTGAGATCTCTGTCTCCCTCACTTCTTCACGTCCGAACATCTCAAATACGGAAGCTGAAAAACCCTCAGTAAACCCCTACAATGCCCCTTCCTTTCCTCGATCTCAAATCTTAAAAGCGTAGCAAATGGTAGGCCCACCAAGGCACTTACTTCTTCCCATCATTCTCACCTCCATTGGTGCCGTCATCCTGTTCTCCCTCCACCAATCCACTCTCCCCATCCCTAACCCTGATTTCATCCCAATCAACACCTCAATTAAGACCCCAAATCCCCAATTCACTCCTCAAGATTTCACGTTCCTAATCAAAGTTCTTGCCTTTAACCGCCTAGACTCACTCTCCAGGTGCCTTAACTCCCTCTCCGCCGCCAACTACGGCGGAGACACTGTCCATCTCCACATCCACGTCGACCACTTTGCTCTCACCAATGAATCCCTCAACGTTATAGATAACAAACTTGAGGAATCGCGAAAAGTTTTGAACTTTATTGATGGGTTTGATTGGAAATTTGGAAACAAAGTTGTGCATTATAGGACTAATAATGTTGGGTTGCAAGCTCAATGGCTAGAAGCTTGGTGGCCAAGTTCAGATCATGAATTTGCGTTTATTGTGGAAGATGATTTGGAAGTTTCGCCGCTGTTTTATAAATTTGTGAGGGGTTTGATTGTTAATTACTATTACAACGCGTCGAATTTTAGTCCTTCTGTATATGGCGCTTCACTTCAGCGTCCAAGGTTTGTCCCAGGTACTATTTTCTTCTGTTCATGTCTTTTTTTATTTGTTTAATGATGGGGCTTATACGTTTTTTATTTGTTTTTTCGGGTTTTATGGTGATGTAGTGATGCTCGTTGCTTTAGAATTAGTGTGTGAAGGCCTTGCATTATGTTATAAATGAACTCTGGGGGATAGTGAGTTAATTGCTAGGCTGAAATCTTTTCAATATTTTGCTTATGGCTGAGATTTATGTTGATCGGATGCGAGCTTTAACAAATTTAAATTTGTATTTGCAAATGCATAAGCATATGTGAAGCAAGCTGATCCATGCATTTTTGCTGATTCCACTATGATGTCTATGAATTACAATGACATCTAAACCAAGACGCATTAGTTTTGTTGTTGGTAGAATGTGCAACATGCAATTTTCTTCTTCTCTTAGTTGAGCATTCTTATAAAAATCGTGTTGATTCTACAACCCTATTACTTACCCTTGGCCATATTTTTCTTTTTTATCCTTTGGAGAGTGGTTTTGATCGATCTGGTTGCTGGTTACAGGTAAACATGGAAACAAAATACATTTGGATAGTGAAACACGTCTTTTCTTGTACCAATTGGTTGGTACTTGGGGTCAGATTCTCTTTCCGAAACCTTGGAAAGAGTTTAGGTTGTGGTATGATCTGCACAAGTCCAAGGGCATCAAGCCATTTCTTGATGGAATGGTAATCTTATGACCCCCCCCCCCTCACGTTTGCTGGTTGATTTTTTTTTTCTGTCTAAATCTAATATCATGCAGGTGACTAATGGGTGGTACAAAAGGATGGGAGAAAGAATCTGGACTCCTTGGTTCATTAAATTCATCTACTCTAGAGGTTATTTTAATATCTACACAAATTTTCAGCATGAGAGAGCACTCAGTGTCTCTCACAGGGATGCTGGTGTTAACTATGGGAAAACTGCTGGGCCTGACTCCCAATTATTGGACGGAAGTTCTCTTGACTTCAACTTACTGGAAATGCAACCACTGAGTAATCTGAAATGGTATGATTACTGCTTTAGAGAAGTTCTTTCTGGAAGGGTTGGAAGGACCTTGGATGAAGTTGGGTCTATTCTTCGGACTGTGCAGAAAGATCGGAGTGTTCTGCTTGTGACTATATTTGGGGAATCAGGCACAATCACGAGGAACATGCTTTGCCACTTGGAGAGGCTAAATATAAGGAACTATATATTGATAGGCCCTGGGTCTGACTTTCTATTCGATCTTGCTAGAAGAGGGCATCCTGTGATTGATGCTGACCAGTTTTTCAATTATCTTAGAGCACAGAGAGTAATGGGATTTCAACACTCCAGTGCAGAGCTGATGAAGAACGTTTTAGTGAATGCTTATGTAATCAAGAAGTGTTTAGAGGATGGGTATGATTCATTGACAGTGGATGCAAACGTGCTTTTCCTCAGTAAAGTTCAAGAGTTCATTAATCCTTCCAGTGACCTGTGTGCTGGGAAGAGCTTGGGATTTTTCTTTGTCAGGAGCTCCTCTTCTGCTCAAGAAATTTGGGCTGATCTCCTGAAGAAGGTAGCTGCCACAATAGGTAAGGGTTCGCTACAGGGAGAGAGCACAAATTTTGTAGACTTCGTGGTGAAATTCTTGGAACAGAATGGTGCAGGAATTCTCAGGGTTGACGAGGCAAGCATTGGCATCCAGATTCGTGCCAAAGCTTTTAACCAATCATCTTTGGAGGCTGGGAAGAAAATGGTTTATTGGTCTACAGACACAAGTCTGGATTTGATTCAAAGGCGGCTTCAAGAATTGAGTTTGTGGGTTGTAGATGGTGACTCTTCTTGCACTGCTGTTGTTTGTCACGAGTCATAGCATTTAGTGCTGGACAGATTTTGTTTAACCGATTTTCTTTGTACAATACGTTGAAATATTACTGATATTCTTTTGCACGCATTTCATACCAAATGTAACCTATATTGTATTATAAATTTTTGGAACAATTAAAAGAAAGTAATTGCCCTTGGTGAAACATCGCAGCTCCAAACTTATCTGCACTGTGGCGGGCTCCCAGTGTTTGAGCTCGGGTGCTCGTGGGGCACCACACCTCGGCGAGGTCCCAACACCAGGCTCGAGGTCGAGGGTGTTGCTCAAGCCCACAGGGACACTTGGCATGCACTCAAAGACTGGGCTAGGGTGCTACATCGAATCCTATGGGTGTTGGTATGTGCCTGAGCCCTTAACCATTGTTTGGGTCCAACGTATGTTTTCATCGTCTCTTCAAGGTCCGACTATTATTAAAACATGCTTGAGCTAATTAAAAAACATTTTTATAAATCCTATTCCATCATGAAAAAAACAATAATTTATAACATAAAGTTATAAATCTAACAAATAGCACAGAATAGAGGTTTACACTTTGGCATAACTCTTGAACAAACCATAGAAATGATACTTGCCAAGATGTCCGAAGAGCATGACATTTATTATATGACAATTACCACAATCACATGAAATAATATAGTGGAATATGAGACAAATGGTGGCTTTCCTATATTTGGTTTCTAGTCACCTGGATCTGCAAAGGAACACTGTCTCCACTGTACGCACAAATGGCCGAGCATTCGTAACAAAATCAAGAAAAAAGATAGCCACGTGCTTAGATCTGGAAACATGGCTTGTGAACGAGACATGTGAGATGCCTTTCTTGTGACAGAAAAAGAAAGGGGATCTAATTAGCCTGTGAAGAGTTTGTTTGGTATTGGTATTGCAATAGCTGTTATGGTTATAGTTTGAAAAAAAATATTTTATAAAAAGTACTTTTAGTTGAGGTTAATTTAAAAAAATAGGTGTTTGGTTAAAACTATGATTGAAATTAAGGTTGAACAAAAAATAATTTAATGTGTTTGGTTAAGAATGCTTTTGAAATTAAGGTTATAAAATAATTTAAAAATATATATATTAATATTGATGGTTTTTAATTTAAATATTGTAAATTTAACAATTGATATTACATCATAAAATAAATAATACTTTATATAAAATATTTTTTATTGTTCCATTAAAATATCTACAATTCTGCAAATGCTACGTCATCAAGCGATCTTTGTCTAATTTATGTAGTTTTATTGAATAATATTAAATACTAGTTTTTCGAATAAAATATAATTAAAATAATTTTTATTTTATTGGATCGAACCCGTTTTAATATATTTTAAATTTTAGACCGGAACTGGTTCGACCGGAATAATACAGCATGCTACACTGTTGACGCGAACAGTGCAGCATGCTGCACTGTTTATGCTAATTAATTTGCATAATGTGCGAAAGCGTGCAGCAAAGAGACAAAAACGCGACAGAAAGCATGTAATTTCTGTTTCAATAAAACCGTGTTTTCAACGCGGATAATGGTAGGCTCCATATATAAAAATCACGGCTCATTTCTTAACCAAACACTACGTCGTCACTGTTACATGCTAAACACAGCCACAAACTCTTAACCAAACAGACTCGAAGAAAAAGATCGGACCGCGGCTCCTCCTATGCTCTCCGTCAGGTGGCGTTTACAGGCAGGGAAAAATGGACGGCATGATAGCTCCAATGTCTGCTGCAGATGGTAAACTGCAATATGCCCTCTTGCTTTTTTATTTAGATGCGTTGATTAATTTGTTCCTTGCAAGATCGGAAGAAACGGGAAAAGAAGAAAAAATAATGTTCAGGACAGCAAGACCCGGCAATGAATCTTGCAAATTTATGTAGGATGTAGCTATGGACATTATCACTTGGATGAAGAAGAAACAAGGATTATACCCATACAGCTTGCTTTGAAAAGCTTAAGCTCCACCTGATTTTGATCCTCGTGCTTCGGATGTTCAAAAAATGGCAGTGCATTCCAAAAGCCAAACGTGCATTCGGTCAAATGACACGCCAGGCTCCATTTGCTTTTTGGCTGATTTTTTAGGCAGTTTTTGAGAACGCGGTTTAATTTGTGTTTCTAAAAAATTTTAAAAAAAAATTTTTTGTTAAAATTTAATACGGTTTATATTTTTTGGATTATTTTGATGTGCTGATATCAAAAATAATTTTTAAAAAATAAAAAAATATTATTGACACGTATTTCGACATGAAAAGTTATTTGAAAAGCAATCGCTACTACAGTGCCAAACACGCTCTGAATTATCCTATCTGCTATTTTCAGACCAAGATATGAGAGTGACAACGCTCTACGAATTTCAGTTCTTGGGGCTGAATTCTTGTATTTAATTAATCTCGTTTTATACTATTGATCTTGATTCCTAGAATAAACAAAAGCTACGTGTATGTTATTGTCATGCTGGAATATGACAGTGGACTTTGGATTTATGGCCCAACCGAAGCAAATCTAAGAACGAACAACGTGTTAAGACGACCATGAGCATGTATGGTGGGCTTAAAAGACATCATGGGCTGAGTGGTGGTGAAGAGACACTCCGAGGAATTATAGTGTTTTACTCCTCCGTGACCCGGCTATGGTGTGGGCTGAAAAAAAAATCTTAATATTAGAAAAATCAAGAGGCGACAGACATGTTTTAAAAAAGCAAGAAAAAAATCAGGATTTCGGTCATAAACCTGGGTGGGTTAAATAAGATTATTTTATTCCACGACATTAGATGCTTCCTACAAAGAAACAAAAATGAGTGATAATAGTAAAAAAAATATAATTAAAAATAAAATGATGATGAAAATACATTTCAATCTAAATAAGAGCAACACAAAGAAAATAAAAAATAAAAAGGGAAGAAATGTTCCAAGCAAATCCGAGTACACTTGTGGTTATGTAACCCATGCATGAGGCCTTGATAATTTTTAAAGAAATATAAAAAAGGATAGGATGTAAAGTGTTGAAAGATAGAAAAAAAAAAAACAAATACTATCCAAGTCAATTTTTCAAACTCATTTTCTCGGTACGAGCTCTGTGTAACTTTACTGATAATAACCATGAATCTTAATTTGCAAGAGATTTGATATCAAATAATGAAATTAAATTTTTTTAATAAAAATCCAGAAGTAAATTTAGTGATAATAAAAGAAGAAAAACCAAATGTTCAACAAAAACATCGTGGTGAAAAGGACATTGATTAATTTAATGGTGAAGTTAGAGAAAAAAACATTTTACAAAAGAAATCATATCAAGGATTTAAAATCAAAATAAAAAAAATAAAATTTAAAATAAAAAAAAATAGAGGAAAAATAATATTTCAAAGTCAGAGGATGAAAATAAAAAAAAAATCAATTTGATAAAAGGTCCTAAAAAAAATAGTAATATAAAAGAATGAGAGCTAAATGCTAAATAAAAAACCACATGGGTAAATAACATTAATTGATTCAAGAGAGAAATTGAAAGGAAAAAAACCCCCAACATTTCACAAAAGAAATCAAAACAAAAACTCAAAATCAAAAGAAAATGGATCAAATCTAAAATAAAATAAAAACAAGAAAAATAATATTTCAATATTAAATAATGAAATTGAAAATAAAGATCCCAAAACAAAAAAAAAATAGTAATATTAATGGTGAAATTAGAGAAAAAACATTTTACAAAAGAAATCATATCAAGGATTTAAAATTAAAATAAGAGGGATCAAATTTGAAATTAAAAGAAAAAATTTTAAAAAAATATTATAAAGTCAAAGGATGAAAATAAAAACAAATCAATTTGATAAAAAATCCTAAAAAAATAATAATATAAAAAAATGAAGGTTAAATGCTAAATAAAAAACCACGGAGGTAGATAACATTAATTGATTCAAGAGAGAAATTGAAAGAAAAAAATAACCCAACATTTCACAAAAAAATTCAAAATCAAAATTAAAATCAAAAGAAAATGTATCAAATCTAAAATAGAAAAAAACAAGAAAATAACATTTCAATATTAAAGAATAAAATTGAAAATAAAGACTCCAAAACCAAAAAAAATAGTAATATTAAAGAACGAGGACCAAATATCAAACAAAAAAAATAGAGGGGTACATTCATTAATTCAATGGTAAAATTGAAAAGAAAATCTAATATTTTTTAAAAAATTCAAAATAAAAATTTGAAGTAAAAAAAATAAGGATGAAACTTGAAACTAAAAGAAAATAAAAGAAAAAATAACATTTTAATAAAAAATGAAATTAAAAAAAAATTACATGAGATAAAAATCATATAATCAAAAGCAAAAGAACTGAATGAAATATTAAGGTAGATTTTCTGATTGACATCATGTTTTTTCGGGGCAAAGAGGAATTAAAAGAGAAGAAAAAAAAAAAAAAGTAATATCAAATATTGTATTTTAACGCGAAATAAAAAATTTAACTCACACAAACTTCATGTCTTGCCCTCTACTGTCTCGACTACGGAAATATTACCTGAAATAAGAAAATTAGTTGACAACATATATTTTACGATACTTTGTAAGTTGCAGTAGTAATTATTTTTTTTAAAAAAAATTATTTAAAAAATATTAATATATATATATATATATATATTTTAAAAAAAAAATTTATTTTTAATATTAAAAAATCAATCTAAAAATATTAAAAAAAATTTAAAAATTATTTAAAGAAATAACAAAAAATACAAATTAAAACTCACCCTCTAACGCCCCTAAATCTCTTGCCATCTAATGTCCCGACAAAGGAAATATTACCAGCCTGGAAATGAAGGGCATAAACATATGCAGATCATTGACCATGGGCCATAAATTATAGACCATGTGTTATGGGTGTTTTTCGACTAAATTAATTGTTAATATAGTAATAATTGTTTTTTAAAATTTTTTTATTTAAAAATATATAAAATAATATATTTTTATTTTTTAAAATTTATTTTTAACAATAACATATTAAAACAATATAAAAACACCAAAATAAATTTTTGAAGCAAATAAAAATATAAAAAAAATCAATTTTTTTTTGTGAAACACAAAAGGCAAGAAAGTCCTCATTCACGTGCAGTTTATACTTTATATTCTGAATGCACATGTTAGCGGAGGACATGAAGCTGCTACCCCTTCTGTTGTCGGTGCTGTAAGAACTCAAAAGTCTCTTTTGGATAAATAATCACTGTCATAATATTAGGTCCAGATGAACAAATTGGAGGCATGCTTAACTGGGAATCTAAGCAAGAACGGGGCCGTATCATGTGGTCAAACTTCAGTGGAAGGTGCCGACGTACAGATAGTTAATCGTGAGGTGAGGGTGATATTAGTGAGCGAGGCAAATGAGAGTTGTTGGCACGTCACATGGCCACGTCGCTATGTCACGTGGCACCTTCCAGCAAAGCTCCTCCCCACCATTTTTGTCTGGTTGTCCCTTTCTGCAAATTCAAGGTTGATTCATCAACAAGAATCCGATCTCTCCCTTTAATATCTTATTTGAGTCAGCAACAACTTTTTAATCAGAGAGTTTAACCGATAATCATTATGCTTAATAAATGCTCTTGGCAATTATCCTTTCCTCTGTGAACAGACATAAAGACCCACAGAAATGAACAAGCCCTGCTAATCAACAGCTGATCATTTTGCAGGTAAAATGACCATCGTGCACCCGGTCCCATGGAATGGGAAAAGAATTATGGTTATTTTGTGATTAAAACCATATTTTAGGAAGATGAATGGAGAAACGAAGAAAAAATTTGGGGGGGGGGGGGGGGTTTGGATTTGTATTTTCATCCTCTTGTTTGGACGGGGGTGGTGAATGAAGGAAAATAAAGTATGAACGAAAGAGATTTATCAATATAATTAAAATAATTGGTGTGGAAAAACTTTTCATGTTGGCTATGTTTGTTTCTCAAAAAATTATTTTTAAAAAATTATTTTATAAATTTTTCTGTGTTTATTTGTCATTAGAAAAATTGTAATTAGAAAAATTGATAAATGAAAAATATTTTTCAGTTAAAAAAATTTGACTTGGTTTCCAATAAAATGTTTTCTTGAAAAATTTAGGCGGAAAATACTTTCTGAAAGTTGTAAAAAAATTTAAAAATATCATATTATTTATTAATTATATCAAATTTGGTCCTTAAACTTTTGATTGCTATATATATTTTGTTTTGAGTATTTATTTTTCAATTTCATTTCTTAAAATTTAATTTTTATATTAACTCTGATCCTCATTTTTATAATTGTTATTTGTCTTTTTCTTATCATTTTTTTATTAAAATTTTTTATTTATCAAATTTGGTTATTATTCTTTTGATTGTTACTTATTTTATTTGAAATAATTTATGAAATGTTAATTATTATTATTTTAATTTCTTCATCTTTTATTATTTTTTTATTTTTTAGATTTAATCTCTATTATTTTGATTATTATTTATTTTATTCGAGATAATTTATGAAATTATATTTTTTTTCAATTTTATTCTCATTTAACTTTTTAATTTGTAAGATTTATTCCTCATTATTTTAATAAATATAAAAAAAATAAAATATTAATAAGTTATTTTTCATCTCATTTTTCATGACATAATCAAATACTAGAAAATATTTTTCAATTTATTTTTCATTATATTATCAAACATAAAAACATAATTTCTATTAAAAAAAATCTTTTTATTGAACAATCAGGGCCTACACTGAATCAACCCCCCCCCCCCCCCTTTTTCCATCCTTCCTTCTTTTTTTTATGGATTGGTCCTTCAAACTTTTTGATATCACCTCAAATCTTTTATTTTCCATTTACGTCTTTTTTTATTGGAGGCTTCAAACCTTTTTCATTTGCATAGGCTCTTTTGCTTTCCATTTAATAATTAATTTGGTATTACAAAATTAACCTCGATGAATCATAAAACACTATTTATAATTATGAACATGTTAGACAATGCAAGATGGATGAAAATGAAAACGCAACATTGAGTAAAGACACAATCCATTTTGTGTTGTAATAATCATTCATGATTTTTTTTTTCTATCATTTTTTTATTATCAATTTAATCATTTTATATTGAATTAACTTGAAATTTAATTCAATTATTTTTTACTCTATACAAGGCTCTCATGGTATTAATAATAGATTTCAATATTAATTAATATTTAATTTGACAAAATAAAATTTAATTTTATTAATTCAAACCAATTAAAATTTTAAAATCTTATTTAAAACTAAAACAAATATTTATAAATTTTTTTATAAGAAATAACATCCGTGTCTCGGTTTTCTAGCTCAATCTTTGCCTATAATTCATAAATTTATTATAATTTATTAACATATAAAACTTTTAATTTATTGTATTATAAATTTTTTAGTTTGTAGTTAAAATTTTTAAATATCATAAAAAAAAAACATTAACATCCCTCACGTTTTTTTTGACCCGAGAAAAAAAAAAAAAACTCTATCATGTAGTGTAACACGTGGAATCAGACTAATTTAAATAATGAGGAATGAAAGAAAATAATTGTCAATAAAGTTAAAATCACATTTATAAATGATAAAATTGTTATTTTGTTAGGTGTTACTTCCACGTTGTCTACGAAATTGGAGAGAAAGGTTTCCGAGGCCCATCGCAGGATTTTTTTTCCCCGCACTCTCTTTTATATTCCCCAACAACAGAAAATATCTTGAAAATTGCATTTCCCCCCTCCTCATTTTCTTTCCCTCCACTTCTTTCCACCCATCCCGGACACTCTTGGCCATTGATTCGTTGAGAGGGGAAAAACACACGTAATCAGATAATAGGGACGGCAACGGTCTATACTCTATAGATTAGATTCTTTATATGTATACGTTTTCTATTATTTATAAGATAAAAAACTTAGATATTTATATAATATTCATTGAGTTTCGAGCATCAACATGGAAATTCATTGCCTAATTTATTATAAAAAAATAACAGTGTATATGTATAAGTTGTATATAAAATGTAAAAGGTTACCTTTTAAAAGCACACCATAAATACATTACCTTTAAAAAACAAAATTGGTTAAGCTTGCATCCAAAGTTTTTTTTTTTTTTTTTATCTTTTCAAAGTTTTTTTTTTTCCTTGATAGATAAGCTTATAGGGGTGACTTGGTCTTTTGCTTAAAATGAATTCTATTAAAACAAAGAAAATTTATTAGTGTGTGCAAATGGGTGGTACATGTGGCGTCATTTACTTTCGATCGTTGCCTTTCATGATGATGTTAGAAACGCCTCTCCATCTTTTTTATGTTGGTGCCAGGCATATACATGGGGTGTGGTGGATGAGCTCTAACATTTTTTTTTTATCATTGTAAAAATATAAAGGTGTTGTTTAATTTATTTTTTATTTAATTTTTGTTTTTACAATTATTATTTATTTTGTTTTGTTTTTTATTAAATATTTTATTTTATTTTCCCCCTTTTTATTTAGTTTTATTTAATTTTTATATGAGACTCAGTTATTATTTTATTATTTTTTTAATTGATTTTTTTTCAATCTCGTCCTGCAACATTTAACTTTAAATTATTTTTATATAAAATCTAACCCCTAATTTTTTAATTGTTATTTAGTATTTTTTATCATTTTTTATCATTTTTTTTTAATTTTAACCCTCAATATATTGATGATTTAAATTCTTGCTTTGTTATTTTTTAAGGTTTGTTTTTTACAGGGTTAGTCCCATACTCAAGTCTCAAGCCATGAATTTTAAAGGTTAACACGTGTTGGTTTTGTTTTTTTTATCTTTTTAATTTTTTTTTTAATTTCATTCTTCAAGATTTAATATATAAGAAACTGGTCTTTGTATTGTTTTTTTTAATATTTTCATGTAGTTATCCCAATCATGTGATCATTGTTATGATATTATTGAATTAACTTGGATTTTTTTGTTATTTTTTTAAATGTTTCCTCACCAATCTCGTTTTTTAACATTAAATTGTTGGGTAACTGAACTCCATAAATTTATTTAATATGTTTTTGATAAAGTAATTTTGATATTATAACTGAATCATAAATTTAACATGTTGATCTGCTGAAGTTGGGTTTTTTTTTTATTTTTTACATGGATAATTTTTTTATCAATTTTTTTTATCATTGTATTTTTTTATTTATATTATTTAAATTGATAAAATTTATTAAACATAATTAAGTGAATAACTCAAGTCTTACTCGCAGCTTAGCTCGGACCGTATCTAGTCACTATCAAACGGCATCTAACGGGCCAAAAGAAAAAGAGAGGGAAACAATCATAGCCGTCCGATTCACACAGCCTGGCCCTGACCTTCTTTTTATATACGCACGGATTTTACCATCCCTGCACTACACTCTTCACCCGCTCCTTCTCACTTGCTAGATCGAGGCTAACTCTCACTCGATCGCCGGAATCCTCACCGGAAACGCCTCCCTGTCACACCGTTTTCCGATTTCTGAACGGTAAGTTTTCATTTCCAGATCTGATTCCTCTCTCATTTCAAGTCCGTCTGGATACCGAGAAAGAACATAGAGAAACCGCAAAAAGCTGAATTCATTCTGTTTTATCTTTCCGATTTGAACTTGTGGATTCAATGCTTTGTTTTCTTAGTTGTAGCGGCTTTCATTTGCTTGCATTTTCTCATAAACCAAACAGGCTGGATCGGTGACAACACACTGTTTTCAGCTACTAGTGTGTTTTTCTCCGCTATTTTTAGTAATTTAATTGTTCTTTGCCAACAGCATCTTCGCCTTTGAGGATGTGAAATTTGTTTCGAATTTCGCCTGCTGTTTTTTTTTTTAAAATCAAAATCGTACTTTTAAATAGAGTCTCGGATCTGATGTCTCTGTGCAATTTTTTTCTTTCGAGAGTGCTTAATATTTTTTATCCGGCTTGCTTTTTTTATTTCTGCAGAAATATAACATAAAAAATGAGAGAAATCCTTCACGTTCAAGGAGGACAATGCGGTAACCAAATCGGTTCCAAGTTCTGGGAGGTTGTTTGCGCTGAGCATGGAATTGACCCCACTGGAAAATACACTGGATCCTCTGACCTTCAACTGGAGCGTGTCAATGTTTATTACAATGAGGCCTCGTGCGGACGATTTGTCCCTCGCGCTGTGCTTATGGATCTTGAGCCTGGCACTATGGACAGTGTGAGGACTGGTCCCTATGGCCAGATCTTTAGGCCTGATAACTTTGTGTTTGGACAGTCTGGCGCTGGAAATAACTGGGCCAAGGGTCATTATACCGAGGGTGCGGAGTTGATTGATTCGGTTCTTGATGTTGTGAGGAAGGAAGCAGAGAATTGTGATTGTCTTCAAGGTATAATTCGTGTCTCGCACTTCTTTTTTTTTCATTTTTGATTTGATTTTTAAAATTTTCGAGTAGTTATTAATGAATTTTCTTTATTACGTGTAGGATTTCAAGTTTGCCACTCGCTAGGTGGAGGAACTGGTTCCGGGATGGGGACTCTTTTGATTTCTAAGATCAGAGAGGAATACCCTGATAGAATGATGCTCACTTTCTCTGTGTTCCCATCACCCAAGGTTTCTGATACTGTTGTGGAGCCATATAACGCCACCCTTTCTGTTCATCAGTTGGTTGAGAACGCTGATGAGTGTATGGTGCTTGACAATGAGGCCTTGTATGATATTTGCTTCAGGACTCTCAAGTTGACTACTCCTAGCTGTAAGTGCATTTTGGTCTTAAAACTAGCTTTATGTGTTTGTTACACAAATTTAGTAGCATGCTTGTTTTGGTGCATAACACATTCGGATTTTGGTGATTTAATTCTGATTAAGCCATAATTTGTTTTCATAAACTTGCACTAGGCTGGGATTGGTGGGTTCGGGTTTTGTTATCTTATTGTCTGAAATATATAATCTTTATCAAGGCTTGAAATCAAGACTGAGATGGATGTGCATGTTTAATTATTTGTCCCTGTTCCTTTCTGCTGAACACCTGGTCTACACTGCTCGGTCATGTATAATAGCATTTATGTATTAGCTTGTACACTTCCTCATTTCCCTTGTCGTTTGTTTATATTCTCCACTTGCTTACAAGGCGGCCTAGTTTAGTTGCTTTGATGTTCTGAAGTGTTGATTTCTTCTGCAGTTTTCCTCTTGCTTTGACGGTTTCTTAATTACGAATTTTGGCTTTTTGCAAGCTGTATCTTACTCTCTCTATCTGCCTGTTGTAATGTACCTTAAATATGAATTTAGTAGGAGATATGTGATGGCATGGGATAAGATGTGGTCTTGCCCCTTATTTTGACTGGAAGCTTTTCAAAATGATTTTTGCTTTAGATGAGATTTAAAAAAATGCTTGAATAACTTTGGGTTGTTGACAATTGTTGCAGTTGGTGACCTCAATCATCTGATTTCTGCAACAATGAGTGGTGTCACCTGCTGCCTCAGGTTTCCTGGGCAGCTTAACTCTGATCTTAGGAAGCTTGCAGTGAACCTCATCCCCTTCCCCCGTTTGCACTTCTTCATGGTTGGATTTGCTCCTCTGACTTCACGTGGTTCTCAGCAGTACCGGGCACTAACTGTCCCAGAACTCACCCAGCAGATGTGGGATTCCAAGAACATGATGTGCGCTGCAGACCCACGCCACGGTCGCTATCTGACTGCCTCCGCCATGTTCAGGGGTAAGATGAGCACTAAAGAAGTTGATGAACAGATGATCAATGTCCAAAACAAGAATTCGTCCTACTTTGTGGAGTGGATTCCAAACAATGTCAAGTCCAGTGTGTGTGATATTCCTCCAATAGGGCTTGCAATGGCATCCACCTTCATCGGAAACTCAACCTCCATCCAGGAGATGTTCAGGCGTGTGAGCGAGCAATTCACAGCTATGTTCAGGAGGAAGGCTTTCTTGCACTGGTACACCGGGGAAGGCATGGATGAGATGGAGTTCACCGAGGCTGAAAGCAACATGAATGACCTCGTGTCTGAATATCAGCAATACCAGGATGCAACTGCTGAGGATGATATCGACTACGAGGATGAGGAGGAAGAAGAGGCTGCTGAGATGTAAAGAAGTGTGAACGGTCCGGCTACCGATGTTGCAGTCGTGCTGCATAAATGCGTGTACTCTTTTAATTGGTCATGGGTGAATTTCCGGTTTCCAACGGAGAGTAGTGTATGGATTGTAGAGTTGGAAAAGTGCTTGCTTTTCCATCTAGCTGTAATATTTGTTAAATATAACGTGGTTGATTTGGGTTGGGTTGTGTTACTATTCATATTTGTTTCTGAATTCTCGCGTTACTCTTGCCTCTAGTCCTGGCAGTCGTCGAAAATAGAACACCACATGATTGTTTAGGCAGCGTTGATGGTAGAGGACGCAGGACAGGAAAGAAGACACTGTTGCAGCCAAGAATGCTATTCAGGCTAGTATTTTGAAAAAAAACTGTTGTAATGTGAAAATAAATCAACGGTTAATTAATGAGTGTAGCACGTATTTCATGGTCTCATAAAAAAAAAAAGATGATGGAAGACATCTACCGCTGTTAAAATGCCGATGCAAATTCTTCAGTTGAAAAATGGAGAAGGAAAAGACACGAAGGGAGAGCAAAGGAAACGGCATAAATCCAAGGCAAATGTTTCTGGACAAAATAGGTTGCACGGAAATAAAATGGTCAACGCAGCACAGCAGGATCATGGAGGAGAGAGAGACTCCACGTGAAGCAACGTGTTTCCTTGGCAGTAGTTCTTTAGCATTTTATCAGCTAGCATCAGACCATACAGTTAAGTTACACCAGATTTCGGTCCTTTTGGCTTAACATGTGAGTCTGCAACTCTATATATATTCAAGGGGACCTGTCACGTGTCCCCACCAGACTCTATTTTCTTCTCGTCTGTTTCCTCAATTATTAAGCATTACTCTGCTATAAAAGCGTGTGCTGTTCAGCATGCAGGGCTCTACTGTTTATCTTTCACGCATTAGTGTAGACTAGATGCCATGCTCACCGGACGTTCCGGGATTGTGACATGCTTGTATGGTGTTGTAGGTTTGTAAAAAAATTAAAAATAAAAATTATATATAAAAAAATTATTGTAATTCATAATATTTTAAAGATAAAAACTGCAAAGTTAAAATTTTAACTAAATTAATATTTAAATAATAAAATAAATAATTTTTTTTTGAAAAAAATCATAGCAAAAAAAATAAAAGGAAAAAAAAATATGCAGGGAAACACTATAGTAATCTATAGTGTTTTATGAAAAAATATATAGTTGTAATTCTTAACCAGCTCAATATTAAAAATAATAAAATCAAGAAAGATAATTTTGAAAAATTCATTAAAAAAATCATGTTGGGAACACTGTAGCAATTCATGGTGTTTTTTTAAAAAAACTACAAAGCTAAATTCTCAACCAGCTCAATATAAAAAAATTAAAAAAAAAAGAAGACAATATTGGGGAAAAAATAACGAAAAAAACATGTAAAACCCAAAAAAAAAAGGAAAAACAAAAAACAAATGCGGGGAAAGACAAAAAAACAAAAAAAAATGAAAAAAAAATATGGGAGGAGTTAGAGTACTTCCCCTACGTGTTTTGGAGTATTTGTTAGTGAGTTGTGTAAAATTTTATATATTTTTTTAATTTGATTCTTAATTTTTTTTTCAATGATTTAGTTCTAATAGTAAACTAATTGATTTTGATTTTTTATGAAAAAAAAGATTTAAAAAAGATGGACCAAAATGAAAAGCACGCAAAATATAAATGACATACTATAAGTTTTGCAAAAGATACCCTTTAGTCCTTAAACTTTAAAAATCATGAAAGTTATATAATTTCAGTATCTTAATATATTTTCAATTCAATTTTAATATAAAAATTTAGTTTTGTTATTTTCCAGTCTCTAGTTGAGAGAAAAGATAGAGATGTCATCAGATTTCGTTGATCGAGAGAAAAAAAAAATTGTTGACACCAATTTAGGCCACCAAAACGGATGATATTTATGTCAAATGATTTTATTTGATAAGGACATTTCATATTAGGTGTTTTGTTTTTACCTTTAAAGTTTGTGAAAAAATAGATTTGAGCTCGGGTTGATTTTGGTTCTTGGAGTGGTTTTTCGAGGTCATAGATAGATTTATCATGATTTTCACAATGCTTTTATATGTGTTTTGACTAAAAAACAAGTTAAAAAATAGGTTTTTGGATAAAAAAAAACTTAACCTCTGTTTTTTTAGTTACCATAATAACAGAAATCTAGACAAATCAAACGATGTGTTATTTGAATTTTTTTTCCATAAAAAATTAGGGCAGACGGTATGTTGTCCATCCCAGTTGTAAAACATAAAAGATTAAAGCTGGGCCTTAACAAAAGAAGCCAAGGGGCTAGCTTTTGCTCTCTCTATTTTTTTTTAAATTAATGATTTTTTATGGTTTTCTCTTAATTTTTTAAATTTATATGTAAATTAGTATCCTTTATCTCTGTTTTTTTTTTTGGAGAGCCTTTTTTAAACAACAATTATTTTGTTTAGTTATGTTTTTAATTTCAAAAAGTTTTTCTGATTTATCTATATATATATATTTTTTATTTTTTGTATAGATAAAATTTATTTTTGAAAATAAAAAAAATTATTTTCAGATAATATTTCTAATATGTGCAGCATTACATAATGTTTTTTTTCATTTTATTTTATTTGATCAATTTAATTTGTGTGTCTATTTCTATTACTGTTTATTTAAATAAAAATATTATTTTAATAAATAAATTAGCAAACATAACTGGTTAAATATCTTTTCTTTCAAGATTAAATATCTTGATTTATATTTGTTTCGTTCAATTTAATTTGTGTGTTTATTTCTATCATTGCTTGTTTAATTAAAAAAATTATTTCAATAAACAAATTAGCAAATACAATCAGTTAAATATCTTGTCTTTTTCGATTAAATATCTTGATCTATACTTGTTTTTTAATTTTTCATGTTTTATTTTTATATATCGTTAATGATTATTTATTTATTGATTCGTATAAATAGTTCTTGATTTATTTGATTACATATATCCATAAAATTCTTAATTTAAGCTTTGATTTTTCAAATTAAAAAAAAATATTGAAAAATCTGCATATACAATGTCTTTATAAAAAGTAAAAATCGGCGAACATACTAGTGTATCCTAAATCCTGTCCAATTTTTTGAAATCCAGATAGAGGATGATGCCAATTACTCATTCCCTCTCAACGAGGCGCTGATTTAAGATTTGAATTCTTTAAAATTAGTCAAAGAAAAAACACAAACACCCCCTCCCCCCCTAATTGCACAGTCCATACTACATCTTTTAAGACTAATTCATTCTCGCAATGTCGGGAAGGATGCCGGCAAAAAAGTGCATAAACCCAGGCGGCTTTGCAATTTCAAGTTTAATTTATACATTATCTCGGTGTTTAATTCGTGTCGACACTCTGGCCTGAAAACGTCTAAAATTAAGGAAGCGAGAAGACAATCTCGGAACCAAACAGCGCCGTTTCCCCATCGGACCGCCCTGTAGAGTGCCTGCTTTTGGATAAAAAATCACTCTCACATTCAGAGACCTTAGCGATGGCAGCATGCTTGGCTCTAAATCTAAGCAAGGAATCAGTTTTCATTAATGGCGAAGATTAGTGGAGGAGGGAGGGAGTGTTAATTAAGCTGCTTTAGGTACAGAGTCTGGATCCCGTGATTATGATGTTGAATCCATAAGAGATAAGAAGGAGAGTAGCTGACAGTTCACATGGGAACATCGTCGCCTCATGTGGCCCTTCTAGCAAAGCTCTTTCCCACCTTTTTTTATTTGTCCTTTTTTGCCATTTGAAGGAAGATGCTCCTCTCCTCTAATCCCGTTCCGTTACTTAAACTTAACAGTGATTCTTAATCAATGCAATTGGCAATAGTACCCTCATCATTGAAATTTTACCCTGTTTGTTACAGGTGATTGTAACGTATGTTTTTTAAATATAATAATATAATATTTTTTATTTTTAAAGTTTATTCTTGATATTAGTACAAATAATATATAAATACATAAAAAATAATTTAAAATAAAAATAAAAATAATTTTTTTAAATAATTTTTAAAGCACTTTTAAAACATAAAAACAAATATATTTTAATAATTTTTTTAGAAGTATGGTATATATTATTTATAGAATTTTTTTTTAAAATACATCAAACTAATATTTTTTTATTTTTAAAAATTTATTTTTAATATCATCATATTAAAACTATTTATAAACAAAAAAATATTTTTTTTTCCAAAAAAAACTATCTACAACCACTTTTATATTCCCAATTTGCAAATAGGATTCCATTTGAGTCTTCAAAAATTAAAAATTAAGCAATGCTGTCCTCAAATTTGTGTCTTCTATTTGCTTCCAACCTACCTCCTTGCCTTCTCGTATCTTGTTCCCAAATAGAGCGGCTTAGGCACCTAATTGCAATCATCTGCCTGTAGTTGGGACACCAGTTTGTAATTTTCCCAAGAATAAAATAATCACAAGATCTGTCGTTTTAATAGGTCATCAGTCCATTGAATCCATTTTTCAAATATCATATATCATCGCCCTGTCAATTCGAAACCAACATCTACACCGTTGAACATTACGATCCAACGGCATCCAACGGACTAAAACAAAAGGAGAGGGAAACCACGACAGCCGTCCGATCCACACACCTCCACCCCTATTTTACTCCTTTATATAACTACTCATTCACTCCATGTTCAAACCAAATTATTACTTCCCTCCTCCATCACTCCCTTTGATCGAGCCTTTCTCACGCTCGATCGCTGAAAACCTCGCCGGAGACACCGCATAGTTAAATCCGGTCACCGATTTCGTAACGGTGAGTTTTCGATTTCTAGATCTGATCTCTTCTTCCGTTATCGAATCTGTCTTGACGCGGAGAAAACATAAGAAAACAAGTTAATATCTATTTTGTTGATGAATAATTAGTGAATCTTATTTTTCTGAGTGAATTACTTTGTTTATGCAGTCTCATTGCACTTTTTTTTTTTTGCATTTTCTCTGCAGCCAAACAGGCTGGATCTGTAACTATTCTGTTTACTGTTTGTTAATTTTCGTTCAAAAGCTTTATTTAGTCACTTAATTAATTATCTATTAAGATATAATTGTCTAGTGAAATTTACTAACGTCTTAGATCTGATCTCCATGTTTTAAATGATAATTTCTCTTATGCTTTACCTAGTTTTTCTCTTACCATTAATTTAATCATATTTTTTCTCAACTTGCAGAGAAATAAAAAATGAGAGAAATCCTTCACATTCAAGGAGGACAGTGCGGTAACCAAATCGGCTCGAAGTTCTGGGAGGTTGTTTGCGCTGAGCATGGAATTGACCCCACTGGAAAATACACTGGATCCTCTGACCTTCAATTGGAGCGCGTCAATGTTTATTACAACGAGGCATCATGCGGACGATTTGTCCCTCGCGCTGTGCTTATGGATCTTGAGCCTGGTACCATGGACAGTGTGAGGACTGGTCCCTATGGCCAGATCTTTAGGCCTGATAACTTTGTGTTTGGACAGTCTGGCGCTGGAAACAACTGGGCCAAGGGTCATTATACTGAGGGTGCGGAGTTGATTGATTCGGTTCTTGATGTTGTGAGGAAGGAAGCAGAGAATTGTGATTGTCTTCAAGGTATAATTCGTGTCTGGCACTATTTTTTTTTTTTTCATTTTTGATTTGATTTTTAAAATTTTCGAGTAGTTATTAATGAATTTTCTTTTTACGTGTAGGATTTCAAGTTTGCCACTCACTTGGTGGAGGAACTGGTTCTGGGATGGGGACTCTTTTGATTTCTAAGATCAGAGAGGAATACCCTGATAGAATGATGCTCACTTTCTCTGTGTTCCCATCACCCAAGGTTTCTGATACTGTTGTGGAGCCATATAACGCCACCCTTTCTGTTCATCAGTTGGTTGAGAACGCTGATGAGTGTATGGTGCTTGACAATGAGGCCTTGTATGATATTTGCTTCAGGACTCTCAAGTTGACTACTCCTAGCTGTAAGTGCATCTTTGGCGTTTATCTAAAGATATTATTTATACTCTTTTTTCTGTGAAAAAGGTTGTTATTGGATTTTCTGAAAACTTTTGCACAAATTTAGTATTATGCTTGTTGAGGAAACATGCACGTTTAGATTATTGTCAGGTAACTCGTAATGGAAGTTTGGATTCTATGTCAATATGCTCTCTTGGGCAAGGGTTTGGGGGTGGGGTTTTGTTATTTGATTATGTGAAATGTGTATGTTATTGAAGCAAAGAAAATAAGAAAGTGGATTAAAGTTCCGGTATGATCATTTATTGTCTGATTATCTTTGCTCTCAAGCCCTTGTTGCAAAATCTTGGGCAACGGGCACTTTCTCATTTTCTTTGGTGCTCGGCATTATTTTTCACTTTTTGTCCGTGCCTTTGTCAGGCCTCTGTTGTATTTATGTTTTGTAGCGGTTCACTGCTTCTCGCATTTATGTTAGTTGCTTACTTCATATCTTTCGGCTGGGAAGCTTTATCTTACAATTCATGTCTTCTTGAATGAGGGGATGTGGGCTCCATGTTGCTGGATCTCACATGAATCTTCTCAGATATTATTCTCTAGGAGCTAGGCATTTGCTTGGTTGATAAGTAGAAGCACCAAATGTTAGGTGGCAGCTTTTTATGACATTACCGAGTCTGAGATAATTTGATTAAGACATTATGACACTGATGTAACCTTGAAAAGAGAAGTTTTAGGGTTTTTATGCATGGGAATTTGTTTGTTTGTTCACCACTAGCTCTGTTTTTTTTTTTTTCCCTGTGCCGTTGATGTGTTTGACATGAGGATTGTTTGTGTTTTTCAACTGTTTGTCTTTGCATCCTTTCTGCGTCACAACAATGATTTAAATGCTGGATTAACATTGAGTTAATGATTTTTGTGACAGTTGGTGACCTGAACCATCTGATCTCTGCAACAATGAGTGGGGTTACCTGCTGCCTCAGGTTCCCTGGCCAGCTCAATTCTGATCTTAGGAAGCTTGCTGTGAACCTTATCCCCTTCCCCCGCCTGCACTTCTTTATGGTTGGATTTGCTCCTCTTACCTCTCGTGGCTCTCAGCAGTACAGGTCACTAACTGTCCCAGAACTCACCCAGCAGATGTGGGATTCCAAGAACATGATGTGCGCTGCAGACCCACGCCATGGTCGCTATCTGACTGCCTCAGCCATGTTCAGGGGCAAGATGAGCACTAAAGAAGTTGATGAACAAATGATGAATGTCCAAAACAAGAATTCCTCCTACTTTGTTGAGTGGATTCCAAACAATGTCAAGTCCAGTGTGTGTGATATTCCTCCAATAGGGCTTGCAATGGCATCCACCTTCATCGGAAACTCAACCTCCATCCAGGAGATGTTCAGGCGTGTGAGCGAGCAATTCACAGCTATGTTCAGGAGGAAGGCTTTCTTGCACTGGTACACGGGAGAAGGCATGGATGAGATGGAGTTCACCGAGGCTGAAAGCAACATGAATGACCTCGTGTCTGAATATCAGCAGTACCAGGATGCAACCGTTGATGAAGAACTTGAGTACGAGGATGAGGAGGAGGAAGAGGCTGCCTAGATGTAATGAGTTGTGCAAGGTCTATCTTCTGCTGCTGCTATTTTTCATACATTTTTACCGCTTTAAGTTCCGGGTTGGAAAATTGCCTATATTCTTACTTTCCCAGTTCTAGAAGTTAAATATTAAGCCATGTGGCTGCTGGTGTGAAAAGTTTTGTATTGTTCATGTTTCAATTCTTGCTTTAAATGCTATTTCTATTCCTATAATCAATCTCTAAAAAATAAAAAAAATATCCATCCACAAAAGTAACGGAATGATTATCACCCAAAAGACCACAGAGATTTTATCCTTTTACTTTTACTTTTGTTTTTCTATCTCTCTCTCCTGCTTATGCATAGCGGTAAACTAGGGGTAGCTACCAAATGTTTCTACTGTTTATAATGCCAAACCCAGCAGAGTTCAGATCCCGAACCAAGTGCCGACCCACGGGAAACTGGGCGGTACCCTTGTGGCAGAACTCGAAAAATTGAAAAACAGAAATGCTGTCACGAATCTTATCGCCGAAGTTTTTCTTAATGTGCACCGACCACCTGGAAAGGGAAAAGACATACTGGTGGAAAAGCATAAAATTGGCACCAGGAATAAATTGGTTCAGCTTGGAAAGAGCCGATATAAATTACGTGCGAAACTTATAAGAAATGAAGATAATTGAAGACCAGGGGCATTACTTAGTCGAATATTGGCACCAGGAATAAATTGGCAGTGAGAAAAAGATAGATACACTATCTAATCAAATTAGATATTTTGTCCTTGGTAATAAAACAAGAACTAGCTACGCACCATAAATTCACCCGCATGCTTGTGATCCTTTACAAGCAACTTCATAATAAAATTAGGAGTTTTAGTGAAATAGGATACTCTTTTTCCTAATTCTATACCAAAATTAACTAGAACATTAACTGTTTTTCAGAGTTTTATTAGATTGCTAAATAAGGATGTACAACTTATCATAATAAAAACATTCAAAACATAAAAAATATTCATTTTTTTTTAAGTTTATATAAGTTTAAATTTATAAACACACAAAATAAAAACTTATGTTTTAAATACAAACATAATAATAACATTTTTATGTTTAAATTAAAATAGAAGAATATATTTATTTTTTGAAGTAATTAAAAATAACAAAATTTTTATTGCTATAAAAAATGAATATTTACTTTTAAGATTTCACTGCTCCTCACTTGGTGCAACTATAATATTTGTAATAAGATTTTTAATATTTTAATATCATCATCTTAATTTAAATATACCTCCAAATATAATTCTTGAATTTTATGACTCAATTATCTTTCATCAAAGTAAATCTTGACTCTAGACTTAAAAAAAAATAATTTGATTTGCGTTAACTTTTCTAGGTTTGGTTTTCATGATATTAAAATATTAAATTTATCTTAATTGAATTTAAAAAAACTAAATTTATAAGAAGGATGATCCCCATCATAGCCAGTACAATTTTAATGAACACAAGTATGGCACAGCCACATTCTCAGTACAACAAGGGGTCACCATGGATGCACATCGTGGCACCAAAACAATCCCTACCCCATCTATTCCGGTGATTCCTTATTCCCATTTATGAATTTGTTGCAGTCCCATTTGCTCGAAAGATAACCGACCACCCATCCGGTATCACGCAGCTTCAACGTGGTGGAGTGGCCTTGTTCTGTCCATTCTGTCAATGGCCGTGGCACGGTGGCAGGTTCCATTGAACTGTACAGAAAAAACGAGGTCCCCAAGAATCCACCAAACAAAATCAGTGTTTTTTGGCTTTCCTTCCAATATGGCATTTTTGGGATCGCAGACATGTTCACAGTTGTTGGATTGTTGGAGTTTTTCTACAAGGAAAGCTCCATCAGGAATGCGATCTGTATCTGCTTCTTTCACATGGTTAACATTGGCTCTGGGATACTTCACCAGCACTGTCTTTGTTGATAGCATAAACTCTGTCACCAAGAGAATCACTCCAAGCAAACAAGGATGGTTACATGGGAACGACCTCAACTCCAATAATCTGAACCTCTTCTACTGGTTTTTGGCTGTCCTTAACGTCATCAATTTTGTCTTCTATCTTTTCTCGGCTTCCTGGTACAAGTACAAGAGTGATGACCGAGAATCAGAGACCATAGCGAAGGCAGAGAAAGGACCGAGTGGTGAGATCACTCTGGTTAAGTAGAGAACAATATTCAGTTCCTAAGGAATTGATAATTAGGTTGCAATTATTCTTTTAAAAAAGATTGTCAATATTATTTTTCTGGACAGAATGTGAAGTACAAAGACTTTATAAAGTTCTTCATCCCTTTGATTTGGTTTTTGAGGAAAAAGCTAGTTCTAACTGGCATTTCCGATCTTGGGCAATTAGTTAATATTAATTAATAAAAATCTAAAAGTTCCCGTTAAAACACCATATTCTTCATCCTCTCATATTTTACTTCATTGTGGATTTATTATTATTATTTTTTTAAAAAACTAGCTAATTTTACAAAAAATAATGCTATAAAATTTTAAAAAAAACCCAAACAAAATATCAAGAAACAATAATAAAAAAAAACTTAGACATAAAAAAATCTAAAAGAAATTATGGAGGATTTTATATAAAAAAAACGCCCGGTAATATCATAAAAGGCTATAATTTAATTAATAAAATAAAATTTCAAATATATCTAATAAAATTATTTTAACTTATTTTTTTAATTAACCTATTTGAAAGGAAAAAAAGTTTTGATTGTAGAGGGAAAAAAAACTAGGCACGCCCATGGCCCTGCCCGTCTGGCCCATTCAAAAGAAACCTAGATCGTGTACCTGACCTTTTATATATATATATTAAAGGGCGGAACTTTGATTTTTTAAAAAAAAACAATTCAAATAACGCAATCCTTTACTAGTTGAGAATTCAATGATTGGAGGGTCGCTATAGGTACTTTGTGCCCAAAACTTCAATCTTCCATTTATTTTTTTTGACTCAAAAGGCCTAGAAAATATTATATATACTTTGATAAATCAAACCTCAAATAATTAGTCAAAATCAACTCGAAATAAATTTATTTTTCAATGCCATATCTACCAACATAAACAAGGAAAAAGACAAAGAACATATAAGTGAAACTCTTTGTTGGGTTTTTGAATATCATACATGCAGTGAAAATAATAAAATAAATTTTTTCAAGAGTTTCTAGGATTCCATTAGACAAATCTACAGTTGTTTAGGGATTTATTATTTGAAGATTTGAATAATTCTTTAAAAGCTGGGTTGTCGTAAATGACAAGCCGTCCAATTGTCCAGTCTCTAACGATTATCCATATGGACTATCAGTTAAAAATCTTTTAAATTTTTATTTAGAAGAAAGGGATAACTATGGCTAAAGTGACAACTCTTTATTCTGTGACTTGTGTAGTTTTTTTGGTTTAATAGACAACAACCAAAATGATAAGCATAACTTACTATTTACAGGGAAATCTAAAAAATCTTATAAATTGATAAAATATTAATTTGCCCATTGAATAATATACATATATTTATTCAGGATAATTTAAAAAATTAACTTAATTAAGTCCTTAATTATAATCCCTATATTAATTATATTCTAGTTCTTAATTTCTAAAATATATTTTAATCAAGTCATACTTAATTAAATTATCTCATTTTAAATTTTTACTAATGGTTTTTAATGTGTGTCTCATTAGGTTCCTAATATGATGACCCAAATATAAATTATAATTCTAATTAAATAGAGTTAAATAATTTAATTTATTTTCTATTCAATAATTGATTAATTTATATTTAAAGATTAGATGCATCGTATAACAATATCATATGATCTTCCAAATATTAGAATAGTTATTAGTGACTTAAATAAGCCTTTCAATGATTGATTTCTCAATGTAATTAATATCATTTCATCAATAATGTTCTAATTTAACATTAAAGTATGAAGTATGCTTACCATGTTAAATTATGTTTGTTATCTACATAATAACATTGATCATTTGAAAAAGTCTTGGAACTCTTTTCAAATTTCATTACACTTTGATCAAAGATTTCCTAATCAATATTATTTGCGATCAGATGAGATATTTTTTCTAATTTATCTAAGGTGATGAATCATTTCTTGATCACTCAATTACCTTCATATATTTAATGTTATACCCATTATCTGTCCCTTTATTATCTTTATTAAGATAACACGTAACATGATCAAAGCTTATAATATTTTCTAAATAAGATAACTTAGTGATTTCAAGTCTAAAGTTTTCTTACACAACTATCACGTGAGTCTTTCCCTAGACATATATGATCTCTTCATATGAAAATCTTATAAGGGTTCATTTAATATATATGTCTTATGACAAACACCTGCATATTAGTTCTTGGTATCCCCTATACTCCAACTTATGAGAACAACCACTTGTCCACTTCCTTTTATAAGGGAAAGAACATAATATGTACCAATTTCTACAGCTTTAATAAATGTCAAGTATTTAAAAGAGTATTGACTGGAAACATTTTAGAAACAATGCTTTCATGCCATATCTCATAATTATACAAACTTTATAATTTTCTTTGCAAATCATTTTTTTTCATGAATTTTATCTTTACTTTATATTCAAAAAATTAAATATTAGATTCATTAATATAATATTATATGAACACCAAAGATAAATTAAGTTTTTATTAATAATAAATATATATTTACATGAATATAATAACACCACGTGTAATCAACTGATTGACTACAAGACATATTAAATTAACACTCCATCAAATAGAACTCATCGACATAAATATTGATTTTTTTATGGTTAGAATCATGTAGACTAAGATTTTCTTTCTCTTCAACTGAAATTCAACAATTCTCTCTCCTCTCTCAAATCAGAGTGAGAAATAAAGAAAATAAATTTTCAGATCAAAATTGATTTTTTTTTAAAACTAAAGAAACCAAAACTTTAGAAACTGAAAAGTATAAGGACTAAACTAAACTTTGTATGAAAAATTTGAAATTGCTACCTATTTTCAATTTTCTTTTCACTTTGATCCTTTATTTCTTAATTCTTCCCTTTCTTAACAAATCAAAAGATATTGATCATCACTTTGTCCTCTAAAGGATCAATCCAAGAAAAAAAATAGATAATCAAAATACAAAAAAAGTTAGCTCCTATAATTAGATCCAATTTTCAACCTTTTAACTTGTAATTTACAATTGGTCACCAACACACCACATACCCTTCTCCCAAGTACATGTAGCAAGTCTCTTAAAGTAGAGATAATTATTTTCAATTCAGTTTGGTTTTTATCTATAAAAAATAATTAAATTAAAATTTTATTAAATAAAAAAATTAAAAAAAATAAAAACCGGTTCAAACTGACCTATTCCGGTTTGATTTTTTAATATTAAAAATTAAAACCCAACCGATTGGTTTTGTTTCGGTTTCTATTTGGTTTAGTTATTTTATATTAAAAATAAAAAATTATATTGTTTTTTGGGTTTTTTGGACTTTTCTAACGGGTTTGGTTTCAGTTTGGTTCGGTTTTTTTTATTCGATTCAAGTTTTTTCAGTTTGGTTTATTTTTTCAGTTTGGTTCGGTTTTTTGATTTAGGTTTATAAAACTAAAACCAAACCAAACAGAATATTTTTTTTAAATATTCTAATTAATTTAATCAATTTTTTTCATCATTTAATTTTTTAATTATTATTTTTTTAATTTAATTGATTTTTTAATATTTTTTTTCACCCTAGCCACGAGCTTAAGCAGAGCAGAGTGAAGATTATATAAATTGTGAAGCTCTATTAAATAATTAATAATCTCATATTAAACAAACTACCCCCCAATGACAGCTTAATGATTGATTAGCAGCAACCTCCATGCAATGGAACGCATCAATGAGAATGGATTGGGTGTCTTCATGTCATCCACCTTATTTATAATAATAACTATTACTACTTTGGCGCAGAAGCAATCATCCATCCAGCTGTCGCTCATCATTTCATGTGCTCCTAAACCTCTCCCTCCACGGGCCTGTTCAGCGCCGACCTATTACCAATTGTTTTTAAAGTCAAAATATATTAAAATCTTTTTTTATTTTTAAAAATTTATTTTAAAATAAAAAAATCATATTTTTTAAAAACCGTATTTTCAGCACAATAGCAAACAAGAACTGTATCATATCCCACCGACGGTCCAACACTGCCTTCCATATCACTCTTCTACCTATATCGATAAAGGTGAAAAGAAATCAGATGGTGCACGTACGTACGTTCACGGCTCATAAAAAGAAATTATTTCGTAAATTCAGTTTACGCAAACAAAACTAAATTAATAAAAAAATATTTTTCAAAATACATCAAAATATTGTTGCTTTTTAATAATTTAATTTTCAAAAATATTTTAAAAACATATCAATATAATGTTTTTTATTTTTACTTCAACATATTAAAACAATTAAAAACACTAAAAAAATATTAATTAAATTTTTTTTTTTAAATAAAAAATTCTCATAGAAAACAGTGGCATAATAAATAGCTTCTGAAAAGTTAACATTGTTAGCTATGGCTTTGATCAACCCTTCCCTACAAAACAAGGCAGAAAACAGGACCAAAAAACAAAAACAAAAATAAAAGAAAGAATCTAAATAATATAAGTGAGGCGATGTTAGTAATTCGAAGGAAAGGAAGGGATAGAACTGTATAAAGGCTTGGAACAGAACAGCTCCCCTTCCCTTCCTTTATTCCTCAGAAGGGGTTGAAGCGACACAGTAATCCACAACCACCAAGCGCTACAGAACCCAGGAACAATGCAACAGAGAAGGTACAGCAGACTATGCCTTCTTTCCCTCTCACTCTCTTGTCTTCTTCTTCTTCTTCCATCTTTCTTAGGACCTGTCGATGCTTACAAGAACTACACGGTGGGTGACTCCTTGGGTTGGTACGACGCCACTGTCAAGTCTAATGTCAATTACCAAAAATGGGCTGATGGCAAGAACTTCAGCTTGGGAGATTTCCTCAGTAAGTCCTTCATTGATTAACATGTTTTGGAATTTGAACTTCCGGAAAATTGCATTTTTCTGCTTATATAGTTCGTCTCTTCCTGCTTTCTTCTTATGGTTTGTGGTCACTCCTCGCGTCTTACTCGTTGTTTTACTTTTAGTTTCTTCTTTAAGTGATGCCCCAGTTCAGCGAGCTCTGAGTAAATTCACATCAAAAGAGGGAATTTGTCCCGAGTCTCAACCATTATAAAGAAATCTTAATAAATCTTAAAAGCATCTCCTTTTGGATCTGCAATTATTATTTCTTTTTTGCGTAAATACATATCTGTTTCAAAAACTGAATCCACAGTAAAAATTATGAGATCATATTGGATTGGATTAGATTCTTTGTGCTAAACATGACAACATCGAACTCTTCCATAAATTCCTGATCCCGTGTTACCTTGTCTAAGTCTTAATTTTCTTTTTGAAGTCGTACTTAAGTTATGAACCCATGATTTAGGTGGCATAGGATAGGAAAAACATTAAAATATGCTTCTTCTCCCCTAGTTTACTTTCTTGATCCAAGACAATTAGTTGAATTCACATGGGATAGATACATCGTTTAGCATGTTCTATATCCACCTTGCTTATACTTCGCCGTTTTGTTTTCTTGGAATCGTGAGGGAGTGGAAGTGTAGCCTAGATTTCCAGCCTAAGCCCATGTCTTGAGGAGGTGAATGGAATTGCGTGCATGATCATAAGACGATGCTTTGCCAAGATAAGCATAGATCCTGCATAGATGGGAGTGGAAAAGCTAGGGTTAAAAAAAGAATATAAGATGCATTTAACAACTGGATTTAGTAAGTTTAAAGTACATGGCTATGAGATGATGCTTTACCAAGATGAGCATAGATCGCGAGGGGAAAAAAGAAGCATCGACAGAAGTATTCTGATAAAGTTGTCGATGGGTACATGGGTTTTCCATGATCCCAAGCCTTCTCTCTCACATGTCGCCAAAAGAACCGCCAACTAATACTCTAATCACAATTAACCCTTTATTCTTTGAGTCAAGCATGAAGCAATGCCATCTAAGCAAGCCGAGAGAGAGAGAGAGATGGAGCCTGGAGGTACGGTCTTCACATGGGAACGATGGCCTGGTTGGATTTGGTGATCAGGAGAGAATGGGGAGCAAAAGGGCGTCCCATGTGCACAGGTTGTGGTAAGGATATCGTTGACTGACATGCTTATCAGTTCCTTTAAGATCACAACCGACACTTTCTTTCTAACTGGCCAGATATGATTGGGTTTCTCGTAAATAACGAGAAACTATCTGCGAGGTTTTCTTGAAATTCCATCATTTTCTGTTTCGTTTTTACCCATAAAAAACAACAAAACTGAAAAAAAAAAACAAATCCAAAACTGAATTGACAAAAAAAATCTCGGTTTTGTTTTCTTGATTTATCAGCCTTTTTAAATACCCTTAATTTTCAGTTATGAACAGTTAGCATCCATCCTATTTCTTTTGAAATATAAATCCGAAAACAACAAACATCCCTGAACTAGTATTTAGTTTTGTTAGCATATAAATGTATTAAAATGATTTTTTTTGTATTTTAAGATTAAAACATTAATTTTTTTTAAAAATACCAACAAAATTAATTTAAAATAAAAAAACATTTTTTTTTAAAACACGATTAAAATATAATCTACAATGTTAAATGATTGAATTGATGTTAGCATTTTGCCCCTACCAACACTCAAGCTACTCAATGTTGATTTGAGATTTTCTGGTATATTTTGGATATGATCATTATCGAATGGCATTATATATTTTTCTGTTTTACAATAATCACACGACTATTTATGTATTGGTGTTAATCGTGTTGTGTACATGGGTGCTGTTTATGCTGATGCAGTTTTCAACACGGATAGCAATCATTCAGTGGTTCAAACATACAATTTCACCACGTTCAAGTCGTGTGATTATGACGATTCTGTCGGAAATGAAACCGTGGAATGGTCGTCCACCAATCCATCCAACACCCTCACACAGGCAGTCACAGTGGCAGTTCCTCTACTCAAGGAAGGACCGACGTTTTTCTTCTCTGGGGATTACGACGGGGAGCAATGTGTGAATGGCCAGCATTTCAAAATAACCGTGTCTCATGGAAAAGGGCTACCGGATAGCCTGAAAGATCCGTCCGATCAGGCCCCGGCTCCAAATGCTGCCGATTATGGCTCGACACCGGATACGGTTGTGCCCTTTGACTTCAATAACCCTCAAGATCAAGACACTGATGTCAAGAAGGATTCTGGATCTATTTCGTTGCATGTGAAGAATTTAGATATGAAACTGAATGGGATCTTGCTTTCGTTAGGGATTCTCTACATGTTTTGATGAGTTGCTTTTATTTTTTTTTCTTCCCAAGATCTCTTAATTCATAGATGTGACGGGTTTGTACCTATAGAAAGAAGCTCTTGATTTCTTGTATAATAGAGTGATGTTTTATGTGTTCATCAACGGTTGAAACTATATATATATATATATATATATATATATATATATATATATATCAGCAAATATTACTCCGATCATTATCAGTACGCTTGCTTATTGGTATTGAAAACAAATTTGCAATTATGTTTCAGAATATGAGATAAATCGTAAGAATAATTGATGGATTCCAAGAGGGATAAGCACAGCTTGATGAGTCATATATACTGAATAATTTCTCTATGTATTAATGCATAGATAAATCTCTAGAAAACATAATTGATTCAACAAAATAATAGTGTTATATAATCATAATGTATCTCATTTCACCAAAATAATAATATATTTCATGATTTTTTTAACAAAATATATGTAAATTTTTTCAACTCCTGCTAAACTTCTTATTAAATTTTATTTTATAAGAAGGCTTTTATTACATGTTAAATTAGTTTATTTTATGAAACCTTATACAAGTTGCTTTCCCTTCTTAAAATTTTCACAAATTTATATAAATACACTTAATATGACAAAATCAACTAAGCTCAAATTCAGCTAGTATGTAGTCATTGATTTTTTTTTTTTAAATTTTAATGAAAAATAGTTTAAACCACCCAACTAAACACACCCAAACAATAGTTTAAGTCATGGTTTCTGAAAAAAAAGAAGCAATAAATTATTATTTATTCTTTTATTTTGTAGGAACCCGAAACCTCCAAGTTCCCAAGTTTTGTAGCCTCGGATACGCAATCAAGAAAAGTGAAATCACTTGCCATGATTGCCGAACACTTCCCATGAATCATGATACATACAAGAGGCCTCTGACTCAGAATTGGAACTCGAGGAAGGTGAACAGTCCGCCTGCATGGTAGAGCAAGACAAAAGGTTTTTTTTTCTTAACAAAAAAGAACCTTTTTTTAGGCGATGTAGTTGACAAAGACAACTAGTTAGAAAAGTGATGGAAAACTAAAGAGTAACTAAAATAATAAAGATAGAAAAAATTATTAGCAGTTTGCATATAAAAGAAACAAATATTTAAACTAAAACTGCATATAAAATTATTAGCAGTTTTAACAAAAACATGTATTTTTCAAAACTTATTTTTTAAAAAATGCAACTAAAAGTTTTTCTTAAACCTATTTTAATTTAAATTACAACCACAAAAGCTAACTAAGTAGATTGTGTTGTTGGATTTCTTACCTTGATATTGTGAAATTGGTTTAACGTGAAAGCCTCCACTGTTCCATTTGCAGCACTTGGTTACAGAGGAATGAGACTGAAACATTTACAAGGTGGGATCTGTGGAAATCTCTTGTGAAAGAATTTCTAAGATTTCTACTAGAATTGGTGCCAGGCTGCCACCAAAACCAATTGGAGTAAACATCTTCTTGTCTTCACCTTGAGATGAGTAGGCAATTATTCACTAGAAAGCACTGGCATCAGAAAAAGCCAGCAATCCTCTACCACTGCAATGGTCGGCAGATGACAAATCAGCAGTAGGAATAAATAATAGCAAGTATAACGCACAGTTTAATAATGTTAAGTACAGAAAAGGCAAATGATATTGAAAAACAGTACTAGACAGCAAGATTTGTCAATTTACTGAAGTTTCTCGTGGACTGAAGATAAAAAAGAAATACAAAGAAAAGGATCATTTGGAAAATCATTCAATGATACAAGCTTAGGTGCATTGTCACAACTGGTCTATGGAACTTCACATTAGTACTATTTCATGAATTGACGACTTCCAGCTTTTTGCAGAACAGTTTGTCTTCAGCAAGTCATGTAGATTCAGATGACAACACAGTCATACTCCAGCAACCCCAGCTTAAAACATTTACAAGGTTTCGAACAAAGGAAAAGGGAAAAGGGAAAGACCAGAGGCATTGAAATGTGTACAGCATAAATAGTATACAAGGAACCATAAGTTAACCTTACTAGGAACAGAAACCATCCACATGACACTTTGCTCCAACTCTTGAATATACCTAAGTATCATATCAACTCATATACCATAAACTTAAGATTTATAGATGGAAGTTCCAGTCGCTGCTGGGAATAACAAATTGTTAATAAATTAGTAATTACTGTATCCTTTCAATTTGAATATCGATGTAATTAAAGGTGCAAACTCTAAACACTGTGGCTTTAAGACCAGTCACCAATTCAATGATTATGATGACACTAACAAGTACTATTTTGTAGCACAGAAACATATGACTGCCTAGGTAACGGGTTCTAGGACCAATTAAAAATCGTCAAGAAAGGTACATCAGAAAGACAGAAGCACTAAAAGCATACCATTATCAACTTAAAGACAGGTAGAGGACCTCCACCGCATATCCCAGCTTGAGCTAACTTCTGTACTCAGTACTCTCCGCCACAATGCAAAACCCTGGCTTCTCTATGCATTACTACTTGCGAGTTCGTTTGAAATCCTTATGACTGGCTAGGTTTGACATTGATGCATTCATCTCTTCCAAAAGGGTCGTTGCCAATTCCACCTTACCCATCTTCTCCAGACTGGAAATTAACGATCGATAGATATAAATAGATGGGCGGATCTGCTTTGTCTTCATCTCTTTGAGGAGTCTCAATGATTCCTCGATGTTTCCAGACTGGCCAAAACTCCCAATCAATGCAGTATATGTAAGCAAATCTGGTTCAATTCCACTCTCAACCATGTCCCGGAAATACACTGAACACAAATCCAATCTTCCTACCTTCCTTAACTGATTTAGCAAAGTATTGTAAGAAATAAAATCTGGGAGAATTCCTGCTTCCTTCATGGAGGCAAACTCAAAGAGCATTTCATCAATCCGACCTGCATGACCTAAAAGATCCAAAACAGTATTATACGTGACCAAATCCGGCCTACATTTCAGATTCTCCATCTGCTCAAATATCAGAAGGGCTTTGTCAAACTGCCCACATTCAGCAAAAGCAAAGATAATTCTATTTACAACCATCATGCTACTCGGGAATGTCATTTCAGAAACTTCTTTGACAAGTCTCAGTAGCTGGACATCATCATTTGTCTTCACAAAACCCCTGGCAAGTTTCAGATACGAAGTCGAAGGCAAAGACTGACAAGACACAATCAAATCCTTAAAAACCTGGGACAAAATCGCAATATCATTTTTTTCACTAGCTGCCACCAAAATGATATTATAAGCACTAGGGCCAAGGAAAATGTTTTTATCACATAATGATTGCAGCAGTCTAACCGCAGTGAAAAGGTTTCCAGCTTTACACAAGTTATGGACATAAGCAGTTCCGATTCTTCTGGTGGCAAATTCTGGGGCATTTTCGACAGCATTAAGCATTTGATTCAAGTTATCATCTTTGACCTCCCCTTCATCAAAAGACACCCGTGTTGTGAGTCGTTTGCAATGATCAATGACTTCAGTTATAGTAACTAAGTGGGGTGAAATCCGAGAACCAACAAGGATGGATATGACACAATTCTGCATTAGAGATAATAAATCAATACCAACTACAATTTTTACTAAAAAAACTAAACCAAAAATATAAAAAGAAAGAAAAAGAAACCCTCCAAAATCTAATTTGCAAACTACAAGCATTTAAACCATGTCAGAAATGCAAAGTTCTAACTACAAAACCAATTTCATGTTATTTCAGCTTTATTTTGAAAAAGAAAAAAGAAAAGAGAAAACTCATTTAGAGTGGAGGTGACTCGGTCACCATTGACCTCACACGACTAAAAAATCCAACTTTTCTCAGGTGCCAAACACCAGAAAAAGAAAATTATTACAAAAAAAACCCCACCAACAATAATAATAACAGTAATGAAATGGGAAGTCAAAGTTACCTTTCGAGGAGAGAACTGAACTTTATGAAGATGTGAAAGGAGGCTGCTTGATAGAGCGAAGGATCTCGCTACCACATTTACAAAATTTCTCATTGCAATCTGTTTGAAATCAGGCTTCTTATTGCCGCCGGGATTGAATGCGATTACTTTTAAGCTTTTTTGCAGCAATTGAATTAACTGTGGATCGTCTTGGGCAGGTCGGGTTTGGTGACTGAGAGAGGGTATAGCATATTCCTCTCTTTCTTTGTGTTTTTTTTTTTTTTTTTGAAAATTACCGACCCTTCCAAGTTCCAAGTTTCAAAAATTACACTTTACGTGTTTATAATGCTTATAACACTTTATATGCTTGAGCGCGCGAAAAATTAGTCACAAAGAGTTTTAAAAAAATTATAATTGAGCCCTCTCCTCTACTTTCTATTTTGTAGTAAACAGAATGCTACCAAGAGTTCAACGTCCTTAGAGGATCTTCATCATTGAAGGCCTGAGCACTAACCTATAAAATTAAACGGATCGTGTAACGATCAACTTCTATAAGATCATATGAAGAAAGCCTTGTGAAATAAGAAAATCATGTTTACAAATGACAAGCTGATATTTCAAGTACCTTCCCGAGAGAACCAGCATAAAAGAATTATGGAGAGAGCTTGACTTGGCCATCACTGAGCCTGTGCACATCCTTAAATTCAACCCCTTGTTAATTCAGCAGAAGATATGTAAGAACTTGTTCCGCAAAGCAGTCATCACAAATTAAATAAAAAGGCCAAGGGAGAAAATGAGAGTCAAATCAGAGGTGGGATTGTAGCACAAATATCAACCCAAACGGTATGGTTGGGTTCTGATTGGAGATAAAAGAGATGGCAGCTGGTAAAAATATCAAACATGTTCTGTGCAAAAACGCAAAACACTCATAAAGGGAAAAGAACAAGCGACAGAAATTAAAAGGATAGCTAAGAACAAAGATAAATGGACAGAAAAGGATAGATATTGTTAAGAAACCCGTCGATTGAGAAGAGCAGAGCGAACCTAAAATTTTGCCATTGGGTTTCTGTTCGAATTCAAATATAAGATGAAGGGCTTGCATGGCTTTTGTGGCGCTGGTGGACAAGTGCTTGTGCTGGATATGCAGCGAAGAAGACAGCAGTGCAAACAGGTTTTCAGCGGAGGAGGAGCTGATGAAGGTTGGGCTTATTTCTTTGCTACACCGAGCCACTCATCAACTTCAACTACAGCGATGTCGTATAGAAATATTATGAATTCAAATGAATAAGGTATTTTCTATTTCTATAATTGAACATATAATTTTTCTGTGAGTTCATAAATTAAAGAACAGGAGATTGAGATAAATTTGGTTATTTAATTTAATTCATATAATAACATCTGACTATATATTTATATTCCTTGATCATTGTCAATCCATTGCACAGCAATCCAGAATAGAATGAATAGATATTTTTTTTCTTTTTTTTTAAATGAAATTTCATGAAATAAAAAGCAATGAAATTAGTTTGATAATATATTTCAAAATTAATGTAGTTATTATTATTATCATTTCATTTCATAAGAATTCAATCATAAAATATCGTTTATATGTTTTTCATTTGAAAGTTTCAACGTATATTAGGCTTATCTTTTTCTTTTTTATTTTGTTTTAAATTTAATAAAATAAAATATCAATAATAAATATTTGACAATTAATATTTTTTTAAAATCTTATGAGTAAATAAGTTTGTGAAAATACATCATGACTTCAAAAACATTTTGTAATTTGTCAAAAAAAAAATCTGGATGTAAAAGCTTTTATAATTTATGGTTTAATATCAATGATTTATTCGATTTAAGCATATCAATGTATTTCTAAAACATAATATGGATTTTTAAAAAATATTTAATTAAATTTAATAAAAAAGTTTTTTTATATTTTTATACACCATACAATAAAAACACTTGGATCCTATTGCTAATTAATAAGTCAAGATATCAATATATTATTATCAATAATACCAAATAAAAATAAACATTCATACAATGTGTCAAGTCTAACCTCGAATGGGTTTGATAGTATATTAAACCTAGCCTTGAGGAGGTGCCAAGCTCGCTTGGTAGCATGTCAAGCTGAGTTTTAGATGGATTTAAAATCTATTATAATTTATCATTTTTTTTTATTTTTTAGCGGAACAAAATAAGTGAAATATATTTTATAAAACAACTTAAAATATCATAAAGATAAAGTTACTTTTAGTCATTTTTATCCACAAAAGAATAAAATTCATGAATTATAAATACACTATGAGACTTTCAGAATAAAAATTTATAATTTTTATTATTTATTGCATATATATTTTTTAAAGTATCTCTCTCTAGAATATTATTGATTTTTTTTTCTAAAAATATATTTATTTAAGCATTTAAAGTCATTACCTCCACAAAAAAAAAATATTTTATAAGTATTAACCACAAGTTATCTTGACCTATTAAGTACCAAATACAAGCTATCAACTATTTTGACTATAAAAAATAATTAAAATTACTATAATTTATTGATTAATTAAGTATTCAATCTTTAAGTCTTATTACTAGACTATCTAAATTTTTAAAACTTCATCACTAATAATAATAATAAAAAAAAAAAACTAGAAATGATGATTTAGACAATAGCAAGCACCAAATTATAATATATCAAGACAAAGAAGGTTTTTATTGTTTAAAATATAAGGGACCTTTTTCCGAAAATACTGTAGTTTTAGCGAAGATCATGACAAAATGATGTTATTTTAATGAAATGACATTTTAGTCCTTATAATTCGAATTCATTATCATCAATCTCAGTATATATAGACGAAGTTTTACCATAATCTCTAGTTTGTTGTCTTAGGAGAGAGAGGGCCATGAAATAGAAAAGAGTGAGAGAACAAGCCATTGAAACAACTACCTCAATGGTGGATAGAGGTGATTTGAGACTTGTTAGTTTACATTAAGTTTAAAAAATAGTTTTTATTTGATAAGTAAATTTTTTAAAAATAAATTATTTTTAAATGTTCAATAGTTTTACAGAAAATAAATAAAAAAACACATTTTATTTTTTAATACACACGACAAAAATGCATTTGATTTTGTCCAAGTTTTTTTTTTTTCAAAAACATTCTTTTAAATGTTTTATAATTTCAACCTTTATTCCTACCATAGATTTGGATCAGATTTAGATAACTGATTTTAATTAACTTAATTTTCATCATTAAATATGAAATTTACTAAATATAAAAGCAAAAATTGTAAGAACAATATGAGAAATATAAACAAGAAAGAAAGAGAGTAAATTATTCTTTTAAATGTTTTACAATCCAACCGTGCTTCTAATTTTTTTTTAATTTTAAATAAATTTTGAATTTTAATATATTAATATAAAAAATAAAATTTTAAAAAAATATTATTTTAATAAATTTCCAAAAAAAAAAAATACTTTAAAAAACATAATCCAACACTCTCAAATAATCTCTATTAGTATCTCTGCCAGCTTCTTCTTGTATACTCATTCGCACAAGTAAAATATGGAAGCCAGGAAGAGCCTTTCAGTTTTCGCCGTCCTCCTTTTTCTTGTTCTCTCCACGTCTAGTAAAATGCTCCTTCTACCCTATGCTGTTTAATTTATTGTTAGCTAAGGTCGATAGCAGATTATTTACACACAAAAGGATGAAATCACTAAAAACTGATCGACATTCATACATCTAAGTACTTGGATATAAACGTGGAAGTGTGTCTCATAGAGAACCTGCACACCCATATTTTAAAACTTGGTCATTTTCCAGGAAATGCTTGAAAAATTCTAAATTTATAAACACAGTCTGTTACCTAGCGTGAAAGTAATGGACTTAAATACATGAAGGTGATGTAAAGATTCTTTCACTGACTCGATTCCTTCTTACTGAGTGCAGGTAGCGAAAAGATGCTGGCAAATGCTGTGAAAAAGATGAATGCAATAACGGATGCGTGGCGCAGGCTCTTATGGATGTTGCTTCTTTTTAGAAAAGCCAGATGACACTTGTGTCTACCGTTACCCTCCGCTGATTCCTACTCCTAGTTGCAACACAAGTTTCAGTGTATTTCACTATCCATGTCAAATGGGATGACTAAAGGTAAAAATAAGTAAAGGGAAAAACAAGTAAATCATTACTAATTGTTTTCTGTCATTGCAGGCGCGCTCAGTCTGAATTTTGACACTATTTGAATCCAGATTCCAAATGAAAATAGATCCATGCGTGCTCAACTATCTATCATAGTGAAAGCTGCCTAATGAAATTTACTTGCATCCGAATCCAATCTAAGCAGGGCAGTCATCCCTTTCTTTGAATGTAAGGGATTGGATACAGTTAGCTAAAAGTAAACCACATCAACAGGTACATGGCGAGTCCCCGCTGTCAGTAAATCTTAGCCAGGAAACTGAAACTGTCTTCAATTGCTCTTAATTACTCTCAAAAGCTTGCACATCTTGTCAGCGGAGTTCTTCAATGGGAGTTGACCTCTTCTTGGTTCAATAACCTCCATGAAAATGATCTTCCTTCTTGTGTGGTTAGAAAGACTTTTGTAAGTAACGTGGCAAAGGGAAACAAACTTAATGCTGGTAGAAAATCAAGCACCAGGAAAGCAACAAGGAAAATTGACTCCACTGGAATGGGGTACAATTCGGGCTTGTTGGGCATGTGAATCATGGCCCAACTGAATTCAATCCTTAATTAAGCTTGGCCCAATATCAGCCAGTGATGACAAGTGCATAGATGGGCTTTCTCAATCTTGGATCATTCATGCCCAATTCTTTAATTTATTAATGGAAGGCCTAGTGGGCCTCATCCTTCTCTTCCATTCCAACTTAGAAAGAAGTCAGCATTTCATGTTCATGTTTTAAAAATTGTTCAAAAATTCATTTGGTGGTTAGAGTTGAGCGGAGGCGGTTGGATAAAAAAGATGCAATGGAGCCGCGTGCAAGCCACGTGCTAGTGCAGAATAAAAGTTTTGGCTCATCGTTGCATGTGCTGCGCGGGTCTAGGAAGCGCCTATAAGGTGTGCCTCCTTTTCGTCTTTGTTTTTGTGTTGGCGGTGTTGTTCATTGCCGCTTACAGAAGGAGATCGGGCGACCTAAAGTTCCGTGATCTTCTTTCTCTCTCTAATGTAACAACTTTCTCTTTTTTTTTTTAAAAAATAATAATAATCAAGGCTGCTATTGTGGTGGTTTGGGTCCTCGATAGGTTGTTAAAGCTATTTTATTGCTAAGGGTTTCCATCATTGTGGCTGGTGGGTGGCTTCTGGTGTTGAAGTTGTCGTGAAATTGCCGTGAATGGAGGGAATAGGGGTTGCATTACTGGGTTTGTTGGCTGCGATTAGGGAGGAGGAGCTTGAAACTTGGTTGGTGATGAGTGGATGGTTGTCATGAGGCACTGAAGATGGCGGTAGTGGGAGATGTTGTGGTGGAGGAGGTTTCCAATGTTTAAATTATTACCTCTTGTTTTTTAATTTTATCCTCGTTCTTATTTTCTTTTTAATTTTTTCATTGTTTGATTTTTTTTTTAAAAAAATCAATGTGAAAACAAAAGGCGAAAGGGTAAAAAATTATAAAAATGTGAATTTATTTTTAGGAAATTTTTGCATTTTTTGAATTTTGGAGAACACAATCAACAAAAGCGTCAAAGTCATACTGAACAAAAGCGTTCATACAATGCAAGAACAAGCGCTCTCCATTGAATTGTTTTGGGAAGAAAATAAATCATAGTGAACCAAGAGGCTCGTAAAAAAAAATTGTTTGATTTTTAAGACTTTACAGCTTTCATAAATTTTCTCCTCCTACCCTCTGTATAAACTAACATGCATGCCTGTTTTGAAGATTCATTTCTTTGCATTAACGAGGATATAGTTCTGTGATTAACATATCATTAACGGACAAAGGCTTCGAGCCCGTCCTGCTTCTCACACAATATGCCGGCTTCCGAGGCAATGGTAGCGTTACCGAGAAACTAGTGAGCATGAGAACTATTGTTGTCAATTTTGGTCTATTTTTTGGATCTTCTTGAACACACAATAAGGCAATATGGAGGCATCTAGTGATCTCATTTCTGGAGTAAGAATCTCCTAAGCTTGCATCCATTAGTTCCAGTGCTGTCCCATTTGTCCATTGTTTCCATGCCTGCAACCATCAATAGCTATGTTCAGAAACATTCTCTTATTCTCCCCGTCGTTGATCTTGGCATAAATAAAATAAAAATGTGTTCAATTATTTTTCTCTTACATAGCTTAGAAGGTCCATGCCATTGTCTGATTGATAGAAACTGCTGTTCTTTTTGCCACTGATAATCTCGAGCATCAAGACACCGAAACTATACACGTCTGACTTAACGGAGTACTGTCCGCGCATTGCGTACTCCGGAGACATGTAACCACTAGAGTATATCCAACAGTCGGCATCGATTACAGAAAAAGAACATCGGCAATTAATCCCTTCAATATTAACCATAATTAGCTAATTGAAACTGAATCAGTTTTCCTACTTTCAAATGATTTTGGCATCTTACATGGTTTGTCGAATCAAATCTGAAAATTAATGACTCATAGATTTATCATTTGGGGAAGCAAGGTATTTTTATGATTTAATATTTAGGAAAAAAAAAAGCACAACAATTGATTATCGATATATGTTATTGGTCGAATGTCAACAATAAGCTAGGCATGACCTTATATAGTTTTTAACATGTATGTTCTATATATTAACATTTTTTTTTTAATTCGAAGATAGGTTTCCTCATGCTCGGATCAACATACACGTGAATTAAGATTAGTCTTTTTTTTTTTTTTAAGGAATTGTTAGGAGCACTTTCCACATTATCTTTAGCGTACTTTGAAAAATTAAATAAATTCTCATCTTAAGAATTAAATCTTGAAAGAAATTTGTTATGTATATATCCTCTTCTTTTATGTAACTTCTCTTTTGATAATGTTTTAACATGGATGAAGTTATGCTTCTTGCTTCACTAAAAATAAGGGTTTAATAAACGATAGTGTAGACGAACAAAATATAGAATTTAGGCCTTAAAAGTACTTACAGTGTTCCAGCGATTCGGTTTGTAATTCCTTGACTTTGATCACCTCCAAAAATCTTTGCCATACCAAAATCTGCAATCCTGGGATTCATTTCCCCATCCAACAAAACATTGCTTGCTTTAAGATCACGGTGGATGATTCGGAGGCGGGAATCTTCGTGAAGATAAAGGAGACCTCGAGCAATCCCCCCTATGATTTTGTACCGAATTGACCAATCCAACAGTCCTTGTTTTGCAGGATCTTCATGTATTTATAAAATAATAAAAAAAATCAGAATGGAGCTAAGAAAAATAAATAATCAGGATGCATCACACGCAAAATATTGGTTAAGAAAAGTCAAACCAAATAGGAAGTGGTCGAGGCTCTTGTTGGGAACAAACTCATAGATTAGTATCTTCTCTGCCCCTTGCAGGCAAAAGCCCAATAGCCTGACTAGATTTCTATGCTGAAGCTTGGCTGTCAACAGGACCTCATTATTAAATTCTGCTGCACCTTGACCAGAATATTTTGATAGCCTCTTCACAGCTATTTGTTGTCCATTAGGAAGTGTTCCCTGAGAATGCACTAATTTCATCAATGGTTGAGCAAGCAATTTTTCGTAATTTCTTTAATCCTAATGCAACAAGGTCTTTTCTGTTCTTCAAAATTTAAACCCATCACGAATTGCTTACCTTGTAAACCTCACCAAATCCTCCTTCACCTAACTTGTTATCAGGGGAGAAATTGTTTGTGGCAGCTTCTATAGAACTCAAATCAAATTGCAAGGACTCCACAGTTGAAATCTCATCTCCATCTACACAACACAGATAGATCTTCGATTGAGTTTTTGAGAATATTATTATCCAACATCGGCAGAGCACACAACATAAAATACACTGTTTTGTTCCAATTAGAAAAGATTTCTAATGTTCTTTACCATCTTTTTCTGGCAAGGAAACTCTGTTTTTTCTTGCCCTTCTTCTCAGGAAACTGAACCCCATGCAGAAAAGCACCATAGAAACAGCAATGGGAATGGCAATGGCTACAATCACAATTATTGAAACACGGCCTTTTCCTGAATGAAAACAAAGAGGTTTCAATCATATGCAGTGCACAATAATTCAGTCAGCTAATTAATTGCTTTATTCTTCACGATATATTTTAAGTTCTAATAAATATATTTTCTTAAAGAAAATGAAATAATAATTTCGGATGTTCAGAAAATAAGAATCACAATTATGTAAGAGTTAGAAATACTCAAACAAATACAATAAAAAATTCCATGAAATCTTAAATTGAAATATTAATTATCCATTTATCACAGCATGTTTCATCAATAAATCCATTTCCTAATCCATCTTTGAATAATGTTAGACTATCTGGTGATTTACAAGACCCAGAAGATTGCAACTAATTACTTTTTCATAACAGAAATAAGTAAAAAATTAAACAAAATGAATTTTAAGCAATTTTTAATCTTTAATTTTTGTCTTCTTAATTATAAAATAATAAATTATTTTTCTAGTGAGAATTAAAAAAATGTAATTTTTCTTAGAAATATGCCATAAATAAATAATTGGAAAAGGAATTGAATTTAATTTTTTAATCGTTTTTTTAAGTTACAATAAAAAACCTAATACGTGTCTCTTTTTTTTACAAGTAAAAAATAGCAACAAAAAAATTTGCTTGATCATGAAGGAAGGGCTACTATAATCAATTGTTTAAATTGAAACCAAATAAAGACTATGTTGGTCCAACTAATTAATGTGGACAAAGCAAAAAAATAAATCAAACCAACTTTACCTTTTGGTCTTGTCAGTGGAGAGGGAGGAGGAGGTGGTGGCTTTGCCGCAACCGTTGTTATATTATAAAACTTAAAGGTTTCATACCGGACATTACAACTTGGATATAGGATGCTTGCTCCCGGGCTTTGGCTACAGCAACTAGACAAAATAGAAATAGCTATCCTAAGACATCGATTACAATCCGAGCTTGACAAGTCCGGTGTGCACTGCGCAAGGCTGTACAAGTTTGGAGACTTTGTAAAATATTCTCCAACTGCAAACTTTTTACCTCCTGAAGTAGCAATTGTAGCCTGAGTGACTGTATCATTCATGGTGGTTGCCACTAGCCGGTTAAAGCGTTCAGGTTCGTCTGCGATATTCTGAGATTTAAACAGGAACACTCCAGGGTCTTGGTCCATGGTAGCGAAAAAAGCCCTGTTTGAGTAGCGCAAGAGGCACAAATCGTACCATAAAACGACCACTTTTTGAACTGGGCAACGTTGGATTGCATCTATGGCAGCCAAGGCGACACAAATCTGGCAAGCATTTTTGTCAACGTCGCCACGGCAAAGGAACAGGCCATGAACATCATCAGGGTCCAGCCCTATAGAGGAGTTGTAGAATCCATTGAGATTATTGCGGGGTGCATTGGACATAAGTGAAATAAGGAGGAGATTTAAATTGGCTTGGTAAGTGCTGTTTCCCGTGTAAGTTGTGTCGTTACTGCATGAATGATAGAGATAAGAAGGGTCCTGTGAGTTAGTGATAGTAGCAAGGCTAAGCAAGGAGAGTAGAGCTATGAAGAAATTGATAGACTTCATTTTTGGTGATCAAGTTTTCTAGCCAGCAGCTCTTATTTTTGCTACTAGCCCTGCGAATATATGAAGATTTAAGTCAATGAAGTAAATAATGCTTGCATTGACTGTAAAAATAGGTACGAGCTAAAGGTCTCGATCAACTTTCAAAACTACTCCATTGTTGTGCAGAACTGACCCATCAAAAATTCAACGAGAACATGGAAAAAAAATATGAAGAATCCTAATCAAATTCATTTGTGGAAATTTGTTTCGTGAAAACTGTTGTTGGATGGCAACAGAAGTGCTTAAGGAGACACAAGTCTTCAACGTAATGCGTGGGTTGCAATGCTAGTGGACGGAGAGTCATTATCAATCACTGTTCTTTGCCGCGTTGCTCTCTGCTCTCCTTGTGTGTGAACATTTCTTTGAATTTTCTACAAAATGTTTTTTCGACGAAGGGATTTACATTTGCAACTATCTATCAATTAGAGTTTTGAGATACTTCTAGTTTTTTTTTAGATAATAGTCCATAGTATTATTAAGAAAATGGCTAAAAAGATAAGCTTTTGAGTTTTGAAACAGGGGAAGGAAAACATGGGGGCAAAAGAAAAGAAAAGAAAAGACAATTGAAATCAGCTCCTCCCTTCTGCAGAACCGTTGGCATTACAACTGCTATGAACATTCTCGCCATTGAGGTCCAAAGAATCAAGCCTCAGCCATAATTAATGAGAAACTTCGAAGGACCCTGGAAAAACAGTTTTGAAGCTTTGAGGCAGCACCATTAAAAATGACATCTTTTGGATGAAGCCAAAAACTCCATACAACACAAAGAAAAGAAGCTTTCATAAGAGATTTTGTTGTTTACCTTTCACCATGGAAAACCATTAGTAGCACATATCATCAACATATTTTGGGAAAACACTGCAAATACCCCATCTTGAAAGAAATTTCATCCATAGATTCCAAGCAAAGTGGCAATAAATGAAGAGGTGACTTGAAGATTTCAGGTTTTTATTGCAAAATACACATCTTAATTCCTGAAGGGTAAGAAAATCATGCTGAAATAAGAAATTTTCGACGGATACTTTGTCTTGAACAACAAACCAGAGGAATAATTGCAGTTTTGGTGGGGCTTCTTTTGTCCAAACTAAAAATTAGAATGGTTGCGCATTATTATAGAGCAGCTGATACATCATATTAAAACATGATTTTACTCTAAAAAGACCATTTATATTGAACGTTCAAATTTTCTTATCCAGCCTGAAGCATAGCATAGTCTTTGAATCCAATGAGGATGATAATAGTGATAACTGCTATTGTTCGAATCAAAAAATATACATCATATTTGATTTTGGTGTCACTTTAGAACCCACTTCAAGTGAAACATTAAAATAAAATATATGAATTCAACCAAACTTTTTACGTTAAAATTGGAATTGAGAAAAGAGGAGTGAAATGTTATTAGTGAATAAAAAAGTGATTGACAAGACAAATATTATCATCCTACAAATTAATTTAGTTTTAGTGATTTTTAAATTAATCTTTTTAATTTTTTCAATGTACAGCACGGACAAGTGTGAAACAAAAGATTTTCTCGTACAAATGTGAAAAGAACCCTTAATTACTACCTCCTACCAATGTCACATGCTCTTGATGGTGTACAGCGTCACCCTTACCTGTGATATTAATCTATACTCGAGCCTGTTATCCTATATTTGTTTTCAAAACAATGTCTAAGTTAATGTTCTATAATAATAATAATAATAATAATAATACACGCGACAAAAATGCGTTTGATTTTGTCCAAGTTTTTTTCTTTCAAAAACATTCTTTTAAATGTTTTGTAATTTCAACCTTTATTCCTACCATAGATTTGGATCAGATTTAGATAATTGATTTTAATTAACTTAATTTTCATCATTAAATATGAAAATTACTAAATATAAAAGCAAAAATTGTAACAACAATTTGAGAAATATAAACAAGAGAGAGAGAGAGTAAATTATTCTTTTAAATGTTTTACAATCCAACCATGTTTCTAAAAACAATTGAATTTTTTTTAGTTTTAAATAAATTTTTTCAATAAATTTTGAATTTTAATATGCTAATATCAAAAATAAATTTTAAAATACATACATACATACATACATATATATATATATATATTATTTTAATAGATTTCCAAATAAAAATAATTTAAAAAACATAATCCAACACTCTCAAATAATCTCTATTAGTATCTCTGCCAGCTTCTTCTTGTATACACATTCGCACAAGTAAAATATGGAAGCCAGGAAGAGCCTTTCAGTTTTCGCCGTCCTCCCTTTTCTTGTTCTCTTTACCATTTCTAGTAAAATGCTACATCTACCCTACGCCGTTTTATTTATTGTAAACTTAGGTAGATAGCAGATTATTTACACACAAAGGGATGAAATCACTAAAAACTGATCGACATTCACACATCCAAGTACTTGGATATAAACGTGGAAGTGCGTGTCTCATAGAGAACCTGCACACCCATATTTTAGAACTTGGTCCTTGAATACATGAAGCTCATGTAAAGATTCTTTCACTGACTCGATTCCTTCTTACTGAGTGCAGGTAGCGAAAAGAAGCTGGCAAATGCTGTGTAAAAGATGAATGCAATAAAAGATGCGTGGCGCAGGCTCTTATGGATGTTGCTTCTTTTTAGAAAAGCCAGATGACACTTGTGTCTGCCGTTACCCTCTGCTGATTCCTACTCCTAGTTGCAACACAAGTTTCAGTGTATTTCACTATCCATGTCAAATGGGATGACTAAAGGTAAAAATAAGTAAAGGGAAAAACAAGTAAATCATTACTAATTGTTTTCTGTCATTGCAGGCGTGCTCAGTCTGAATTTTGACACTATTTGAATCCAGATTCCAAATGAAAATAGATCCATGCGTGCTTAACCATCTATCATAGTGAAAGCTGCGTAATGACATTTACTTGCATCCGAATCCAATCTAAGCAGGGCAGTCATCCCTTTCTTTGAATGTAAGGGATTGGATACAATTAGCTAAAGATAAACCATATCAACAGTTACATGGCGAGTCCCTGCTGATTCAGGTTTACAGTCCCCTTTTGCCTTAATTGACCCAGTTAAAATCCCATCAGACAATATCGAAAAATGTAATCAAGAGAACCTCCCCCCTTCTCCCAATCTTCATCTAAACATGTTAGTTGCAGTTGATATAACGTATAACTCAAATATTAGAGCTTCATGGAAAGAAATTCGATTCTTCATTTGTCACACAATCTCTCTCTTATCAAGAACGGTATATTTCTCTTGAAGGTCAAAGAAATGCAAAACAGTTAGCCTGATCAGCCAACTGTTCAGGTATGCATCCACTACTAATAAATGTGTACTAAGCATATTCACCCTCCTTTTGCAAGGTTATGAGCAGCTAATTTCTCCATCAAATAAAAACTGTTCATCTGTAATAAACTTGCACAAGCAAAGTTCTAGAGAATAGAAAGCTAAAAGCAAGACCATCGATCACTTCTCCAAGTATCATTAATAGTACATCTAGAAGAAGAATGGGGATGGATAAACTAGCACCATGTCGGTATATATTCCTGTTACTAAGGTTCTACAACAAGAAGAACAAAAAAATCCCCTGCAAACTTTACAAAATCAGACTAAAAGATGGTTTGTTCAATAAATTGAACATGCATCCTTCCCAGTGCAAAAATCGCAAACTTCAACTAATTACTAACCTACTGTAGCCCTAATTATTCACAAACAAAAGGTGAAGCTAAAAGAAGTCCATTTCAACTTCCATACCTCACAATACCAAAATCACAGAAAATTAAAATCTAATAATTATTTATTTATCCAGTCATAATTACCAACAACACACTTGCAATCCTAAAAATCAATAAGCAAAGATCACCAACTCCACAAAATCAAGCAACACAACAGTCAATTAAACACGGAAACGATACATGAACACATGCATGGATATATAGATTGCAGAAATAAAGTAGTGTAATAATTCAAAAGCATCGATAACAAACCCTAGCAATTCCAAAACAACAAAAAGAGTTTCCATTTTCTTATACTAATCTAATTAACAAGAGTCTACTTATCTTTAGTAGAAACACCATATTTCTCCTGCATCTTAGCAATCTCTTCTTCTTTCTTCTTCTGATCAAACTTCTTATTCATCTTCGCTGGTTGATAATACAGCACAATCAAATACCGATTCGCCACATTGAACCCTGACAAGTGATCCACTGCCGTTTTGGCATCGTATATATCTTCATAAACCACAAAAGCAGTGCCTCTAGTGTCCTTGTTGGTTCCAATCCGGATTTGACGAATCGCTCCGTATTTTCCAAATATATCGTACATCTCTTCGCTGGATATGTTGAATGGAAGATTACGGACGTAGAGGACGCGGTTCACCTCAGGTGGAAGACGGGTGTTGCCTTTGCGGAGGCTGATTGTTTGCGCCATTAGTGTGGTATTGTTTGGGTGCTGAGAAAGCGGGGCAAAGTTTTTGGGGTTTTCTTTCTAATGTGTGCGTTAGAGGGGGACTTCAAAAGAAGAAGGGGAAATCACCTTTCAATATATTGTGGGGCGGTGTAGGCGTGGTGTCGGCTTTACAACGGGTGTTATGAAGCCACGAACGAATTGTCGTTCGGTATCCAAGAATGTCGAAAAAAATTCGTGTTTTTTTTTTTTCCATAATAATTTAATTATGATTCGTTTTCTTATAGTGAATTTTAATTTCTTATAGAAACATAATTCATAATTCGTTAAAAAAAAAGTTCCACTGAGGAATTTTTCTTTTTACGTTGCCGAAACAACATTTGAAATAATGCCTCCACGACTAGTCATATATAGGAAAATTCTATAGTATATATAAAGTAATTAGTGTTATTTTATTAATTAATTTATAGAATAATTTTTTTTTAAAAACATAAGCCTATAAAATTATTAATAAAATATCATTAACTACTAGGTCACTAAGTGCCATTAAATCTCTCTCTCTCTCTCTCTCTCTCTCTCTCTCTCTCTCTCTCTCTCTCTCTCTTCTTTTGGCCTTTAATAGCATTAGAGTAACTAGGGATGACGGGTGGGATTTAGGTGTTTTATAGAGGTTTTGTGGAAAAATCATGTTACCACCATCCCTCCAGAATAGAAATGTTACATTTGAGGGTCCAGTTGTTGTGGTCAATTGTGTGACTTGTTCCGTCCTCGTTCTGGGTTCGACTCTCTATATGTACGCCTGTCACCCCCGCGGTGCCTTACCTTGTTCCTGGGCTTGCAGGATGTCCAGTGAGCCGTGGGGATTAGTCGTGGTGTGCGCAAGCTGGCCCGGACACCCCACGCTAATAAAAAAAAAAGAAAAAGAAATGTTACACTTTAGCCCTCTAGTAATCAAAACATGTATTATCCCTATCCTTTTAGGTTTTGTTTCGAATTACAATCTAAATCATGTTTTATAAAAACTTGAATTTTTTTTAAAATTAAATTTTTATATTTTTGAATAATTTTGATAAGATGGTGATATTAATAATATATTTTTTTTAAATTAAAAAACTATTATTTTAATATATTTTCAAATAAAAAATATTTTAAAAAACAACTACTATAATACTTCTAAATATCTTAATAGTGTATTCAATTTTTTTTTTGAATTAATTTGAGTGTTTGAGTTAGTTTGTGTATATCTTGATTAATTTTATGAATTATAAAATTAATAATTATATAAATTTTTAATAACTAGTGTAGGGTGTTCAATTTTAATGTCTCAGACTAGCCCGTGCCAGGCAAACTACACTAGTCAACAATTGTTATTATAATTTTAATAGAATCAAAACTTTCCAAAACAAAAACATGTCCTTCATAACATAACCTCAGTAAAGGAATGATTTGTCATTCCAGCTAAAACAACGGCTTGTCTCTCATTAATCGTTTGTCAAGTGAATGGCTGGAATTGAATTTGGAAGTTCATCCCCACAACCAGTTTTTTTTTTTTTCCTTTTCTTCTGAAGATGGCCGCTGGTCAAGGATAACCATCCACTAAAAAGTAAAGGCTGTATTGTATTCATCATCACTGATGATTCTTCAGTAATACAACCACATTCTAAATTTGGCACCTGTTTTTAATTTCTACTCTCGAGTTTTGAACTGCCATTGTCTAATTTAATCTGTGTTCTGCTACTTGAAAAGAAGAAGATGCCATTCTTGTGGCAGGAAACAGGTTGGCACCATCATTGATTCTTCCCATCCAGCAGTTAAATAGACTTGTACTGTATACATACCTATAGCCTCATTCACAATATTACTCCCGCCCCTTCATCATGGAAAGGAGGAGGGTAAGTTCAAGAGTTCAAGGAGACAATCTGGTTTCGAATTTCCTGTGTGCATGTTTTGATTTTGATGTTGGTATTTTCCAACAAGAATTCTCGTAAACTATCAGGAGTGTTGTTATCAGCGTTAGAGATAGATGGGAACTGGAGAAAAGCTTTTCTTGTTTTTGATATCCAAGATCAAAAGAGCATGCATTTATACTAGCTATTATCCCCGGCTTTTATTTTTGTAAACGGGGATCCTTGATCTTGTTTTGATTAATATGCGTTAATGACCAAGGGGGTATTAACCAAAACAAGATCAGAACGGAAGCTGAATGCCTCCTCAAATTTACTTAACATTGACAACGATTAATTACAAGTATATCTAGTTAAATCACGTTTAAATCTCATGCAAACTGTGCAAGCTTCTGCGGCAAGACATTGATGGCTACGACTTCATTTTGTTACAGAAAAATGGAGGGCTCTCTGTTCCTCAGTTTGGAGGGTGGAACTCCAAGAACCCAGTTCCTACAGACTATTCCGTGGTGTTCACGCAAGCTCGTGCTAACAGGAGGCAACATAAGTCCGATGTCAGGCACGCCAGCCTTGGAAATGAAAGGGAATTGCTTGCTGCTGCTAACCAACACGAAGAATCTGTCATGGTGAGTCTACAGTTTACTCTTTGTCTTGTTTATACAGTCTGGTTTAACAGAGGGATTATTTTACCTGCTTGATAATTCCTGCATTTCCCCATTTGTTGCCATGCTCGCCTTGTAATGGTCCATATCCCCTGGTCATTGGTAAACGCATATGGATCATTGCATGGCAGAGGATGACCTAACATGGGAAGGCTATATACATCACTTGAGGAGAAAAAAGAATGGGGGTAGCAGTAGGAGGGAGGAGAAGTACAAAGTAAAAAATAAAAAATAAAAAATATCATATCATATTGCTGCATTCTGCTTTCTAATTCTTCTCCGCATGTATTGCCGTGCAGAAGCGAAAGAAGTTCTTCACCTACATTAATTGCTGTATTAGGCCTTGATTTCCTAAGAACCGGCCCACGGTTCATCAACTCTCCTGTAATTTTCAAGTATTTAAATATTAATTTATAGTTTGTAAATCTGTAGTTCATATATTCAAAAAGTAACATGATATGAATGATACTTGGATTACAATACTTTCAATTCATGCATTTTTACTAGTGTAGGGATAATTCTAGAGACTCAAAAGATAAATATATAATTAAAAAATTATACATACACTTGAGATAATTAAATGAACACATTAAATTTAGATTTTAAAATTAATTCCAACACCCCATCTTAATTTTGAAAATTTTGCATTTCTTGAAATTTAAAAATATTTTAAAAATCATTTTGTTATATACGATTTTCTTTTCTCATCTTTTGTTTTTATTTTTTATTTTTGAATAGCTACATTGCTACCATAATTTTTTGGATCTTCCATCTCCATCTTGAAAAGATTTTTAGCCACTCTTTGCATCATGGTTAGCTAATAGCATCTTATTGCTATCTTTTCATCATGCTTTTCGTCATCAGCTCATAATCATTTCTCTCCTTTTGTGATCATCACCACGTTTCTCTAGCTACTAACTTTTCTCAAGGTTTAGCTCCGCGACGACCTTTGTGTATTTGGCCAACTCTTCATTACGCTATTAGTTGCTTCTTCACCATGGCTCATTTGCTATTTTCCTCTTTTTTAGGAAGTTTTTTTTTAGAAAGTTCTATCCCTTCTCTTTTTCATGTAGGATTTCTTTTATATCACACACTCTCTTATATAAGGACTTGTCAACTTGCAGTAAGCCTCTCTCTTAAATTTCTTAATTTTATATCTCTTGATGGACTTTATGGCTTGCATCCATCTCTCTCTCTCTCTTCACTTCTCCATTCACTCACTCTTGTTCCATTGTCTATTTACCTTCATGATTTTTTTCTTTCTTTAACATATATGCTCTATTGAATCTCTCAAACACCCTCTACTAGATTGAACTAACTTTGATACCTCCTTGTTGGAAATAATTAAAGAGAGAGCAGGTAGGAAGGGAAGCATGGTGGGAGACCATTCTCGTATTGTATCGTATCATATCACTCTTTTAAGAGAGGAAGTCGCTCTTTTAAGAGAGGAAGTCCCTCTAGACTTGGATTTAGATTACTATAACTCTTTCAATGCATGTTTTTATACTAGTCTAAGGATAATTAATTTCAGATACTTAATAAGATAACCACATCATTAATACCTATACATGCACCTAAAAGAATTAAAGGAAACTTCAAATATAGACTTAAAAATTAATTGCAGCACTCCCTTTTAATTTTTAAAATCTCACATCCCATGAATTTGAAAATATGCTGGGAAAGCTTGCAAATTGTAAATTAGTTCTTTTTCTTATTATAACCATTTCCCATGGCCTTCATCTCGTGAATTTCTTGAATATTTTTTTAATCATTTTCTAGCATCATGGCTAATGACATCTCATTATCATCTCTTCAATCTTCTTTTCATTATTAATTATATTTGTTAGAATATAGCTCCTCTAAGCTATATGCTATTGCTACCAATTTCTTTATCATGCCTCTTTGGTCATATCCCTTCTTTTTTTAGAAAGAGCTATCTTCCCTTCTCTATATGTGATTCTTATTATACCATCTCATCTTTTATGCAAGGACTTGTCAATTTGCACTTAGCTTATCTTGGCTTTCTATATTGTTAAGCTCTACCATCTTGCACCTCTATTTTTTTTCTTATTTGAATGTTAGTTGTTTATTAATTCACTCTAGGGATTTCCCTCCTACTTCTAGACACATGCTTCAATTCTTTTAAACGCTATATGATACCATTTTGTTGGGAAAAAAATGGTGTATGAAGGGAAGTATGGTGAAACATATCTCATCCATTTGATATAACTCTCACCTTTTGTTGTATGCCTTTGTTATTATGTAAGGCTTTCTAGCTTGCATATGTTATATATATATATATATATATATATATATATATATATATATAAACAATAGAATATTAAGAGATTACAACTACATTAAAAGTAGTGATATGACATATATTGATAGAAAAGGTTGCTAAAAATATTTTTTCAACACGATATGAAAAATACAATATAAACTCGAATTATAAAAATATAAGTAATTTTCTTAACTAATTATATGGACATTTTCAGCCAAGTAGTAAATAACAATATAACACAATTAAGACAAAAATAAAATAAACAATACAAAAATTCAAGCACCTTAAAATATATAGTTCAAATAAAAATTCATAAATGGTTTAACTTAAAAATCATTTACAACATAATTATGCTCATATAATTTCATTAACTAACAATCAACAAGCCTAAAACATGTAAACTAAAATCAACATTATTGCTTTTATCTTTCTTGTTATTCCTAGGACATTCATCAAGATTATTATCATCTAGATGATTATTAATGCTATTATTAGTTTCAATACCAAAATTCTGAACATAACACTAATATTGTTAATAATATTTAACCCAAAACTCCTTGAATTCTCTTATTAGGTTCAATTTGAATATCTAAATCATCTAAGTGCCATGGCTTTTTATTTCAACATCATTAAAAAAAATTCTTTATCACTTTGATGAATCAGTCTTGCAACCTAGGATTAAGACTCTAAAATCTGATCCTCTAAACACTAATTTCATCGAACCATTTGTTACAATTGCAATGAACAATTTTGATGGATCTGATCTTTTTGGTGGATTCTTTTCTAGTTCTAATCTGGCTTCTTCATAACCAACCTAAAGTCCTATTAATAATGGTGGTCTTAACAAATTGGATGGGAAGTCTTTGGCAAGCTCTAATCCTTTACAAAAGAAGGAGGGTTTCCAGGTGGAGTCTGGAACATAGGCAAGTTCACTTAATCATGGATTGATTGATCTTAATACATCCCACTCTTTTGAATTTTGAACTATTTATAGCAACACTCTTGCTTTATAATGCACATAAAGACATAAGAAATAAAATGAGGAAAAATATATGTGGAAATAAGAAATCGAAGAGAGTCTATACAACTTTTATTATAATAAAAGATAAATGGTGTGGAAGGAATCATTGTAGATCAAGAGACATTTCACTGTGGATTATAATAGTAGTTTCACTTTTATTTTTTTTATCTTTTCGCGAGCAGATAAACATTTCCTTGGCTTTCTTCCACAAGAGTATTCAGGTTTTTTTTTTTTTTTTTTTTTTTTTTTTTTTTTTTTTAATTTCAGAGTAGAAGCAAATAATGATTTTAGCATTAGAAAAGATAAAAAAGAAGCTTTGCCTTTTAGGGGTACTTTGGTATTTTTACATGAGTATTCTGTGTAATTAAGAGGACCATGAGGGACGTCTTAATATTTTCATATTGTATTTTTAAATTAAAAAATTATTGATGCGTGTTCACCACACCTAAACAAGTGGGCGATGCCAGCACCATTAAGGAGGCACGTGAGCCACTTCCTAGTGGCCAAATATGGCCATCCATAGTATCACTAGATGTGTAGCCATGCTCTCTTACACATGAAGCGACGCATGTAGACATGTCATGGTTGGATTGCCTTCAATGATTGGTTGTTTGAGTTTTTTCTTTCTTTTCTCTCTCCTGACAACTAAAGTGCACTATTATCCTTTATTTGTTTGTTGTTTGCTTTGGTCTAAAATGGGTTTCCAGACCCTTTGTCTTGGATATGACAACCATGTGTGATACCAAACCCATACGCGGGTCAGATATGGTTGACAGGTCTAGACGTGCAGGTTTGACATGACCACCAAACCCAAGGCGCATGGGTCGAGCATCATATATATATATATATATATATATATATATATATATATATATATATAAAAGTAAGTAAATTCAACTCATCGTCTGATTAATTAAAAGATCAATATTAATAAAAATTTTGAAAATAAAATTCTTAATTCATAAAAATAGACTATTTTATAGAATGCAGCATAAAATATAAGTTACTTTTATTTTTAATTTATGCACCATGTAAAACTCTAAATAATATAAATAAGCTACTTGACAACTAAACTATATAATATTGTTTGTTATACTTTGTTTCGATTATAAAAACTCTAAAAAGCTTATAAAAATCAACAAAAAATATAAACATTAAAATTTAAAAATAATTATTCTACTTTAAAACTCATCAGAATAAATTGAACTCTTTATTAATTTTCTTATAGGTTATTTTTTGCTAATGTCTTACGCTTGTTTTTATTATTTTAAACAAAAATTGATAATATCAAAGTCTTTCTTGGTTATTGTTTAGAGCATTATAATATTGTTTGCTTCAATTCAAAAATTAATTAATTTATTTATTCATATATTTATTATTAATTTATAATCATGTGGCATATAATTCAATTCTGTCCCTAATTTTTAATTAAAAGCAAATATAAATTATATTATGTGTTTCAAAAATTAAATAAATAATTTATTATTTGATAAAACAAAGTTTAATATGGTAAATATTCAAATTTATTTATAAATAATTCTAAATAATTTAGCTGTTGGTAGGGTCTGGCATGGCCGGCAGATCTAAGTCGGTTGGGTCTGACCTGACCGCCAGACCTAAGATCCTTGAATGGCCATGCTGGACCCAACAAACTTGAGTCTAGTGGTAGTGACAAACCCAAGATCTTTGGGTCTTGCATAACCGCCAGGCCAAAAACTCTTGGGTTAAGTTACTTGTATCTGACATGGTCGCCAAACCCATACTCTTGAATCTTGCATGGTTGATAGACTCAAATCGTGTGGGTCTAGTATGGTTGCTATATTTAAGAGGCTTAACAAATTATCTATATTCTTAATTTTTTTTAAACGATATTGATGCACTGCAAAGTGGGAATCAATATAGTAGTCTATACTAGTTGAAGTAATTCATATTGTCTCTCTATTCTCTATTTTTTTTTTTTTAGTATTTGCCCATTCAATTTTGCAGCAAAGAGTGGTGAAATGTATGCAGAGGCAATAATTGAGGAGTGACGACAAAAATTTTAGGCCGGCTAGAATTGGAATTGGAATCGGAAGAAATTTTTCATATCTTACTTCAAAATTTATGGGTAACATGACTAGTCCTCCTTCCCCAATTTCACGAAGAAGAAAGCTACCATCACGGGGGAAGAAGACTACATGATGAGAATAGTTCAATCAGGGCTGTGAATTTTTATGATTTGAAACTAGAAGTTTTATGGCTCGATCTGGGGCTGATTTGGTGGCGAGTGAGGCTGGGGAGTTCCTGTTTTTATTCAGGCCTGTTCATCGATGGAGACTGTCACTATGGCTTTGAGTGGCTAAGAGTGTGGTTGTTTGATGAAGGAGATGGCATGCTGTCGTGATGGCATCACTGGTGGCATTACAGAGAGGGTTGTTGTTGTTATGTGCTAGGGTTAATTTAGGAGAAATGTGAGTTAATTAGAAGAGCATTTATAATTCCATTAAACTCGGAAAATCTATCATTTTGCACAAGTTTAACTAAATTTATTAATTTTGCATCAATTAAATTAAATTTTATTAATCTTTGAGTTTCTGGTCTGATTTTATACATTACATATGATTTACAAGTCATCCCATGATTTTAATAATCATGGCGAGAGATATCCATGAACATTTAGAAGATGAGACAATCCAATTTATTTATTAAAGAAATGTTTAAAAAAAGAAAAAGAAAAAAAAGAAAGAAATGTTACCATTATTTTGGAGAACATAACACAAGTTTATTGGAAATTCAAGCTTAGTGGAGCTGGGTTAAGTTTTGTACAAATTTTGGTATTGTGTATAGCAGTAGTACCTGCCACTTTTTAAGTTGTGGATTTAAAACGCTTCACTGGAGCATTCAGGGAAGATAGGTAGGAAGCATCAGCCCTGTCAATTCCGCTGAAAAGATAGCTGAAAGGGGCCATTTCTATGTACTTGCCAGAGCCAGGAACAACCTTCAGTTCATTATTTTCCCAAACAACTCGTCCTCCAGCAATTGTCACCTCAACCTTTCCCTGATGAAAAAATTGTATAAACTTTCAGAACCCAACATGGAGTGACAAGGTTTAGGTTAAAACACGAATATGAATATGAATATACTCAAACACGATGATAGTGAGTGAGAAAGTGCACTGCTGTACACACACAATAAAAGAAGGGTGACATATAAGGGAAAAATTAAATAGTTGCAGGATCCACACTTGACACAATTGAACATGAAATGATTCTTAATGGTTCTTCAAATCTTACAATTCATGTTTTGGATCTTATGATCTGGACTTGATTCACATGCAATTCAGTCACGATTCAATTTGATTTAGTTATTCACCAAATCTTACAAGTCACCTCAAATAGCAAAACAGGCAAAAAGAAAACGCATAATTTTGAAGAGATGGCAATTGGCAAGAGTAAGAAAGCAACAAGTCCAGAGATCATAAATGACAGCAGCATATAAACCCTTTTGTTTGGTACAACTTTCGATTTGAAGCCAATTATAAATTGAATTTACAAAAAGGAAGAGAGGGGGTGAAAGAGGAGTGAGAAACAAAGACACAAAAATGACATAGGTGAAAACAATATATTGTGGAGGCTCACTACTTTCTATCGAGTCTTGACAAGTTAGGACATGCCATTAGATAGATTATTAATTATTAAGCCATTAGGATGATCGAGTACCGATGAACAATGTCTTGAACTTCTTAAAACTACTAAATTTCTATGAACTGATGTTCATTTTGTTCCAACAATTATATGCATTCTTTATTTTAGAAACATGAAGCACGTTCTTATCTTTCGTCATGTATTTTCCATTTGTTATAAATCTTATTTTTTATGACTTGATATGATTCATAATCCCAAAAGGGCTTTCTGATCCACGAGTCCAATCTTTCTTTGACAACAATTTTACATACCAAAGAAAAGCCAATTACCACAATGCTTGTGAAAGATTACAGAAAAGCTACACATAAGTACACCCATACAGGGAAAACTTAAGAATTTAATGCAGCGAACTAGCAGATGCATGATCACTTTGTACCACAGGCAATTATCAGATGCATTCTCACTTTGTGTGACAAGCAATGCATGGATACTTTTGTGCCGGCATATTTCTCTAATTTCTAATCTCGTTTTCTCAGCCCTTATAGAGACAAGATTTTTACTGGCAATTATTTAACAAAAAAAATGTATCATATCATAATTTACATACTACGACAAGTGTGAGCATAGCTTTTAGGCATGAATGAATCCTGGTGATGATAAATCAGGTGATCCCGGGTCACAATTCAACGGTTGCAGCATGGGTCTATTTCTCCTAAAATGCTTAATAAGTAGGGTATTCTAGTGACTCCAGGCTCTAAAATGACAGCATAACCTGTTGTAATGAATCTGAACCCAAGCAGCAATTATTTTTATCTTTAAGCGTGTTCTTATTCTGGACACCATAGTTTTGATGAACTCTAAAAGCCATATATATCGAATAGAACAAATATACTTGCAAAGACGCTGAAAATACAATAAATACAGAACACCAATCACTTGGATTGGAGGCATCGAGTGATAATAGACATCAGCTAACGACGTAGCTGATGCCATTACTTTAGTCACAGTCTAATCGGTGTGAGACCCCTCTTATGCAAGAACTGCTAAGAGGTATTTTGAATTCCACTTGTTTAACCAAACAAAACAGCACTAAATTATAGTGAAAAAGTTACCTTCCCTCTTCTTCCTTCATAAACATTTGTATCTGTTCTAGAGTGGTGAGACCTTGCATTAATTTCGAAGGTTGAGTTTGGGTTGAGTATAATTATATCAGCATCAGATCCAGCAATAATTGCCCCTTTTCTTGGGTATATGTTGAAGATCCTGGCACTGGATGAAGCTAAATAGTGTGATTCATCAAATTGAACATTTGGCCTATACTTTATCTTTCTTATCCCTGAAACTGAATAACAAGATTCACAGATAGCTACTAAACAAACAGAGAATTACAGTCAAAACATACCATTCAGTGCTTGTAACCCGTACATAATCAGTGACAGAAATTTGGCCAGATTCCTGAAAGAAGCCCAGCATTTAGTTGACAATCACGAGGACAGAAATTTATTAAGCAAAGAGTCACAAAAGCTTACCACCATCAGATCCCAAACCAAATGCATCCTCTCCTCAATACCTACATTTCCATTTGCCATATGTAGCACGAAGAAAAATGGCTTAAATTGAGTCAACGGAATAAGAAGAGGCATATAATTGACTTCAGAAATAACAATGATCAATTTTTATTACCATTGACTCCATTAGGAATTTTACGGAAATCATCAATCCCAAAGGCTTTTTGTGTGGAATTAAATACACAATGATCAGTTCCTACCAGCTGCAAATTGTAAAGAGTAACATGAGAAACTGTTTATGAGATTGTTCTTAAATGAGCAAATAGATTGATATGTCTTGGGCGATTCAAAATATCTATGAATCTGGATCCATTAATTGTTTCTGAAGCTTATAATCACCATTCCAGATTTTAAGAGACCTCACATCCTGCTTTTACAGAAGACAAAATTAATTTGTCACTGAAGTTAACTTTATCGAAACTAGATGATCTGCAGTATCTTTAACGTATCAACAGTTACTCCAGCAACATCTTTATAATGACAAGAGAGAAACCTGCAGAACTCCATTTGAAAGGGCATCTTTCAGGGCTTTGCCATGCCCAGATGCTCTTATAGGGGGGCTCATGACATACCTGAAGCATGAGAATATATTAATGCTTGGCAATATACATGGCAAATTGACCAAATATGTGCACCTGCCTATCCTCTTTTCAATAAAAATAATAATGATGAACAGATTGTTGGCTCTTACTTTGATGCAGTGGTGAAGTCAGAATCCCAAAGTCCTGAATCATCAAGGGCCAATCCAGAAACCACTGGCTCACCAACAACTCTCTGCCCTGCAAGTCAAAGAAAGTGATCAGGCTTTCAAGTGTTGAAAAGAAAAAACAAAACAATATAGCATCAGGAAGTCATAAACGAATAAGCTAAGATACCTGTATGTACTATAGAATCTGGTGGTAGAAGTACATTTTACAACCCTGTTTAGAGTTCCAAAGGAAAGGTTTTGAGGTGCCTTTATAAAAGCTAGAGATGGCAACAGGGATGAAAATAAAGCAACGCACTTAGGAAAATAAGCTGGTGCAAGTTAGGCACGAAATCATGCAGAAATCCAGGACACACATAAGTAGAGGTTACTAGGATTTTGATTATAGGTGGGAAAGAAAGTGGCTGATTATGGTAGGAAATCAATTGCATGTGGGAACCAGCAGCCATCACAGTTACTCACAATAGAGTCTGGCACAGCTGAGAGAAGCACACAGAGGAGTCTGGTGATAACTATAAATGCTTTAAATGGGACATCATCCTTGTTCCCATATTCATATATGGTACCACTTAACCAATAATCTTGGAAAGATTTGCCATCACTGCAGTTTGGAGATCACATGGTAAAAGTAGAAAATTAGAGTGATCAAAATGGACTCTTTCATCTTTTGTATTGCAACATCCTTAATACCCAGCTTGTATTCCAAAAGTATCACTATCTATTCTTTATAGTCTGCTACTCTTTCCAGCCAAATTTTCAATGAACTTGTTTCAGAGAAGATCTATTTTTTTTTACATAGATGTTCGCATGTTACTGAATCTTCTATCTAAATAACATTAATTTAAGAGAAAAAGTATAAGAAAATATACAAAATATATGGGATGAAGCCATCGCATTTAACTGTTTCTATCTGTTACAGAACGTGTTCATTCTCTTACGAACTCATGGCTATGCATTCTCCTGTAAGCAACGCTTTCTTTTACATGTTTGTCATATTCCATTCGCAAAAGTATTAATTGTTATTAGCTACTGCAGTAATGTAAAACTTCCTCAACAAACAAGAAAATAAAATATTAAAAAATTTAAACCTGATTTGCGAGCTTTGGCTATTTCTTCCATGGCATCAATGCTCATAACATGAACTACATAGAGTGGCGTGTTCACAAAACCAGCTAAACGAATTGCTCGAGCAGTTGCCTCTCCTTCCAGCTGCATGAGAATCAAATTAACTACTAAATTATAGAAGGAAGGTATATCTACTTCAATATCTTTAAGGAAACAGAAAACCACAGAATATAAAAACATATCTACTTATCAATAAGGGTATAAATTAGAGATCAGCAGAAAAGAAAGTAAATTTCCGAACTAAGCAAATCTCCTTAGCTTAAGAATTCACTTGGGCCATTTATGAAGCTGAAACATGTTTGTACGATTCTGTAATAATAAAATTAATGACATCATAAAGCACAGTAGATAACTCTAACTATATAATATCAACTAAACATGGTAACCAAAAAAAAAAGAAGGGTAAAAGCCATCTGCCACATTCTCTCACACATGGGTCATCAGCTGAGCACTAAATCCTCCCAGGAAAAAAACAACACATCATAGAGGAACAAGAAAAGAAAATGACTAAAAAATATTGGAACAACTAATTCAACATAAGATAAGGACAGTAGATTTGGTCTACATGCTACTAGAGAATTACTTGTATGATAAATCAGTGATTGTACAAGCTCTAGAGTGAAGCGCATAGATCATCGCTCAACTACAGAATTTTTTGTTGGCTTGCACACATTACAGGTGGACAATATATTTGAAGGAATACCAGTGGGGGCCTTGAAAGAGCATGTCCCTCTGGACCAGTAATACCAAGCTGTATCATTCTTTTCTGTCCTTCAAATACAGCATCTCCATTTTCTGCATGGACCATGGCTAATGCACCAAGAGACTTGCACCTCTTCAATCCTTCTAATAAAAGCTCATCATTGACCATAAGCACCCCCTTGTATGCTAGAAAAAACTTAAAAGAGTTGATACCTGCAAGTTTTAGATGCACACAGATTCTACATAAAACAATAAATAGCCACAAGTTGTTGTTTACTAGGTTCACCGATATAAATTGAAAATAAAAAACAATACTTGAATCCATATATGACCTCAAACAAGATACTAACCTTTTTCTTTCACCATAATTTCCATATCCCTTGAAACAATGTCATCAAATTTAGTGATTACCATATGAAAACCATAATCCATGCATGATTTCTTTGCCTTTTTCTCATATGCTTCTAAACCTGCTATTAAACTGCCATTTACTGGTATAACAAAGTCAATATGCATTGTGGTTCCACCTGCTAAAGCTGCTGCCTGACCACTGAAAAAGTCATCAACAGATTCGGTGTTCAAGGCCTCCATAGCAAGATGCGTGTGAGGATCAATTCCACCTGTTGATGTTACAAGGAGAAGAAGCAGCCATAAAATGGAATGATTTGCGTTAAGTGTTTAAACCCTGTATTGGAATTAACAGCAAACCAGATTGTCATTATGCACTCAAATTACTTCTAGCATAGAGAAAAGAATTCACAATAAGTGATCATAACAAGCATGCATATCATGGAAATGGTTGGACTAAACGCTAGACTCTCTACATCATATTCCATAACAGTAAAAAAAAATTACAAAATTGCAAGGCAGAAAACATTGATAGAAAGCATCTAAGATCCTCTCTAGTATAGCAATTCCTGCATTTTACAGATGTATCAGGTTTATTATAGGATGCAATAGAGAGTGATTAGTGTGTCTGACTCGTTAAAATTCCAAAACCCTGTTTCAACTGCAACAATGAATGCATGAAAGAGAGGTAGATAAGCGGTAAAAGTATCTCTGAAGCTATCATATTTTTTATGATAAGATTAGCCTAAGAAAGGAAATAGTTACAACGAAATCCTAGCGTCTGGGATCCAGGAAGCGTACAAAAGAAGCCCACCCCCCAAAAAAAAATCTGCAGTTAAAAAGGTTAAAACACCAGCATCAATCTATCATGAAGGAATAATACCACAACTAACCTGGCATGACAAACTTTCCTGTAGCATCAATTACTTTGACATCGTCACCAACCTGCCAATAGCAACCAAACAATTGAAAACTAAGTATGAAAGACACCATAAAGTAAAGTGCAGGCATTAACAGCCAAAACAAAGCGTTAAAGAAACCAGATAACCTAGCGCCACAAGAGGGTAACGGGTGCATATCACATTTTGAATAAAGTAGATTTAAAATGAAGACAGTTATCAGGAAGGCATAAGCAGCTATGAATCTTGAGCTGCTAGAAGTGTATATCATAATATCCTAGAAATCTGCACTTTATGTACTTATTTAGAAAGTTTGGCTGGCTCACATTGTATTAACAACAAAAATTTCCTACTGAGCCTGAAAGACTTGGAGGAAATATGTCCAGCTTGTCTAACTGATAGGTCTCCTTGGATTTCTCATGCAAAAATCTGTCATATTTTGTATTTACATGTAGAGAATCCAAAATTTCTAATGCTAGATTTCAAGTATCATTATTATGTGATCACGAGAAATTCCCTAATGAACAAACTTTATCACCATATGAACTTCCAGTCAGATGCGCTGAAATCCATTTAAAACGTGGCATTAAAATACTCTGTTGCACTTTGCATCCACAAAAGGTCATTACCAATTCCCTCCTTTCTATGGTCTTAGCTAGTAAACCATCAAGTTTGAGATTGTTGTTATATATAACATCATAAGTTCATAACTGTATGAAATTCATACAATCTGACAAAGCATCTCCTACCATTTCAAAGGCACTTCACCATAGAATTTGAAACAGATCTTCATAAGAAATCATTTTGAGAACTTCTACTGAGAATATTTTCTTTCTTTCTTTCTTTTTTTAATCAATCAAATTATAATACAGTATCATACTTGATTCAGCTAGCTTAACAAACAAACGAACAAAATACAACTCTTGCAAGCAGTTCAAGAAGATCAATTTTTTTTTTTAAAAAATAAATTCTGTGAACTATTTCCCAAACAACTTCGGCTAAAAAAGATGGAAACTAAACAAATATTATTGTTATTATTATTACCGTAAGATTAGGCTTGACAGCAACAATAATCCCATCCTTTACGTAAACATCAGCAATCTCCTGATGGTGCGCATTCACAACAGTTCCTCCCTTGATCAACAACTTTGTTGATGATGATGATGATGATGAAATTCCACATCCAACCTCATCATACCCAATACCAGCCTCACAGAACTGAAAAGAAAAAAACCAAAATTCTCAAATTATTTATTGATTGATGAGCCAATATGATTAGAAAAAAAAAAAAAGAAGTTTGATTGCGCTCTTCAGACTTAAGTCAACTCAAGTTGACTAGATTTACTTGGATATTAACCAAAAGTGAAGGAATTAGGAGTATATTAACTACCTGGTTGGATTGTGAATTTGAAGGAAAATAAGTAAAGAGAAGGAGAGAGAGTGATAAGGGGAGAGAGAGATGATAAGCCATTGACTGAGTCTGAAGTCTGAACAGACCGCTCTCTTGGTCTTACTCGCGCTGCAAGACTTCATGGTAGCTAACTCGTTACGGACACACAACGCTGCGTCACTGCCTGACTCTGCCTATCATTTTAGTATTTTTGGTAAATATACTGCGCAACTTCACCACCACGCGCAAATTTCCAAAGTACAGAGTTTAAAAAATCTGCGGGCCCAAGAGCATCTCTGATCAGAGAGGCAAATGAAAAGATAAAATTAAAAAAATATTGTTTTAATTTTTGTTTTTCTAATTAAATATTCAATGAAACAGTTAATAAGAAAATTAAAATAGCTATTTGAAGCTATTTTTATATGTTTCTGTAGAAATAATTAAAAAAAATAAATATTTTTTTTAAAAGTAAAAAAAGAAATTTGTTTTTGTTTTAAATTTTTTCAAATTTTTTTTTAAAAAAAATTAAAAATCAAAATTTAAAATATTGACGGTTTTTTTAAAATTTGAATTTAAATTTACTTTTAAAAAATTAAATTTTTAACAGTAAAATATAAAATTGAAAATTAAAAATATTCATATAAATAAATTTTAAGTTTAATTTTAAATTATATCTTTTAACTTTTATATTATTTCATTAAATTTTATATTATTTTTATAAATTACTCATATTAATTATATAATTAATAACATCATAATTATATTATATATAAAATATCTAAATTAGTTATACAATTATATAAAAATAAATTTAACATGAAATATAATAAAATATAAATGACTTTTTTAAATAACTTTTTATTATTGGAATGCACATAATCAAAAAAACTATATTTATACTATTTAAAAAGTTATTTTATTAATTTTGCTTTTTAATTTAATTTTTTACATTGAAAATGTTTTAATTGGTAAATTTTAGATGCTTAAAGTCAGGGTGTTTTTTAAAATATTTTAATTTTTAATTTTTTTAATTATTAAATACGCCCGTGACCTTCTTTATTCAAAACCATCTCACATCCCAACCCATCCTCCTTAAAAAATACAATAAATAATAATTAAGAAAATCAAACCCGTATGGAATCGGATCCGATTCGCCCCCAGCATCTCCAGGGTTTTAGAATTTGAAAACTATCTCCCAGACCAAAGAAACGCACCAACCCTTCCCTCCCGCGCCACTGTCAGTGACAAAGCCACCAAAATATCTTCCTTAAAACAATTCAAGTTTTATTCCACTCGGACCGAAACAGTAAATAAATTAGGGTTTCTGTTTTGGCACCTGTAGTTCCCTCTCCCTGCTTGAAGAAGCTAGAGATCGTATTAATTAGTGTTTAATCAATGGAGTCATTGCTAGGATTCCAAGACGACACGATAGCCGTTGTTGATGATGACGAAGAGAAATCAACATCGTCATCTTCATCGTACGGCTACAAATTGGTGCCGTGGTTAAACTGGAACGAGTGGGAATGTGTTAGAGATTCTCTCTTCTCCGAATCTCCAGAAAAGATTCTTTCTGCTATTAATAGAGTAAGACGCAACTCTATCTCTCTCTAAATTGAGTTTTCTGTTTGTTTCCTGAGGAACTAAGGGAAACGGTATGTTATTCGGCTTTTAATTTGCTTCCCCCCCCCCCCCAACTGTCACGTATAATTTTCAACTGCTTCAGTTCAGCTGTTAAAACTTGAAATTTTATTTTTAATAATTCCATGGTTTTTATTATTGTTAAATTAGTGACTCAGCTGTCAATAGAATGTTTCTACCTTTTGTTTCTAAGTTTAATTGAGTTTATGCATTTGTGATTTAGATATCTACATGGCGAAGCAGAGGGTGTATACCAGTTGTGATTGATGCCACAGCTTCGATCATTGAATAAACCAAGATAACCTTATCTACGTACTGATGATGCCTCGGTGATAGTTGCATAGATGCTCAAGCAATCAGCTCTGGAAAATCTAGATTAGAAATTTAAAGCATCTTGGAAACGAGTTTTACTTGTACATTAGTAATTAAGTAACCCTATATTCATAGAGAATAATTTGTTAGCATTTTGATGTATGTACATTAGTCGCATATCCTTGAATTTGGAAAATCTCTATTTGTTTTAAGATATGCAGAAATATTTGATATGAATACACTCATCATTTATAAAGTCAAAGTAAGAGCATCTCCCCACTATTTTTGAAGAGCCAAATTGATAAAATGAAATTTTAAATAGTATAAATACGGCTATTTTTACTCTGTATATTCCAATGAAAAAAAACCATTTGAAAAGCCAATTGTATTGGAGTGGAAGAAAAAGTGCTTTATTTTTTCTTCAAGGAGTTTGATGTCATCTTTATCCATATGACTACATTTAATTCGTTTATTCTTTTTGTTGGCTTTGCTTTGTTGGTTTTGGATTTTTTGAGAGATATGTAGGAATAACATTTTTGAAAGGGAAAATGCATTTTGACATTTTGTTTAGACTTCTCTTGGAGCATGTGAAACAAGCATTGAAGAGCCAAAATAATGCTTTATTTTTATTTTTGGATTTCTATTTAGCACACCCCTCGGAGTTGCTCTAACAACATATAATTTGTGGATTTATATATCTAATCCTGGTTTGTGTGTAACTTCCATAGAGATTTTTGGAGGCCTTATGCTTAAAGATTGTGTTTGGTTGTGTTGCTTGTTTTGTATATGCATGCAAACATAAAATTGCAATAAGGAAAAATAGTAGGCTCACGTTGTCGAGTGCTGTTTCTAAAGGCTTGTGAATTGTGTTGTTGAGACGTCACGGAAGAAAACACAGGTTTCAATTGCCGACGCAGCTGGTGCAATTGGTATTCCACGCACGCTAATCGACATTCGTCATGGTAAGTGTTTTCTTGCATAAGCTAGTTGCTCAATATAATTTAGTTTCATAAACAAAGGAAGAGTGATGTGACTATATTATTTGATAGTTTCACCCACATTTAACTAGTGTTTTACCCATGTTATATATATAAAATGCCTTAATATTCTTTATTTTATGTTTTGAAGGCACTTTTGGATGAAAGATGCAAAAAAGAAGTAAATTGGAGGTAATTGACAGATTTGACGTTCAGTCGATGTTTTGTGTAGAGCGTGAGTTCTAGAGGTTGAAATGAAGTGATTCTAGTAGCACTAAAAAGCTAACATTCATATGTTTCTGGAAATTTAATGTAAGAAAAATAAAAAGAGAAAGATAATGGAAATCACATCCTTCAAAGTCAAATCTCGTAGTTTGTCAATGTTGACCTTTGCCTATTCAAAATTCAATATCTGGAGCTTCAGAAGTCCAATTGATGCAAAATCAATTTTGTTGGATTCCTGACTTAAAGAGGTATCAACGCTCAAATTTTTAGCAAAAAATGATGTCATATGAGGGAGATATTAATTTTCAAAGATGATAGGTGAATTCTGCCAACAAATAGGTTTTGTAAAATAAACATGTCCAAATTATGTTTCAAAGCATTTAAACCGTTGTTCAAGTTTTTATTTTAACAATTTAGCTCCTTTAAGTCTCTTGAACATTTAATGCAAAACTATTTCTCTTTTTTAGAAAAATAGTTATTGAAGTACTTAAATGTAAATTGTCAACTTAAGGGAGGGCTATTTTGTAAAATAGGGATTATGGTCTCTTAGTCTATAAAAGAAAAAAGAGATGAGAAAGAGGGCAACAACTAGAAGTGAAGAAACACAAACTCTTTTCAATATAAACCAGAAATAATGTTTTCTTCTATCTTTAGGGGTAATTGTTACATAGATATGCAAAGCTAAGCTTGTTTTCGTGGTTGCAAGGACATAACAAACCTTCAGATTTCAAGAATCGTAAGATTTATTCTTTCTTTTATTTTCAGTTTATATTATGAATGAGTATGATTGTTTTTCTAGGAATATTTTCTATGATTATTGTTGATAATTGCTAAAGCGGACTCTTAGTTATTATTGTGAACAATTTATTGCTAAGTTTGATGTCAAAACCGGAGTTGTGATATATGAACTTGTGAAGCAACTAAGCTTGATAATTGTGGCGGAACTATGTTATTAAACTTAGGGAGAACACTCAAACAAAGAAACACAAGCTACGAACAACTTGGTTGTCAAGAGATCAATCAATTTATCTGTCCGCAGCTTGTGTTCCTTTATTTAAATGTTCTCCCTAAGTTTAATAACGTAGTTCTACCACAATTATCAAGTTTAGTTGCTTCACAAGTTCATATATCATAACTCCGGTTTTGACATCAAACTTAGCAATAAATTGTTCACAATAATAACTTAGAGTCTGCTCTAGCAATTATCAACACCAATCATAGAAAATATGCATAGAAAAACAATCATACTCATTTATAATATAAACTGAAAATAAAAGGAAGAATAAATCTCACGATTCTTGAAATCCGAAGGTTTGTTGTGTCCTTGCAACCAAGAAAACGAGCTTAACTTTGCATATCTATGTAACAATTACCTTTAAAGATAGAAGAAAATATTATTTCTGGTATGTAGAGAGGAGAGTTTGTGTCTCTTCACTTCTGGCTGCTGCCTTCTTTCTCATCTCTCTTTCCTTTTATAGGCTAAGAAACCATAGTCCTTATTTTACAAAATAGCCCTTCCTTAAGTTGACAATTTACATTTAAGTACTTCAATAACTATTTTCCTAATAAAGAGAAATAGCTTTGCATTAAATCTTCAATCTTTGACTTAGAGGAGCTAAATTGTTGAAATAAAAACTTGAATAACGGTTTAGATGCTTCGAAACATAATTTGGACATGTTTTTTTTTACGAAACTTGTTTGCTGGCAGAATTCAGCTATCATCTTTGAAAATTAATATCTCCCTCATATGACATCATTTTTTTCTGAAAATTTGAGCGTTGATACCTCTTTAAGTCAGGAATCCAACAAAATTGATTTTGCATCAATTGGACTTCTAAATCTCTATATATTAAATTTTGAATGGGAAAAGGTCAATATTGGCAGACTACGAGATTTGACTTTGAAGGATGTGATTTCCATGATCTTTCTTTTTTTATTTTTCTTGTATTAAATTTCCAGAAACATATGGATGTTAGCTTTTTAGTGCAACTGGAATCACTTTATTTCGACCTCTAGAACTCACGTTCTGCATAAAACATCGACTCTGAACGTCAAATCTGCTAATTTACTTCGTTTTGCATCTTTCATCCAAAAGTGTCTTCAAAACATAAAACAAAGAATATCAAGACATTTTATATATATATATATATATATATATATATATATATATATCATGGGTAAAACATTAGTTAAATATGGGTGAAACTATTGAATAATATGGTTATATCAAATACCCCCACACTTAGCTCTTGCTCGTCCTCGAGAAACTCAATTAATTGTTGGGATTTAAATGAAATCTATGCTATGTCAAAGTGATAGGTCCTCGCATTGATATACACTCACGTGTTTGATATCAATCAATGAATGTATTCTACCATAAGCTTGCTCTTCAATCTCATCTCCATTACTAACATATTACAAGCAATGTATGAATCAAAAGGTCTTATTTTTCGGTTGTAATGAGGCTAAGGTTAAGGTGAGGAAAAAAAAAGTAAAAGGAAAGGTTCAAACAAAAGAAAGTAGAACATTCTGGAAAAAAAAAATTATATTTCAAAAAAGATATTCATCAAAGCACATAAATTTTTCATATTTAATAACCAATGCTTAATTTCTTTTGATTTCAAGCTCTTTCAACATAAAATCTTAAGAACATAAAGGAATACTTTTTTTTTCTTTTTTTTTCACCTTTTGCAACTCTACCCATCTTTTCATCAAGCATCACCTTTTCTTTCTTTTCACATAAGTTCCAACCATAATTCCATGAGATATCACAAGTATATGCCATATTAATCCTTGGCTAGGGGTAAAGGAAAACATATAAAAAGTTTAATCTTATACATGGATAAAGCAAAGAAAAGATAAATAAGCTCAAAACGGGCTTACTAAGGATAATATATTTTAGGTTGGTTTTTTGGCTCGAGTGGTTAAAATTTATAATGCCTTTATCATCTTCATATGTATATGTAATGCGAATGTAATCTCAACAAGATATGAAGCAAGTTTTAGAGATACATATAATTGAAAGAATGCACAATTAAAGAATATAATGTTGAAGGCTCAAAAACTTGCATTGGTATAACACTATAAAGTCAACATGGCATATTCTCAAAGTCAATCCCTAAACCAATTAAACATTGAAACTTGCATTCACTCATTCATTTGATTTATATCTTCATTTATCTTAATTATTTCTCATATATAATACTTATATTCTCAAAAACCAATGGGAGTTCAAAAGATCAAATATAATTTTTTTTTTGAAAGATAATAAAGAAAACCAAAATTCTCTTAAAAGCCCTACACTTAAAATACAACATTGTCCTTAATGTTGAAATAAAAGAAAAGGAATATAAGAGAATGACAAAGATAAAGTGAAATATGAAAAATAAAAGATAAGGGAAAAAGAAAGCAAATCTGATTTTTTTTTCTTTTTATGTCGGGTTGCCTCCCAATAAGCGCTTTTGTTTCGTGTCATTGGTTCGATATGCTACATGCTTAATCTTCATAGATTGGTTCAGCAAACTCTACAAAAGCGGTGAGTTCAGCTGTCTAATCTTTATAAAAAGGTTTCAAGTGATGCCCATTGACCTTGAGTACTTTGTTGGTTTCTAAACTTGTAATTTCAACTGCACCATAAGAAAAAACATTAGAAACAATAAATGATCCAATCCAATGAGAGCGTAACTTTCCAGGAAAAAGTTTCAAACGTGAATGATAAAGGAGGACTTTGTCTCCAACATGAAACTCCTTTCTTGTAAACATTCGGTCATGAAGACTCTTAGTCTTTTCTTTGTAAATCCTTGCATTTTCGTAAGCATCATTTCGAATCTCTTCCAACTCTTGCAATTGTAACTTTCTTACAATCCCAGCAGCATCATAATCCATGTTACATTGTTTAATGGCCCAAAAAGCTTTGTGTTCAAGCTCTACTGGTAGATGACATGCTTTCCCATAAATCATCCCATAAGGTGACATCCCTATAGGTGATTTGTAAGCAGTTTGATAAGCCTAAATTGCATCACCAAGTCGCAGACTCCAATCTCGCCGGTTAGGTTGCACTGTCTTCTCACTTGATTTCTCGATTTGAAATTTCAGCTTGGCCATTCGTTTGAGGGTGGTAGGCTGTTGAAGTTCGATGAGTCATATGATATTTGCGTAACAATGCTTCCATTGAATGATTGCAAAAATGAGTGCCACGATCACTAATGATAGCTTTAGGGATTCCAAACCTGTCAAATATATGAGTCCTAACAAAATCTAAAACAACCTCAACATTGTTAGTTTGTGTGGCTTTTGCCTCAATCCACTTGGACACATAATCAACAGCAAGAATATAAAGACTGCCAAAAGAAGAAGGAAATGGACCCATAAAATCAATACTTTAAACATCAAAAATTTCACTTGTAAGAATATCCGTTAAAGGCATTTGATTTTTATGATTGATATTACCTGTTTTTTGACATTTCTCACATGATTTGTAGAAATGATATGCATCTTTAAAAATAAAAGGCCAATAGAAACCACTTTCAAGTACGTTATAGGCTGTTCTTTTTGCTCTAAAATGCCTACCATAAGAATGAGAATGACAAAAAGTGAGAATGGAATGAAATTTATCTTGTGGTACACATCTCCTTACTACTTGATCCACACAAAATTTCCACAGGTACGGAGTGTCCCAAAAATAATATTTAGCATCAGCTCGTAACTTATTGTTTTGAGATGTAGACAATCCTAACGGGAATTCTTTGGTGACCAAATAGTTCACCAAATTAGCATACCATGGTCTTGTAAAGGAATGTAACACAAACAACTGCTCGTCGGGGAACGTCTCTCTTACTGACTATGGTGCCTTTTTATTCTTTAATCTCAATATCAAATTCTTGTAAAAGCAAGATCCACCTAATCAATCCTGGTTTGGACTCTTTTTTCTTTCTTTAACAGATACCTTAAAGCTGCATGGTCAGTAAAAACAATGACTTTTGTAACAAGTAGATATGACCTGAATTTTTCAAGAGCAAACACCACAGCAAAAGGTTCCTTTTTAGTTGTATGGTAATTGCAATGCGCTATGTCCAACATGCGGGAAGCATAGGCAATAACATGCAAATTCTTTCCTATTCTTTGCCCAAGCACAGCGCCTACTGCATAGTCACTCGCATCACACATTATCTCAAAAGGTTCATCCTAGTTTGGTGGTTGGATTATAGGGGCAGATGTGATACGCCTCTTAAGCTCATCATGTGAATCTTTACATGCTTGATCAAACATAAAATCCACTTCTTTGGCTAATAATTTGCACAAGGGTGTTGTAATCTTCGAGAAATCTTTGATAAAGCGTTAATAGAAACCTGCATGACCTAGAAAAGAACAAACTTCCCTCACGCATGAGGGGTAAGACAATGATGAAATATCATCTATTTTAGCTTTATCAACCTCTAATCCGTGTGAAGACACAACATGCCCAAGAACTATTCCTTGTTCTACCATAAAATAACACTTTTCATAGTTCAAGACAAGGTTAGTTTCAATGCACCTTTTCAAGATCAAAGATAAATTTTCTAAACATTTATCAAAAGAATCACCATATACCGTGAAATCATCCATGAAAAACTCAATTATTCTTTCAACATAGTCAGAAAAAATACTTATCATTCATCTTTGAAAAGTTGCGGGTGCATTACAGAGACCAAAGGGCATTCTCCTATATGCATATGTACCAAATGGATATGTAAATGTAGTTTTTTCTTGATCTTTAGGATTAATAACAATCTGATTGTATCCACTATATCCATCAAGAAAGCAATAAAAAGACTTACATGTCAGGCGTTCAAGCATTTGGTCCATGAATGGTAATGAGAAATGATCTTTGCGTGTAGCAAGATTTAGCTTTCTATAATCAACACACATTCTCCATCCACTCGAGATGCGAGTAGGAATGAGTTTGTCATTTTTGTTTTTCACCAATGTGATTCCAGTTTTCTTGGGCACCACATGGATTGGCGCCACCCATTTACTGTCTGTGATGGGGTAAATGACACCTGTATCTAACAGTTTTAAAATTTCAGCTTTCACTACTTCCATCATAGGCGGGTTCAACCTCCTTTGCATTTCCCTTATTGGTTTTGCATTGTCTTTCAATAGTATGTGATGCATATACATTGAGGGACTAATGCCTTTGATGTCGGCTAAAGTCTATCCAATGGCCGACTTGTAATCACATAACAACTTTACAAGTTTTTCTTTTTGCACACTTGTCAAACCTTTTACGATTATAACAGGAAGTGTATTGTTGTCGCCAATGAATACATACTTTAAATTATTGGGTAAAGGTTTCAATTCTAGCTCGGGGGCTTGTAAAATAGATTGTAAAAGCTTTTTGTGTGAACGTACTAAATCAATAAAGACATTACCATGGGGAACGGTTTGCAGAGCTTGCAAAGTCAATGCTGATTCGTGCGTTTTGAGAAACACCTATGTCCCTTTCCATCTCTTCCATCTCGGTAAAATCATAGCCATAACTCAATGCTACGTTTAATCCATCCTCACAATCAAAATCAAAAACCTGTTGCACACACTTATCAACTTGGTCATAGCATGTGATAGAATAAACATTGCTATAAGGATATTTCATTGCATCATGAAAATTAAATTCAATTTTTTCATCTCCTACCTCTATAGACAAAGTATCCTTACCACAATTAATATTTATATTGACAGTTTTCAAGAATGGTCTCCCAAACAATATAGGAGTGCTGTTTGAAGAATCACAAGAATCATGTTTCATATCAAGAATATAAAAATCACATGGAATAACTAAATTAACAATCCTGACTAGGACATCTTCTATCACACCAAGTGGATAAACAAAACTACGATCCACAAGCTGTATTACAATACTAGTTTTATTCAAAGGCTCAAGACTAAGAGAATCATAAATGCAGCTAAGTCTTTTTGCTTCAAAGGCATATTCTTTTGAATAACAGACTTCACCTATACTTACCGTTTAGTAACCTTTCAGTTTGAAAGCTCTCTTGGTAGTACACAACTCCTTCAAGAATTTGGCATACTGGGGAATTTGCTTGACAGCATCAAGCAAATGAATGTTGAGTTCCAGTTTCTTGAAAACCTCTAAAATCTATTTTTCTATCTTTTTTCTTTGACCTAGAAGAACTCACAGGAAAGTGTGGAATTGTTTTAAAACTAGAATTCATTGAGTAAGGAGTTACCTTTGGAGTGTTGGTTGTTGTTTCGGTTTAGGAAGGAGGAGGATGTTTCTTTTTTATACTAAATTCGATTTCTATCTCTTCTTCTTTCTCCATCTCAATTTGTTTCAACCTTTGCCTTTCAAGTTCTTTCTTACTTCGCAGTGTTATTGCACTAACATTATCTTTTGGATTCAAAGCCTGGGAGGGCAATTTTCCATTCATTTGTGCTACTAATTTCCCTACACTTGAAGCTACTTGCCCCATTTGCTTTTCCAAGTTGTGAATACTTAACCTTGTTTCCTGTTGAAAAGACATGGCATTTTGTTGCAAGGTCACAGTGTTAGAAGCCAAAGTTTTCATTATCTCATGAAGATCATCATTGGATGATAACCTCAAAACATTGGAGTTTGTGAATGGAGGGGGTTGTCTTCCTTCATAATTCTGTTGGGATTGAAATCCATGGGGATGGAATTGTCGGCTTTGATTGCCTTGTTGAGGTGGGTTCCTATAGCGTAAATTGCGATGATCTCTCCATCCAGGATTGTATGTATTGGAAAAGGGATAATAATTACATTGGGGTTGTCCATTAAATGCTCCATCAACTGCATTAGCATGTTCAATGTAATCTTCTTGCATTATTGGGCACATATCCGAAGCATGTCCTTAAAAGGAGCATATGCTACAAACTTTCATTACTGTACATTTCCACAAGCCAAAGAACGCATAAGAGAAGTAAGATCATTAACTTTATTTTCAAGGTTAGAAATACTTACCTCATTTACTCGGTTGTTTGAGAAGTCTTCACGGGTGCCAAAATATTTCGAGTTGGCTGCCATGTTTAAGATCAATTGGCATGCAGCCTCAAGTGTCTTATCTACCAATGCCCCTCCACTTGCAGCATCAATGATACTACGGTCAGTAGGCATTAGTCCTTTACAGAAATATTGAATGAGTAGTTGATCGGGTATTTGATGATGAGGGCATTGAATGCATAGTTGCTCAAATCTTTTCCAATACTCGGAGAGTGTCTCTCCATAAGATTGTCAAATCCCACATATTTCTTTTCTTATGTTGGCAACTCGAGATGCTGGAAAATACTTTTCAAGAAAGATCATCTTCATGCCATTCCAAGTTCCAATTGAACCTAGAAGAATGGAGAAAATCCATGCCTTTGCTGCCCCTTTTAAAGAGAGAGGGAAAGCTTTCAACTTAATCTGTTCTTCATCAACTCCATTCGGTTTCATACCAACACAAGCCATATGGAACTCCTTGAGATGAGTATGAGGATCTTCTCCTGCAAGACCATTAAATGCTGGTAGCAAATGTATAAAACCAGATTTGAGCTCAAAGTTTACATTATTGTCGATGTTTATACACAATGACTGATTTTCCACGTTAAGAGCAGCAAGTTCCTTAAGTGTTTGTTGTCGTGCAACAACTATGGTGTTGAGGCGAGCTTCTTTTCGTAACCTATATAACGTTTTTTCTATTTCGAGATCCAACTGCACTAGACTTTGATTAGTAGAATGGGTTACTGGCATAAATCATCAAGAAAACTTAAAAGAAACTAACCACACAAGAGATCAAAAACAATGTAAATTGTACGAAAATCCCACGCTAGAAAACTAAAACTGCCAGAAAACCCAAGAAAACAGTGGAATTTGGCCTCGATAGGGTGGGGCTAGTGGTTTACCACTAGTCCTGTTCAGAACACCACTAAAAAAATCTGCTTTGAACAGTACTGCTGCCGTAAGTGAACAGTATCACCGCAAGCAAAAATTCTGTTTTTTTTTCAGAAAAAAATAAATAATAATCACAGCAAATAGAAATAACAGTACAAGCACAAGAATCAATTAAAATTATCTCCCCGGCAACGACGCTAAAATTTTTTGCGATGTCGCGACATCGCAACAAAGAGTCTTAACTTTGGCCATCCGTGCATATTTTTCTCATAACTGCAGTGTTACTGTCAAGTTAAGAGCCATTAAAAAATCCAAATTGTTTTAGCATTATTTTGTTTGGATTCAAGTTCTTTGATTCATGAACCTTAAACACAAACCTCATCCGTATACCCTGACCCTAAACTCCACACTTTAACCAAGCTAACTCACTGTAAATACACAAGTTCTTATTAGTCCAAATTTATCCCATATCAACAGCCAACTTGTATCCTTCTCCCTGATCCACATATGAGGATCTAACTTGAATTTCTTTAATATTTGTTTACATGCTAGCAGAGCTTTTGTAATTTGGTGGCAGGTCCAGTGAACATCTCATTAATTTGAAATGTGAAATGTTCTTGATTTTTTTGGACTAAATTGAGAGCTTATTTTTCATTTTTGTAATCTTGCAATGACTGTAGAGGGTTCTCACCGAGATCTTCCTGCTCTTGCACTTGTCCAGGATTCTGCTGTTAAGGTGTGCTATCTTTGTGAGTTTCTGTTATTTATTTGTAGAGTAATTTTCCCTCTGATTTTCTTCTAACAGCAAGCATTTTAAGCCAAAACTCCTGTTTCAATGTTTCATGATTTCTTTTTGGGAACCTGTTGGACCAAGCTTCCCCAGAATTGCTTAACAAACAAACCATGTTTTTTTTTTTAGTTCTGGAAAAATTAAGTTATAACATCTGCTGCTGATAATTTCAGGCGATTGATTGGTTGAAATCTTATTATTGGGAACCTCAGGCAAAGCAGATTCCATTCCAAAGTGATGGAACTGCTAACATCAGAGAAGAAATTGAATCTAAACTCCTTGAGTTGGCTTCCTGCTTGAAAGTTAAGAAAAGTCCTGAACCTGGTTCTTCTTCAATCAAAGTAAAACGTACATATGCACTTTTAGTTTTTCTCTTTTTTGATGCAAAGGCCTATGAAATTTTATTTTCTCCTTTTTATGTGGCAAAGCCTTAGAATAATGTTCTTGTCTTGTCTAAGTAATGTGATTCAAAAGAAGACCTTATTGCAGGATTTTCGTCAAGACTTGAAAGAATATTTTTTTCATATTTTTTCTCTTTCTAATTTCTGTGACTGTTATTCATGAAGAAATTATTAGTAAAGCCTTTCTTTACTTGAGTGGTGTCACTTCTTTCTCCATTTTCCTTCCACAAACTATCATATTTTCTTTTTTTCTTATGTAATAAAATAATTAAAAGTAACAGTTCCTTGTTCTTTGGTTGCTTTGGAAGATTGTTAACTTTTGTGCACCTTTTCTGTTCTTGTTCTTATTTGATTGACCATTTTTTATCTACCAGTATGCCACTGCATTGTCTTTCCATAGAAAGCAAGAAATTCTCTATTCTAAGAATGAAACATAGAGAAGGGCAAATCCTTCTTAACAACATGAGGATAGCTAGAACAGGGAAATCATAGTGAGTGAATGAGGGGTCCTGTCACATTAGAATTAGGACAAATGCTGGTATTAGCTTTCATTTTAATCCTCTTAATTTGGGAAACCTTTTGTCTATGTAGCATGTTTGGTTTTCATGCTGACCAGAACAGTGATCTTTATTTTTTTCACCACGTATGCAGAACATGTTAATTTTCCTTATCTTGGAATGATTGATTCTTGAAACAGTAAGATCTTGTCATGAGTCATGATATGGTATGCCATTCCCCAATTTTTTTTCAGTGCTGGAAAAAGCATGATTTGTTCTTATTATGGAATTCTTACAGAAACTGCTATGCTGTACTCATGGTCTGAATGTAAACATATGTATTTTTTACTCATTCCAACGAGGACGTGGTTTTTCAGTTATATGGTTTTCAACACTTGTTCGCTGCCACTCTAGGATTTCAATTTTATTAACTGTCAGGCTTTCATAGGTGGCAATTGTCATGAACAGCTTTGTGGCTGTAATAAGTTTTTTTCTCGTGCCTAGCAAGCTCTATTCATCCAAATCCAGGGGTGAGATAATATGCTCCAATTATTTTTTAAGAACTAATAAAGGCAAAGTTCAAATTTATGGTTCTTTCATTCTTGATATTGTTTTTGTTGGGATATAGCTTTTTATAAATACTCAGTGCTAAAATTTTGAGAATAGTTTTAATGTTTTAGGAATTCTTACTGAAATGCTAAGAAATTTGGAGTCATGGCTAATGCATGGAAAATGACCCAAATTTCTGCATCCACTAGTTATATGTATTTGCTGATGTACTTCTTTGTACAGGTTCTAAGAAGAATATTACCAAGACTTTGAAAAATCTTGTACGTCTATATTCTTCCTTCTCCTCAGAAGTACTATCAGTGCTGTTTGAATTCTTGCTCCAGGCTTTAGATTCCTCAAATCTGGCGGAGCTTCCAAAAGGTTGCCTAGTTGGCGAAGACATGAGCTCTTTCCTGGATGATTGGAAGCTTGTAATAACAAAATTCTCAAAGAAGGAACCAAAATTACTCCTTATGCTTCTTAAGGCAGTTCTAAATATGATTGACGGTCAAGAAGCCGTGAAATATGAAATTGGTAACCACAAACTTATCCTTCTGTTCCACTGACATGCATGTGGTTTATAATTTTGTGTTGGTTCACAAGATGCACAGAAATAGCTCTACTTATATATTGGTTTATTAGCAAGAATTTTCAGCTGAAATTGGTTTACTAACAAAAAATTTCTTTCCAAACCTAACCAAATTCCATTTGCTACTGCTTTCAGCAAGCAATAATTTGGTGGTCAACTTTCAATATGCATTTTGTTTTTGCATTTCAAACCCACGAGTGAACTTTTCATTGTTGAACAGACATTTGTGATCATCATTCTTCATTTGAGCTAGTGAGTTAGGCATGCCCAACTTTATATTTGTTGAACTCTTTTAAAACTTGTTTCTGAGCTATTTCTGTTTATCCTTCTAAGTACCCAGTTTACCATGAAAGCCAACTTGATGTGGCATGGCATATAGCTTCCAGTAACTATAGTTTTGATTCCATGTTATCTTTGTTGGCCTTTCCGAAATCTTGTCCAGGAACACACCTCACATCACGGGCATACAGAACAGAGACTGGCCAAATTGAAAGACTTTCTTCTTTGGTTGCATGGCTTGTTGGACAACTCAAGGGACTAAAGCTTCTTCGCTGCAAAGAAACTGCAGCTGAAAGAAAAGCCTCTTCAATAGGAATGAATTTATCAAACACAATCCTGATGGAGGTCCTCCGCAAATGTCTTTTGGTGTCCTCAAATCGCAATAAGCAGCTTATGGATTCAGCGCTTCATCTTGCGCAGTTGATGGGTGATACCTCTGTGATGGGGAAACTCAAAAAACTAAGTTCGCTAGTTTTGTCAAACCCAGATGTTACCCAAGAGAAGTCTTCTCTTCCGTGTTTGAATAACCTTCTTATCCAGCAAGATGAATCTAACCATCAGGCCACCAATAAGCTAGAGTTTGTTAAATTTTGCCGAACAAAGAGTAAAGCTGTTAAGAGAACAGATGGTGAAGTAGGTAGTTCAGGCGGATGGGCTGTGGCAAAATCATGAAATCCATGTCCAATTGGCATGTTGCCCCGTGACCTTGGATCTTCCGGCCATCTTCCTGTTCTTGACCGTGCCGATGATGATAAAAAGCCTGTTCATTCATCAGAATGGAAGCAGTCCTGGGAACTGAAACAAGGCAGCAGTGGTGACATTCCTTTTTCATATTACCCTAGCGTCAAGAGGACTGGTAGTAAGAGAGAAGCTGGCTGTGATAATTATTTATTAGATAAATCAAGTGTTAAGAAGATGAGAGAGACAGCTGACAGTTTTGAATCAGGGTTGTCAGGAGATGACAAAGGTTGTCTGATGATAAACGGAGTTTGGAAGAAAATAGGGGAAGAAGAGCTACTTACTATTATGTCTGTCGCGAGGATTTTGGTGTAGAAGTGTCCACGATAACATTTCTAGTTCCGTATTTACTCAATTCATTATTGTCGATATTCATTTGCCACCCCATAACAACCTCATTTGTCTTGGCAATGAAATTACAGGAATTTTTGCGAAGTAACGGCCATGGGTAAAACTGGTTTCCTGGTGAACAAATGGTGCTTGTGGCGCTCCTTGATGAAGTGGTAGATTTTCAATGGGAGTGGAGTATGCTACGAGGAAACATGATCTAGCACCAACCTGGATCTTTTCATGATGCACTGTTCAGGTTTGTTCCCATCATTCTTGGAGACCGCAGGTAGGTCTGACTCTGTTAGCAATGTACTTGCTCTAAACCTGTTCCAGGTGCTGCACTAGCAACACAACACGGGCAGAACTTTTAGAACAAAACAATAATAATAATAAGAGCTTTCGTTGTCATGCCTGCCCATTTACGTAAAAGAACAACTTAAGATTGAAAATTGCAAGTAATGTTGTGATTACATGACCTCGAGTCTTTGCTTTCGCGGGTCTCTCTTTCTGACTCCTTTAGCATTCCGTCTTGTGGACAATGGATTTAATTATTTATTGTGCTGTTTTAACAATGCCACACAAAATCGAAACTTACAAGGGGAAATGTTAGCATGAAGTTGAAAACCAGGTGGCTATTCAGTTCAAATTTGGGCCCACCACTGCTATGTAGCAACAGGAAGCCCGGCAGGGGCGACCTGAGAACACATGAAGCACATTGGGTGCTGCCCACATGTGATCCAAGGCCGCTCCTGTCGGAACCCTTTTACAATCATATCATAGGCCTCTCTGTATTGCATAACCTGGGTGGTGAATGCACTGGAGCTTCATTTCATGTTATATAGAAAACGACAATCCAGTACTTTCTATTCAAACGTACTGCTAAACTACACAGTCACCATATATAGTAGAACTTGATATGGATTTTTTATTTGAATTATTGTACACTTTGTACTCCCTGGTCCATCTCTATCGTGCTACTATTGAACAGCGAATGGGATATTGTGTTGGGAAGATTAACGAAGGATGCATGGTTTCAGTACACATAGATGGTCGTGGATCGTGCAGATGATGATTGCACAAAACCAGGAAAGCAGTACTTTTGTATGTACATGTGTGCATTGTGGTAGGAATCGTTAAGAATATTGGAGTTTAGAAAAAATATCCATCCAGTATTAGTACCAAACAGAGAAATCATCTTTAGTATTGAAAATACCCTAGAAAATATAAATCGCTACCATAAGTGGATCTGTTTCAAAGTTGGGGCGCTGTATGATTCACTAATGTCAATAATAAATCAAGTTTTTATTAATATATCTTTACTGAAAAAACAACGAATCAAAAAAGAAATATAAATATAAATTTTTTGAAATAATAGCAGGCCCTAGAAAAGGCACAATATGTCTGGTGCTAGTTAAATTTAGTCATAATTAGGTGTGATAGTATCCCAAGCTCCAAGCACGTTGGGCTTAGTAGTGTTTCAAGCATCTCTTTTAGGTCTAGTCTAGGGAAAGAGCTTGATCTTCATGAGTTCAATTATATTTGACAGCTTGAACTCTAATATCGCTATACTTTTTAGGTGTATAAAAGTTCTTTAGGGACCATCATATTTCCATTAAATATTAATACAAATATATGGAATGTTTATACCTCATTAAATGTTAGTACAATAAAATTACACTTCAGATCTTTCTTTTCACAAAAAATAAGACTCATGAGTTAAAAATACATTATGAAACTTTCAGAACAAATGTTCACAATCATCATTTTTTTCTGCATATATATTTTCAGAGCATCTCTCTATAAAATATTATTGTATTTTTTCTTTCTAAAAATATATTTATTTAAACATCGGAGAGTCTTCACTTTCACTAAAAAAGATTTTATACAGGTACTAGCTATAAGATACATTGGTCTACCAAACATCAAATATAAGTTATAAACTACCTTAACTAGAAAAAATAAATGAAATTACTAAAACCTACTAACTAAGATCTTATGCATAAGTCTAAGGTTTGACATTTCATAGCATTCTTTTTTGGCCATCAGAAGATCCAATGTTTACTGCCTTTATGCCCAATGAGAAACTCCAATTAGATTGGCAATGAGATTAGTGTCTAAGGAGTTTCAACTTGTTTTTTTTTATTATTAAAATTTAATTTTTTTATTTTAAATTTAATTTTTTTAGTATTTTTGAATCATTTTAATGTATTGATGTCAAAAATAAAAAATAAAAAATAAAAAAATATATTGTTTTAATATTTTTCTAAATAAAATACTTAAAAAAGCTAATATTACTATAATCCCAAACACCCTGTGTATTAATATTAGCTACGTGATCCGTGCTCCGTTGTGGGTCAAATATTTTTATTTTTCATAAAAAAATATATATACAGGGTTTTTTAACGCATTTTTGTGGTTTAAAAAATATAACAAATTAAAAAGTTTATGCACACATTTAATCAAATAAACTAAGAATTATGTGTGCTGATAAATAAATAAATAATCATTAATGATATGTAAAAACAAAACTTGAAAAACCGAGAGATAAATATAGGTCAAGATATTTAATGTTGAAAAATAGAACATTAAATTGATTGAATAAAATAAAAAGAACAAAATGAATTACATGTAAGGCTAAAGATATTAAAAATATCATCTGAAAATAAATACTTTTTAATTTCAAAAATATAGTTTATCTATATAAAAAATAAAAACAAAACTAAAGATGAACAAAAAAAATCTCTTTGAAAATTAAATGCATGACAAAAAATCAATATTATTTAAAAGATGCCCCCTGAACAAAATAGAAGAGAAGAAGCTTTGTTCTTTCTTTTTTTTAACTGATCACGTCATTTTATTTGTTTTCAATTGTATTCTTTAAAGTGATATTTTCATGGTAACCATGTCTGACTCAAGCACCTGGGTCTGGGCAATCATACCAGCAACAGACGTTGCATGTTTTGCCTAAATTTCGGTCAATGTGACTGCCGAAAAATCTTGGCCTATGCTATTTTGACCCAAAAACCTATTTTGCAACCCGTTTTTGACCCAAAAGACCTATAAAACACCCTAGAAATCATGACAAACTTAGTCATGGCTTCGAAGAAACCCCAAAAATTGCCTAAAAAACCGAACTCAACCTGAAACCAAAAATCAACCTGAGCTCATATATATTTTATCATGAACTTTTAAGGCACAAAAACACCTAATATGAACTCCTCACATCAAATAGAACAATATGACACAAAAATCCCTTATTTTGGTGGTCTAAATCAATGCCAACGACAAGTTTCTTTCTTTACCGCAAAAATCTGGCACGACAAGATCTAACAGTTTTACCGACGGAATTTTTCCGTCGGCGTAAGACACATATTCCATCGGTAATTAATTTACCAACAGAATCACCGACATAAATGATCCGTTGATGAATCTTTTCTCGGTAATTTTTTTTCTGTCGGTAAATCCGTTGGTAATTAAAAAAATATTATTACCGATGGATTTACTGACGGAACAGACGCGTTGGTAATAATATTTTTTATTACCAACGGATTTACCGATGTAATTCTATCGGTAATTATTTAAAAACATTTAAAAAAAATCATTTTATAAAATTATAAAATAATTAAATTAACATAAATCAACACTCTATAATATATACTCAAAATGCTTGGAAAAAAGAAAAAGAAAATCAACTCAAACAAATTTGCAACAAATAAATAAAACAAAAAAATAAATTTAACTAAAAAAATTCATATGGAAAAAATGAAGTTGCAATTACTAAAAATTTAAAAATCATATAAATAAATCAACTACAAATTGATCTCATATGAAACAAATATAGTGAAAAAAATCATGAAAAAAGAAGAAAAAAGAAAAACATTACCTTAATGTAGTTCCAAGTGAAGCTAAGAAGAGAAACAAAATGTCATAAAGCATATTAATTAAAAAAAAACTAAGGGGATAAAAAAAGAAAAAAGAAAAAGACATACCCGAGCATGAAGGAGAAGAGAAGGAGATGAAGATAGAAGAGAAGAGAAAGAAATAGATATTGATGTCTTTTTACATATAGTGAAGAAGATGACGAAAAAAAAGAAGAAGAGAATAAGAAATGAGCCGATCTCTTGTGAAATAAGAGGATTCAGGTTTTTTATTGGGCGCGTTAGCGACGAAATTACCGACAGAATTTCTGTCTGTAATATTTAATTTAAATTTTCAATTTCATAAAAAGTTTTCAGAAACCGCCAACAATCACCGATGATTTTTCAATCCGTCGGTGATTTCGTCGCTAATATTTAAATGAAACTTTTAAATTAATTGAATATTTTTAAAAAACCATCAAATAACACCGATGACTTTTCAATCCGTCGGTGATTTTATCCGTAAAGAACAACAATTAGCAGTGCAATTGGAAAGTGAACAGTTTTGGAGCTCTCTGGAAAATACCGAAGGAAAATTCCGTCGTTGATTTCCTTTGTAATTAACATGTAAACAGTGTTCACAGTTTACTAACGAATTTACCGATGGAAAAAATTACGTCGGTAATTCTGTTGGTAAAAATTGACACGTCATCATTTTTTTTTTGCTTTGTTTGGATTTTTTATACCGAAGAATTACCGTCGGAAAAAAAATCCAAACAAAGCAAAAAAAAATAATGATGTACCGAGGGAATATTTCCGTCGGTAAAATCCCTCAAAAATTTACCGACAGAAATATTCCCTCGATATTTCCATTTGTATTTAGCGATTTTTTGGTAGTGTGGTAACCCCTCTCTTTCCTCTCTCAATCAGGGACAAAACATAATAAAAATAAACCCCTGCATCAAAATGGAATTGGAACAATTTTGAGCGACCGTAATTATATAATTTGCACGATTGTTTAAGCTGGAGGACCAAAATAAATGTTTTCAAGACTTATGGTGCGTTGCTTATGTTTGCCGTGTTTCTCATTTCGATTCCCCCTTTTCCAATCCCGCTTTTTTTATAAGAATTTAAAATTAATTATTTTTAAAATAAGACTTGATTATCTAAAAAACCAAACTAAAACAAAATAAAAGTTTACATAATAACAAAAATACAATGAAAATCCCAGGCGTTTTAATATAGAAGTAATATAACTTTGAAGTTTCACCTACTCGCTTTCTATTAGGTATCGCAGAAGCCTTAATTAATTGTTGTATACACATGCTTTTCAGAGACATACTGATGGATAAAAAAAATCTGAGAGATAACTTCATTTGACACCGAAATACGATGGTTCTTTTTCCCATCACCTTTTCACTACAATCAATGAAATTTCTAATGCTTTGACGGAGCTTGACCCATGTTGTTGTCTTTCCACCGGTGAAAAGAAGACGATGTTCCTTCCCCTCTAAAGCATTTTTTGTCTTTCAAGCCACCTATTACCAAAGAGTATCTTTTGCACCTTTATCTTTTTCACTAAAATCAAAAGGCTTCATAAATATGCCATTATTGCTTCTCATTGCTCTATCGGATTTCTCAAGCATCTTCATGCTTGCTTTCACTACGATATAAAACTTCAAAGATAAACTTGATGAATATGCTACCTCAAATTTTGGATTCATGGGATCCACTCTTATCCTTGAAGATCCTTAAAGAGAGATAGAGCACTGTAGCTCGACCCCTCTTTATGAGAGACAACTGCATGAGAGGTAATGATGCGAAAACCCAAGATTCAAACCTAAAGTTATTTCAAGCAATATGTGTATGCATTAATGCATGCATCATGTTCAAAAAGTTTGGCTTGGCTTAGATCATTGCATGTGCATTCTCATGATGTCACTGAGATTGATTCTGTTGCCTTATCTAATTAATTGGTGCATCGAATATTTACCATGAATCCCAAATATTTTCCGGGGTGAATCATGATAAATTAAGATTCAGGCGAGTAAATGCTTTTTTCAATCATGTTTTTTTTAAAAAAAAAAAAAATTATTTACAATAGTAATTTTCAAACAAATTGTCATTACTCATCTTACACTTAACATGAGTTTCTGATTTGTTTGATCTTTATTTTTCTTGTTTTGTAAGAGTTATAGGTTAAAAATTATTTTTTAAAGTATTTTTCCTTTGAAAAGTACATTAAAATAATATATTTTTTTATTTTTATTTTTAATATCTATACATCAAAATATTCTAAAAACACCAACAAAATAATAATATAAAGCTTTAAAAATAAAATATCTCAAAATTGCGGTTGGATTGCATAACATTGCTCTAAAGGGAACTTTTTGGTTCTTGAAGTTCATTGAAAGAATATATTGCACCTTGATCAATTACATGTATAGTAGTCGTCCTTCCTTTTAGTTTTTTGCCATCCTCCCTTATCTCAGATTAATATAAACACATGTTTATATCATATCGCTAGCATGAACGCACAACGTTTTGATTTTCTTAAATAGAAGCCTCTTAATTATTTCGGGTATTTTGATTTAAAATTCGTTTTTCCAAAGGTAAAATGATTTGAATAACTTTTTAAAACAACTTTCTTCAATTTGCAAAAAATAAAATAAAATTGAGAGATAGACGATTTTTTTTATTTTAGAACTTTTGAAAAATAATGAAAATAAAAGGTAAATATATATAGAAACGCAAAATGACACTTTAATTATCTTGCGACAAGCATTTTGAAGCAAATATCGCCATGCTTCTAATAACATGGAACTATCTTGCGGCTTTATCGGTTAGCCAAGAATTTCCACATTTCTTTTTCCTCTTTTAATACGAAATTTCTTAACTGAGCACTCTGTTAAAATTAGTCGTCTGATATCTTCTAAGAATCTGAAAATCTTGTTGCGTTTGCAGACATTCCCTCTGTTTCTTGACAATTCAGGATTGCTCATGGTCACATGCTATGCATTTAGATTTGCGCTGCAGTATGAGACAAAGAACTAGGTCTCTCTCTATCTCTGATGTGAAAGGGCAAATTAATTAGGTCGTGGGTCACATGGTAGAGAAAGATCATGTGATGTAAAGCATGACATGTCCACCGCAAATTCTGAACATATTGAGAATTGGTCGTGTTAATTTGGTATAGAATCTTCTTCACTGTTCAATTCCAAGATTTGAACCTTGGAGGAGCTCCAAGGAACCAATGCTGGCTCTTCCATGGTTTCCTGTATGGAAGACCAACCGGTCATTTCTTTACAGACATGCAAGAGCTGTTTGCGTTATATATATATATATGAAGATGGAGGAACCATTGCATTTCTTTTTCCAGGCGCATTAAATAATCGCTAGAATTGGAGCTATAAGAAAAGCAACACATAAAAAGAAACTTTTCCTTCTTTCTTTTCTTATACTAAGAGAGAGAGGGAGGGAGGGAGGGAGGGAGATTTTCTATATATATACGGTCATTGAATTATAAATTATAAAATGAACAAACGAGACTTCTTTTGATAATTAATGTGGTAATAATTATTAGGGCATTAGGATTCTATGATGCGTGTGATTTGTACAGAAAGTGAAACTCAACAGAGGAATCTTGAGTACTGAAAGGGTCTTTCTGATCTTAGTCACGTAAAGATTTACAGAGGAATTAAGCAGCTTTGTTGATGGAGAAAAAATGGGAATTAGAAAATGATATTTCATTTAACAAGCAATTTTATTTCAAAGGGAAACTAAATTATTCCTTCCACTGCAGTGATGAGTATTCACTCCTTCCCTTACAGCATCTCAAGTCACGGGTTTGCCTTGTGATGTGCGAAGAGATGGATGAATGGATGTTCCTCGTAGCATGCATGCATATGCCATAACCTAGTCGACTTTTAGCTGTATCTGCTCTCGTGCAACATGCATGGGTTACTGTAAACATCGGATAGGGACAGATTTGTCTTTGCATGGGAAGACAGTGATTCTAAACCATCATTTGGGTGTGCCCTAATCAAAGAAAAGTTCATGAGCTGAATTAGATGCGCGAGCACATACATCTTCCCCGCTGATCAGTGCAATAAATAAATAAAGGATGTGATGCATCTTCCCCACCAGTACTAGCTAGTTGTACTGCAGCCAATGGAACAATCAATAGCTAATTAATTAAGAGCTCGTCGGATCTTTATAATTATAGTAATATCTAGAAAATTCAATGCTGTAATTTACTGAAATGGTCTTATGCTTCTTGAAATTAGAAACTACAATGAGAGAGAAAGAGAGGGCATCGAGTGGCTTTATTTTAGTGGCATGGCCATATGTTTCTGTTTCATAAAGTTAGAAAATTATGATGAGAGAGAGACAGGAGCTTCTTTAAACATATTGGAATATTGAGTGTAAAAATCGTACTAGCAGAGGTCTAGCAGCAGTACATATCATTTGCTCCCTCTGGTGTGATTCATAGCTGGTAATGGCTTTTACAGTGGATAGATGTGAAGAGATGGTGTTTACTGTGGAGTCTCAGAAGGCAGTTCCTGCACCATTCTTATCAAAAACATATCAGCTGGTTGATGATCCTCTTACTGACCACATTGTGTCTTGGGGTGATGATGAAACCAGCTTTGTTGTGTGGAGACCTCCTGAGTTTTCAAGGGATCTTCTTCCCAACTATTTCAAGCACAACAACTTCTCAAGCTTCGTCAGGCAGCTCAATACCTATGTGAGCATCTCTCTCTCTCTCTCTCTCTCTCTCTCTCTCTCTCTCTCTCTCTCTCTCTCTCGGGTAATTCAAAACGCTCTCTAGATTCTACTAGTTTATAAGCAGCAAGGTAAAAAGCTGTGCTGACTAATATGGGTTGCTTTTCCCATGGAGCTTCTTGGTCTTTCCAAGTAGGGTTTCTCTCATTTTAGATAACTTGACTTCAGTTAGACCTAGACTTTTGCTCTCAAAATTAATCTCTTACAGATGGGTCTTGTTCGTTGCTATGTCTCACTTCTTTTTAAGATCTTAAGCACCATTTATGTTCTAGATATTACCGATACAAAATATTGGAGGACATGTCAATCTCAGCAAATTAACCATAAACATTCAGCCCAAGATAAAGTATACTAGCACTTTAATTAGTACATGGTTATCCGTATTAAATTACTAATTAAGCTTCATAAATAAACATTCCACGAATCTGATTCGATGTTCATACTAGACAGTTTTTCTCTCTTGTCATTCTCTTATTCTTGTTAATTAATACTTTGCAGGGATTCAAGAAGGTAGTAGCTGACAGATGGGAGTTTGCAAATGAGTACTTCCGAAAAGGAGCAAAGCACTTGTTATCTGAGATCCACAGGAGAAAAACATCCCAACACCATCACCAGCACTACCCTGAGCAACCACCCCATTTTTTCCAACCAGAAGATGGTTTTAGTTGGATCGATCCTCCATTTCAATCTCCAAAACCAACTACTGACATCCTAACTGCACTCTCAGAAGATAATCAGCGACTGAGAAGGAAAAACTGCATGCTTTTATCAGAACTCTCCCACATGAAGAACCTCTACAATGACATAATCTACTTCATCCAGAACCATGTAAAACCAATGCCCTATGAGCAAAGGGCTTATAATGCAGCACCTAAGCTAATAGAACTGGGCTCTTCATGTCAGGATCAAACCATTTGTTCTAGCATTCACAGAGCTAAGAATGATGTTTTGGGTCAGCATTCGTTGACATTAAGTACTGAGGAATCAACTAGTCCTGTGAAGCTCTTTGGAGTCCCTCTCAGTGGCAATAAAAGGCTGCGTCCAGAAGTGATCGATTAGCGGCAACAATATCGTAGGGTCTCCATTAATTAGCCTGTACCGCAGGTTGTAGTCGTTCTCAGTAAGAGTTATCAGAAGAGAAGCTACGTATACAAGTAGCTGAAAGTTCAGTTGGAGTTAAGCTACTTGTAGCTACTTCAAAATCAGCAGCAAAAAAGAAAAAAAAATATTTCCATTTCCTTTTTTTGGCAAATCTGCAGCAAAATATTGGCTTCTCATGATTTATAGATATTTCTATAAATTAAGTAGTTAGAGTTTCTATATATATTAGCCTCATTTTCCTTTACTTTGTTTTACATAAAATGTTCCTTAGAAGAAAAATATATTATGGTGTAGCAAGTAATGATATGAAAAGTATGATGATAATAAAATGATAATAATATATTTTAATGATGAAATTGCGGTAATAGTAGTGATTGTAGGGTCACCGAGAGGTGGTGATGGTAGGGATAGGGGATAGCAACAATGATGATGATAGGTGGTGATAGTGGCATAAAAATAGAGTTGGTGGTAGTTGTTAAAATTGTTGGATAATATTATGAGAAATTATTTTTTGTAAAATATTTTTTAAAAATTTTATAAGTTAAAAATATCCTTGAATGAATAAAATAAATTTAAAAATTAATTATAAAATATTTAAGGTGAGACAATTTTCCAATACAATATCTTGTAAAAAATAAACACAAAATAAAAAGAATATTTTAGGCAAAACAATCGCATCCTTAAATCCCTAATTCTTCCCTTAATCAAATATAAATGGGGTAGATGATATTATGAAGAAATACATATGTTACATACTTAACAATGGACTATTAAGAACATAGAAAAAAAATACTCCATAATTTATCCTTTAAAGTATGATTATAAGTGCTAATATAGTATATACATAGACCATTGCTGCCTGAACTCATCTTCTTGGTCAATGCTCTTTTTTCACGCATAGTAAATTCACAAAGGCATCTGTAAAAATTGCCTTTTACTGCTCGTTCTGTTCATTGACTGTCTTCCACCCAAACAATGCTTGTCTGTCTTCATCTCTCAGGGGAAAAAGAAATGGCCATTTCCATAAAGAAACATGAAGTGTCAGTTTCACTGTTTACTCAAAGCTTTTATTTGGAATGCTGTACCGTGCAGAACGTCTTAAAGTAAGTGAAACAAGAAAGAAATGCAGTGGAAATTAAGAAACTAGCTGGTGATTAGTAGCATATGGTCTTCTGGCCAGAGGGCACTCAATAATTCCTCTTTTAAAAGGAGAGAAAAGGAATGGAAATGGAGAGTTCAGAGAATGTAAGTGGAGGATGGGAATTGGGCAATCATATCATGCTTTAAGTTTGACATTCATGATCATGCTAAAGATTTACTTTCAGTTTTTATCTGGAAAGAAGGAAAGAAACCCTAGAAATGGGTGAAAATAGTAACCCATTTAGCCATTAGCATAGGCAGAGGGGGAAAAGAGAAGAATTTTCGGTTAAAGATTGCTTTGGGATCGTTCTATAATGCGTTTCACTGTCATGCCTCGATTTTGTTTCCCTTCTTCTTGTGCAAGCTTTTCTTTTCTTTCCTTTCCTTTCCTTTTTACGCTAATGCTGTGTTCTTTTTGTCCTTGCCTCCTTTTTTTCCCGCTTTGGGTAAATGGTTATGGCTATAATATGTAAGAAAAGAAATTCGGAGACCAGAGGGAGGAGATCCGAACATATATACATACAAGTTTATTCTACGTCGAGAAGGACTTAGACTATATTCGAATTTTGGGGAACAATTGAGATACTAATTATGTTACCACTGAAAGAATTACAATATTTCTCTCAGCCATATATATATTCATCCAAAGTTTGTTACAGGACATTTATGTTTACATACAAAAGGGAATCTAAGGATAAACAAGGAAACAAAAGTTTAAACACAATGAGACTAGATCAGAGTGTTTTTCAGCAGGCTCAGCATGCTAAGGTTTATCCTTATCATTATATTGACTTTATCTTTATCATTCCCCTGTAAGCTGGCAGGGAGATCTGTTACAGAAAGTTTATCCTGAAAGAACAAAATCGATCAGCTATATGTTCGTTAGTAAATATATCTACATGTTGTAGAGAGATGGGGATGTGTTGAAAAAGGATATCTTTGTTGGCCACCTTTTGTCAAACAAAGGTAATCCACTTCAATGTGTTTGGATCGCGCATGAAAAATTGGATTTAAGGCAAGAGCTAAGGCACTGATGTTATCACACCACATGACTGGAGTAGAAGCAAGAGAAACCTGCAGCTCACGCAATAGCATTCGCAACCAATATACCTCAGCAATAACAAGAGCCAAACACCAGTATTCAGCTTCAGTACTAGACTTGGACACTACAAGTTATCTTTTAACCGAATAGGAGATAAGATTGGGTCCAACAAAAACACCATAACCACAAGTGGAACGTCTGTCGTCAGGATCACCAGCCCAATCAGAATCACAGTAGGCATTAATGGCAAAAGAGTGAGGTTTGTAGAAGAGTCCATAATCAAGTGTATGTTTTAAATATCGCAGCGCATGTTTGGCTGCTATCTAATGAGTAGAGGTTGGTGCTTGCAGATGTTGACAGAGTTGATTCATAGAATATGATATGTCAAGGCGTGTGAGAGTGATATACTGTAAAACACCCACCATGTGCCTATATTTAGAGGGATCTAGAAGAATTTAACCATCAAATTTAGATAGCTTAGAGCCTGATACACAGAGAGCACGATATGGATGAATACCAATTAGTTGCACATGATTCAGAAGATTTATAATATACCTTGTTTGACGAAGATGTAAACCGGTGGAATCGCATGTGGCCTTAATGCCCAACAAATATGTCAACTGACTGAGATCCTTCATAGCAAACTCAACTAAAAGTTGTGAACAAAATTCTGATCATTAGAGGTAATAAGAATATCATCCATATAGACTAACAGAAATGCATGGATGTTCTCTAGTCTATAGGTAAATAATGAAGGATCAACCTGGGAACTATGAAAGCCGAGAGCTAACAAAGTAGTGGACAGATGATTAAACCATGCGTGAGGAGCTTGTTTTAACCCATAAATGGATTTATGAAGCTTACAGACAAAGTGGGGGTGTACTGGATCCACAAAACCCTTCAGCTAGACATATAAACTTCTTTTTCGAACAAGCCATGAAGAAAGGCATTAGAAACATTAAGCTGCCGAATGTCCCCGTGGAAAGAAATGTTGGGAGCAAGAACCATATGGACAGTAGAAGGTTTGATGACTGGGTTAAATGTTTCAAGAAAATCAACTCCCGTCCTCTATAGATAACTAACAACTACCAGTCTAGCCTTGTGACATTCAACATTGCCATTAGGTCATTGTTTGAGTTTAAAAACCCATTTACAAAAAACCACATTCTTGTCAGGAGGAAGAGAATACAGTGCCCAAGTTTCATTCTTTAATAAGGATTGAAATTCATTGTCCATTGTTGCATACCACTCGGGTATTGATGCCGCTTGTGAGTAGGTTCATGGCTCAAGAAAAACCAGACCTGCATGCAATGTTTAGAGGGGGTGACAAGTAAAGTATAAATGCAAATCAAAAAACCTGCGAGGCTTAAGATTACCAATTTGTGATCTGCTGATAACTTGAGAGGAAGACACAGGAGGAGCGAGAAGTCCAGCTTGGAGGTTAAGCTATGCACTCTTCTGGGAGCAGCAGAAGGATTAAGAACTGACACAAGTGAGAAGGAGATAGTGTTGGGTGAGTCACAGGCAGAAGATGATTGTGGTAAAGAAGATTCAAAGGGAGGAGAAAAATCAGATGATGAGTAAGAAATATGAGAGGGAAGGGTGGAGAACAAACTTGGAGTCTTACCTGAGGAGGGGACGCAGCTGATAGGATTTATGAGAATGGATTGTGCTGCAAATTTCTCTTTGTCAAATATCACGTTTCAAGATATGTAGACACGTCTAGAGGAAGGGTCTAAACAAAAAAATCCTTTGTGATTAGAACTATAACCAATGAAAATACAAGGTGTGCTACGATATGATAATTTATCATATGTGTAAGGACGAAGACATGGAAACATTGACATCCAAAAGCTCGAAAATAGGTGAAGTCAGGTGGATGGTGAAAAAGGCGTTAATAGGGTGATAAATAATCAAGAACTTTGGTAAATAATTGATTAATGATGAAGATAGCAGTTAGGAAAGCATCAACCCAAAATCTCTTAAATAAACCAAATTAAGCAAAAAGAGTAGTAAGCTCCATATCCATAATATAATGATGTTTTCTCTCAGCGAGACCATTTTGTTGAGCTGTATGTGAACATGACAGTCGATGAAAAATACTATTATCACTAAAAAACTGTTTAAAAAAGGTATAACAATATTCACCACCGTTATCACTTTAAAATTATCAAATGGAGTTAAATTGTTTTTCCACTAAAAGCTTGAATTTAACAAAGGTAGAATAAACATTGGATTTGTTTGAAATAGAAAAAATCCAACAAAAACGAGTAAAATCATCAACAAAAATAACATAATAGCGACAGCCACTCAGAGACAGAGTGGAAGTAGACCAGACATCAGAATGGATTATTTCAATAGGAGTGGTAGATTCTCTTGAAGAATCAGATAATGTTAATTGTCTAGACTTGCCTAGTTGACAAGACACACATACAGACTTTTTATTGATTAAATTACTAACTAGAAGGGAAAAATTAGAAATGACACAATGAAAAATATCAATGAAAGGATGAACCAAACGACAATGCCAAGTGGAGGTAAAAGCCTTGACTCCAACAGTCATTGTGAGAGCATGGTATGAGGAGGAAAAAAGTTGATGAAAGTTGATCGGATACAATCCATTGTCACTTGGTCCCGTTAGAAGCGTGTTCCCCATTAGGATGTCCTTCACATAGAAATCAGAACTAGTGAGTTCAAACATAACATTATTATCGTTACAAAATTTATTGATAGAGAGAATATTAGCAGAGGCTTGAAGACAATAAGCGATATCATTTAAAGTAGGAGTAGAAGACAAGGATTTAATAGAAGCATTTCCAATGCAAGATAAGGGCAAACCTGTTTTGTTTCCTACCCTAACAAAATCATCCCCTTCATATGGTTAAGAGGTTGCAAGATTAGTAACATCAGAGGTAACATGAAGATTAGCACCACTATTTGCATACCATTAATTTTGATTTAGATGAGTGGTATTAGCTTTCACAACCATGGCGACTAATTCAATAGGAGGATGACGATTCTGAAATGAGTTAATTCATCTATTAAAAAAATCCAAGGCCTGATGCCCCTCATGCTTATAGATTTAGCATGGAAAGCGAGAGTGAGTTTTAAAAGAAGGCATGGAAGATGTACGAGGTAAGTGAGGTAATGGCTGCCTAAACTAGGAATAAACACCACCTGAGCCTTTAGGCATCCCTGAGAAGCGAGATTTAGCATTTTTATGGCAAGAACCTATTTTAGAGCCAGGTTTATGTGAGTAAAGAGCATAGGAACCAGCCTCGGATTGAATAGAGTGGCTATGAAATTGTTGTATAAGATCATAGTTTAGCAATTCTGCATGAAAATATGAAAAAGGCATAGATTTCTCTCTGGAAAAAAGCATATACGTAGTGACAAAGGAATGAAATTAAGAATTGAGACCATTGAGAATAGATAAGATTAAATCAAAATCAGCAATTGGTTTCCCAACAGTAAAGAGTTCATTAGCAAGAATTTTAACTTCATCTAAAAATTTATGACAGGATAAGAAACCTTGTTGTAAAGACTGCAACTTTCTCCTAATAAGAAAAATACGAGAAGTTAAGGGCGCAACAAAACATGCACCAAGGACTTTCCAAGCAAGACGAGAAGTCTCAAGGCCATAATTAGTAGAAACCACCGTGGGAGACAATGAAGAAATAATCCAACCAAGTATGGTTTGGTCCTTATACTGCCAAGGTATATAAGCAGAATTAAAAATCCCTTGAGCTTTGTGTTCTTTATAGGAAAATTAATGAGGATAAAAATCAGAATCATCAACAATTCGCATAAGTCCATAGCTCTGAAACAGAGGAAGCAATTGAGCAAACCAAACAAGAAAGTTAGTTTCATCAAGTTTAAGGGAAATCACTTAAGCTGGAAGATGAAATGCAGTGAGAGAAAGTGAAGAATCTGTTGCAGCAGCCATAGGATCGTTAGAAGCGTTAGCTATGGGATGCTCTGATACCATGAAAGAATTAAAATATTTCTATAATTGCTTAAGAGGAACTATGTTCTCTCAGCCCCCCCCCCACACACACACACACACACACACACACACACATCTAAAGTTTGTTACACAACATTTATCTTTACAAGAGTTTACATACAGAAGGGAACCTAAGGATAAACAACGAAACATAAGTTTAAACACAATGGGACTAGATCTTAGTTTCTTTCGACAAGCTCAACATACTAAGGTTTATCCTTATCATGTTGAGGTTTATCCTTGTCATTATACTGAGTTTTATCCTTATCAACCACTTACTGGCAAATTAAGGGGTAAATTCAAGTTAGTGGTCCTGAAAGTTCTGCAAATTAATCATATTAGCCCTTATATTTCTTTTTTGTTTGTACAAGGCCTTATACTCCTAGTTATGGTCCTATGTTCGTACATGGTCTCTCCATCCATATATAGATTTAGGCACCACCGCGTTCTATAAAATTTTAATTTTTTTTGTTTAAATTTAATTTTTTTAATTAAAAAAATATTATTTTGATGTATTTCTAAACGAAAATCACTTTGAAAACCAATCGTTACGGTATTCCTAAACACCCTTTTATTTATCATGCAGATGGTTTGTAGGCAAAATTTAATCTTTTTTTCCATTAGATTTTAATTAAAATAAAAATATGTTATCCATCAAAGGAAGATTTTACAATGCGGCATCCATGCAGTTTATCTTTAATATTTAAAGCTTACTAGATTCGAAAAATTCCATCAAATTATTTTGAGCTTCAAGTATCTTGATATATTATCTACGTAAATTATAGAATTCCGTTCACTTCCGAGACTTAATCTCTACATTGATATCAGAAACAATAAATTCTAGGGATATAAATCAAATGAAAAAGGAAATAGATGTAATGGGGGCTAATTTTGGCATCGATTTTAATTTTGCATCTGTTTTTGAGATTATAGACTGACAAAGAAGCAGGTAGATAAGGAGCTGTTGAAGGCCTAACAAATGTTAACGAAAAGACCTCATCATTGAGATCGATAATTGAAATTATAAGCTCTTAACTCTTGAGTAATTAAGAATCAAGGAGCTAATATGATTAAATTTTGAAACTAGAGGGGCTACACAGAGGAATCTACTCTTAAATTTTTATTCTTATTTCTAGAAATTTCTTTAAAGAGGATGTGTGGTTGAGTATTATTTTTCCAAATGTTTTTTATTTGGAAATATATTAAAATAATATTTTTTTTAATTTTTTAAAAATATTTTTAATATTAGCATATCAAAATAATTTGAAAATATTAAAAAATATTAATTTAAAAAAATAAAATTTTTTTTTTTTTTAAAATGTAAAAATAAATTGTGGACATTATAAAGTTTTGTGGTTTCTCTCCCCAATCCCACCTCAACGGATTTGGTCTCAATTCTCTGCAGGCCTGCCACTCTTCTCTTCTAATTTTAGCTTGAACTTTTCCTTGCGCAGAGTTTTACATATTTGAATAACTAAGGCCCAACCAACAATATCTTTTCGGTCACTTGAGAGGCTCAAAGGCCCAGAAAACAAACCTAGCTTTCACGGTCGCCGACTGGAATAAGCCCCTCAAAGATCCCTGTCAATGCCTGCGGAGGTTGAGGATAAAACTAGACTGTGGCCAGATTATTATTTTTTTTCAACCGAGACTAATTTGTTAATCAGATTAATTTGATAATATGATAAAAAAAAATAGACATTAATATTGGAAAATAAATTTTAAAAAAATATTGTTATTAGCAAAGTTAAGTTAACACACAAAACTCGAGATCTAATAGATAAGTTCAGGATAACTCTATAGAAGGACGGTACCAACAAAAAAAAATTGTAAAAAAAAAAATATATATATAAGTTAAGCCGGTCAAATCTTTCAAACCCATAACCCGAAAGGATAACAAAATCCCTATCAATAAAATAATGAAGGATGAAATTGAAAAAGAAAGTCTCAATAACAAAATATTAAAATAAAACAAGTAGCAATTAAAAAGATAAAGATCAAATCTGACAGAAAAAAATGAACTAAAATATTAAGGGGTGCAATTGAAAAAATAATTCAATTAAGAGAATGATATAAAATATTGAGAAATGTAATTAAAAAGATAATTTAATTAAGAAAATAGAGGCGATGCCATGAGGATAAAAATGTTGTCGTGGAAGCCGAAGTTTGGTCGGTAAACGGAGTTGTATAATCATCCAAAGACCATGGAAGAACACACATTCGTGTCACCACCATGTGCAATCGTGTTTTTCAAATTAAATAATATTTTATTTATTAAGATAATATTGAGGGATGCGATTGAAAAAATAATTCAATTAAGAGAATTATATAAAATATTGAGAAATGCAATTAAAAAAACAATTTAATTAAGAGAATAATTTTTTAAAAAATCAAAATCAAAAGAATATGAATCAAATCTAAAATGTGAAAAAAAAAAAAAACAAAGGATTGAATTGAAAGAGAACTCCAATTCCATGGATGATCTAAAATAAAACAGATAACAATAAAAAGAACAGAAACCAAATATGAGAAAAAAATAAATTAAAGAGTTGTTTTGAAAATATGCACGGGTTGGCTCTAAAATCAAAAAAAAAAAAAGATGAAAGAAGGAAAGAAAAAAAATGACCATTGGCACAAAAGCTGATATATTTTTATCATGCGCGCCACCCAGAAATAGAGATGACGATACGAGGATTAAAATGTTGTCGTGGAAGCCGAAGTTTGGTTGCTAGACGGAGTTGTATAATCATCCAAAGACTATGAAAAAAACACACATATTTGTTTCAACAGCACGTGCAACCGTGTTTTTCAGATTAAATAATATTTTATTTATACAAAAATATCAAATTGTCCATGTTCAAACTCAATAATTACAAAAAAAAAAAAAAAATAGACTAAAACATATTTTAAGACCAGACAAAGACAATTATGATTAAGGCATTGTAGTAATCTTACTGTGCAACCAAAATGATAGATCAAAATTGCCACAGCCCATAAGTGTTTTAATTTTGACCTCCAAGCGAATATCAATAATTTCACTATGCAAATAACAATAAAAACACTATTGTATCCCCGCTTTCAATGTTAATTATGTTATGTTTACAGAAGCAAAATTATTATTTTATTATTCTAATTCACGATTATAATAAATCTGTGTACAATAATTTCTAGTGTTAATTTATGTTATATATTTTTCTATTGTTTTTGAAATATCCACAAATAATTATAAGAAATTCAATAAATAGGAAAAATAATTTTAAAAAATCATGTTTAAAAAAATGTATTTATTGGACAAGTTGTTTTTGTAAGGCAACCTATTTAATTGATGGCATGGCAGGTTCATATGCAAAGCTTTCCTGCAAAAATATTGAGAATGAAGCAACAAGAGAATTTACATGCTTTGCATGGAGCTCGAATCATACTATCACATGTTCTGTATATTTGCAATGATACAGGTGATCTCGAGAACTATGCTACCTTCTTAGGAAAATGATCACAGAATAACAGGAGAGTGCTCTTATTTTTTAAGATTTTACAGCTTATTTTCTTCCTAATTAACGAGTGACACTGTCATCGATGATTGAACTGCACATGAATCAGACGAGCCCAGCTATCCAAGACACCTTTGGACTGATAGAGACTCGCCTTCTCTGTTCATCAATCATGGTCTGGCCATGGTGGTCCAGTAGACAACTGATGTGTTTCTAGGCAGGGAACACAACAACATGCTTCGTTGGTGCGAGCAGCTGTATCAATCTCGGGGAAAAAAACAGGAAGAGGAAGAGGAAGAGGAAGACATTGAATTTGTTGAAGAGAAAGATCTCAAAAAGAAAAAAAGGGTCATTTCCTACGTGAAATTGAAAGGTGTTGATTGTATGATTCTCGGTGTCCAGCGCCGTTGAAAATTGAAAAGAGTAAAAGATCTCATTGGTTTTCGCATCGAGAGGGAGGCGTCCATGTTTTTCTGGGCGGCGAGTGTACTATCTTTCAAAGGGCCAACGCCGTTTCCTGCGATGGCGTTGAAAACGTGTCGCGGTTCTCTTCCTGATGATCTGACGCATGTGGAGCCCTAGTTGGATTTTCGTAAACTTTTTTATTTTATTTTATTTTATTTTATTAATTTATTTTTTAAAATCCCCCCTTTCTATCTTTTTTGTTTTCATGCTTCGTCTTTTCCCCCCTCAATTCCATCATTCTTTTTTGTTTTCATTCTTTAATATTTATTTAATTTGCTCAACACTGTACAGCCTATATATTAAGAGCTATAATCCTAGATTGCAGTCCTTAACGATAGATGTTGCGATGCTTCTCTCACGTCTTCATGCAAATTGCTCAAGTTATAGAAATATTTATTATCTCTCGGATAAAGATGAGGAGTTGAAAAAAAGGCTCATAATTTCCTTTTCTTCTTCGAATTAACTTCAAGCGAACACACCCTCTCTGCAACACATCCACGAAGCTTCATCTAGCTAGCTTCTAACTCTTTCTATACATGTTTCGATTTTGGGTTATTAGGACATGACTTTCATGATTATTTTTTTAATTTTATTATTTAATATTGAATTATTAAACTTTGAGTTTAGTGATTTTTTTTATATGAGATTATAATTTTATATCTTATGTCACGAGTTACTTGAGTTATAAAATTTTTCCATTTCTTCTTCGAATTAACTTCAAGCGAAAACACCCTCTCTGCAACACATCCACGAAGCTTCATCTAGCTAGCTTCTAACTCTTTCTATACATGTTGCTAGCTCTCATTAATTAATTATTAGAGGGTCTCCGCCATGCATGGCCCATAAGAAGACTTGTTTTACAAATTCCGAGTCCTTACACATACTCCCCAGTACTGAATTACTATCGCCCACCTCATCTTCAATCTGGGATGGAGCTCATCTTCCTCTGTGGATCTAGAACATGATCAGCTATGCTAGAGAGAGCATTTACGTTGACAAAAATGGTGGGGCAGCTTATTAAAAGCTAGGCTTGTGGGTTTAATAGCTGAGACGCTTCAACTTTAGGGGACCAAGCATCATATGATAATGTGAAAATCTTCTGGTAACTAAAGCGAAAGATGCTTAAATGCCTACTTTCACCTCATCAATGATCCACGCGATGGCACCTCTATCAAATATTATTTACCAATTATATGCTAGCTCTCTGTGTTCCATAATCCATGGAGAGCCCCTACGAGACCACAGGGAAAGGGGGAAAATAAAGCCACTTCCTCAATACTAGATAAGAGGTAGATTCCAGCAAGAAATAACCACTAGCTCGAGGCGCAACTGAATTGGGTTCCTGTCTGAACAAAGCACATGTCCAGCACCCTTAATTAATAATGTAATGTTTTTAACTAAAATCGTTGTTTATACTTGCCAGAAAAATTATAATTGTTAAAGCAAGTACAAAAAAAAAAAACATGTTTATATTTTGTGTGATTAGAAGCAATAAAATCATAAATATGATAGAATTATGTTCAAAATATATTTAAATATTTTAATAATAAACAACTGATCTTAATTAAAATTTGATAAATTATTTATTATTAGTGTTTTTATTTTCAAATCAAATACATAATAATTGAAAAACAAATTAGTAAAATCAAAATAAAAAAGTATAATAATACTTGAAAATCATGTAATAACTAGAATAAATTTTTTTCAAGTGTAAAAAATATATATATAAAAAAAACAACTAACTCGAATACATATATTAAGTCAAGCCCGCATGCCTAACCATGCTTTATTTTATTTTAGTGGTCTATCAAAGGTAATACCTACCCTCTTGAAGCCATAACCTTTGGGTTTGTACGCATGTCTCAGCAACTTGAATTTATTATTAATTGATTAAAAAATATATCAAAAAGCTCTATTGTTTATATGAATAAATCACCATGAAACATTAGTACTGTTGCAGGCACGGTGTTCTTTGATGTCACAAGGAACACGGCACATTGACACCCGTCTTGGTTCTGGATGTCTTTGGGTAAAAATAAGAGGGTTGCGTCAAGATATTATATTTTGTTCAATCTCGCCATTATCGACTATGGCTCTTTTTGTGATACCATACCACAAAACAAATAATACCATTTCCATCATGTGTGGTTTGACTTCAACTTATATTCATTTTCTGTCGTATTTTTCTTTTTATCACGCTGCTTCGGCAACGAGCCACGTAACCCCACTATAACAGCTGGTTATAGTAAAGGATATAATAAACGATATAATAAAGGGTCGAGAATTCTATTGCTTCTGAATTCTTGAGTTGGTTTATATGACAGCTGACATCTCACACAAGTGAAGTTTTTTTTTTCTTTTTTTTTTTGGTTCCTTAGGGTGTTCATAGATAGGACTTAGGAGAAAGCTTTTGGTCTAATTTAAACTTTTTAATTTCTGAAGAGGTGGCCCACTCGTGGGTTTGGTAGGCTTTCTCTATACCAATAAAACCCCATTTTATGAATTTTATGAAAGAAAAGGATTGTTCTTTTTTAGAAGATCCCACTTTGTTAATATCAAAATATATTTTTTTGTTTTATTTTTTTTAGAGGTGGGCGTTGTTGTTGTTGGAAGGAGGAAGGAGAGGAGAAGGCTTAATTCATTTCCTCCATTTCCTTTCCTCTCTCTTTCTTCATTTAATATTTTTATTAACATTTCTACTTCTTTTTTTCACTATTGGTTCATCCATTGATCTTCCACTATTTTATCCAACAATTTATGCCAAACTTGAGTTTGATCGGCGATATAAATACCCTTTATTCTCCAATGCTACTTTACTTCTTCATTACTTGTTTCTCCTTCGTCCTATTGTTAAAGCCCCTCCCTCTCAAGCCTTTGCCTCCATGGACAAGTGAAATGAGATTGTTGTCATTCTGGTTCTTGAAGGACTTGCTTCTCTTCTCTTATTTAGGGTCATTAAGGAGTACCCTTTTGAAAGTTTTTCATATCGATAGAATTCCTTTAAAAATGACAATTAAAAATATGAGCTTAAGTTCAAGTGCAAAAGCAGAAAAAAGTTCTCTTGATGGTGAAGCTGGAGGGATGTCTATTTTGGACTTGCCTGAATTGGCCTTGGAATGCATTCTTGAGAGGTTGCCTCCTACAGGGCTCTGTAGCATGGCAGGTGTGTGTACTTCTTTGAGGGAAATGTGCGTGAGTGATCATTTATGGGAGAAACATATGAAGCAGAAATGAGGCAGGGTGATTGGCCCTGCTGCTTATAGGGAGTGGCAATGGCATTTAGCTTTGAGAAAAGATTTGGGAAGTTGCAAACAAGGAAAGCCAAAAGGTTTTACGAGGCTTCTGTCAATGTTTTGACCTTCTTCGTGGAGTAGCCCAAAGGCTGATCCTATTAACAATAGCAAGCAGAGGAGTTCTCTTCCTGTTAACTTAATCATGTCCTGGTACCTTGCTCTTGAGACTGGCAAGTTTTGGTTCCCTGCTCAAGTTTTTAACCGCGAGGTATCGATCATGATCCTATTTTTTTGTTGTTTACATTAATTAATTAGCTATTTGAGCTTAAATTTGAATAGTTTTTACTTCTTCAAGGCTACAAATTCTATAATTATGCTTTTAGTTAAACACCCTCCAGAGGATTGATGTGTTAGGTTTTATGAATTTTCATCCCTGGTAGTAAATGCCACTTATGTTGTATTGCAGAATGGGCACGTCAGATTCATGCTATCATGCTATGATGCGAATCTAAGTTATGATCCAGGGACGGATACATTTCAAGTCAGGTAATGAAAACAATTTTCTTCTTGGACCATAATTCTCGATAGATTTTATGTTATGGACAATTGGACATCATAGTTACTATTCATAGGGTGTTAAAGATTCTTGAATTAGCTTTTTCTGTAAAAGATGTTGATGTTAAAATAATACTGATATTGTAAGTGGATCTAGTGGATTGAATTTTATATTTTTTTATCTATCTTAGGTACCCACCACATGGGAGGAGAGCAATTGTCACAGAAAGTGGTGTGCCATGGGAAAGGCTTAGAGCACCACCTTTTGATACCTCCCCTCATGATCTACATATCTCTGATTGCTTGAATGATTTACGCCCTGGAGATCACATTGAGACTTAGTGGAGAAGAAACAAAGAGTTTCCTTATGGTTTGTTCTCCATACCAGAAACTTGCTACTAATCAGAATTTCTCAATGTTTTATCCAAGTTAGATATATCATATCAGAGTATTTTCTCCATACAATAAGAATTATTCAACCCCAATCCGCTCATTATTGTCTACGAAGAAGAGCTACAGATAAGTAGATTTATATTGGTGAGCTTTAAAATCTAGGGGGACTTTTTTATCATAAAAAATACTCTTTTTGTCTGTAGGAATCAGAGACAGCAGAGGTCCTATTTTATATTGAAGTGATTCGCATTGAATTTTCTATAGAACATGACTAAATAAACGCATAATTCTTTGTAGTACATAGTTAGAAGTTTATGTTGAATATATTAACCAGATTTAAAAAATGATTTAATGTTTGATTAAATATTACCATGCAATATTTGCAGGTTGGTGGTATGGTGTTGTAGGTCACTTGGAGTCATGTGATGGAAATGAAAATTATTGTCGGTGTCATAATAGCGGTGAGTTCATTTCATCTTTTCTTCTTAGCAATTACCACTTTATGCTTCATGTGATTGCCTAGAAGATAAGGTTTTAAGGAATCTTACTTTTATTATGTCTAAAATCATCTTGTTGAATGCTAAAAAATAACACAATTTTAGTCCGGTTTCACATTTGGTAGCATTGGGTGAAACATTTTGAAGAGAGAAAAGAAAGAGAGTTCCAAACTGTGTCAGTACACTTGAATAATATAATCATGTTCGTGAATGATGCAATGAACACCTTTCCTTTAAACTGTGTATGCCATAAAAATAAAGTTAAGTTTACTTTCACAGTTTGTACCAGTTTTGGATTTGGGTTTTGGGCAAGTCCTTTTCTTGAATTCGGTGTTTCAATATGTGGACCACCAAGTTATACTATTTGATTGGTCCCCAACGACAAATCCCTGTCAAAATGTCACAGCTTCCACCAACATTTTGATAACCTCCATCTCAGTGGAATATTTATGACCAACCACATAGAAAGAACTTAATGTCTTTTAGAGACCTCCCTTTGTTAAGTTGGAATCTTTAGCAAAGTGGGGCTGCAATAAATTTTCCATTGTAAGCTTCTAATCTCTCATCCAGCTTTCTGCCTTCTTTGCAAGCTTAATGGCCTTGTATTGTCTTTAAGTAAACCACACCACTTGATGGCCCGCTAGTCAAGTTACATCATCGAAAAGAAACTCTTTTTGGCATGCTAGTTGCAACTTGATAAAGAGAGAATGTTTATGTCTCTATTTGTACTGCAAAAAATGCAGTCTTGTTAAAAATGTGAAGCCAAGTTTTTGTTGCATATATGAATCTTAGTCATCTGTTTTGACTCTGGACAAAAGTTGAAGCTCCTCATGTTCTAGCCCTAGGAATTTATGTTAAATGATGATATGCTCCATATTTGTGTTGCAAAAGCCAAATTTATTTGTGACTGCGTATAGAGGTCATGCACTTATTTTCAAGATTCGAGAAATGATGTCAATACATCTTATTTGCACTCCATGTTTGTGATTGCAAAAGCCAAATGAAGTTTGTCTTTGCTTACGGTCTCTTTTAACTCTAATTAACATCAAATTTCTACGAACAAACACTGTAGTGTTGGAGTTCCACCAGCATACTCCTGGCTCACGATGGAGAAGCACAGCGGTCAACAGGAAAGAGCATCGGGAGGAGGGGGATGAGGCAGATGGATTTTATGGAGGGATCAGAAAGTTGTACAACAATGAAGAGATTTCCAGGTGGAAGAGGCTTTGGCCGACTGAAGTGTTGGAATAATTATTATTTGCAACACTAAAGTTTCACGACAGATTCCACGAGTGCAGACATGGAAACCTATATATCGTCCAAGAAATTGATTCCCCAATTGAATTTCTGCCTTGCTAAATTCAGTATAGAAAAGCAGGAAACAGGAGTTGTAATTTAGCTGCATGAATGCGCCAGCCAGCCATTATTCATCTTGTTTTCCTCGTCTCTACTTCTTTTTTTAGAGGGGGGTTGTGTGGCCATTTCAAGCCATCCTGCAAATTTTATGTAATCATTTACAATGGTATATATAATTTTAATCAAAGCTATCATAAGCTCAGTACTTGAGTTTGATCCCTCAGAGTATGAACTTTGATCATGTAGATGGGATTATCTTTTGGTTCATGTGCTCTTGTTAATGATATTGAAACGTAGTGTTTAGTATCACATATCCAGAGATACCAAAATGGGAAGTAATATTATGAGAACAACTTATATGTGATGATGAGCAAGAAACAAGACAAGTATGGCTCTTGGAAGGAGGGAAAAAACAAAAAAAGGTAGAATGTCCGAAGTGTTCACAAACAACATTCCATCAAAGAAGCCATTAAAGCAATAAAAGTCAATGTATTATACAATAGGAATAGGAGGAGAAAAATTATAAACCATACATTATAGCTACTACCATAATCCCACAATGATACTGGGATGACCTTATAAAATAGCCTGTACAAACAATATGGGTTATTCATTCAACATATTTTGCTCCATTGCCCATGCACAAAGACAGCTTTGGCTTATAACATGTCTGTGTTACCTTGGTTATCTGAGACCCTCCTCTCTCCCCATTGCGGACAACTAACCCCATAGACTTAAAGCTTAACTTCCTCTTAGTTTTTGACTTTGAAACTTCAATAGTCTGTTCTGTTTGCTTTCTATGCTCATCATTTCTCCTCGTAGATAAACTCCTATACAGAAAGTTTTTCATACTCTGCCTCTTGCTTTTTCTCTCGCTAGGCTCTCCCGTTTCTTTAGCATTCTCTCCAGCCTTTAGCATGGACTCTTAAAGAGTTGTCTTATTGGGCTCTCGTGGCCACTCCAGGTCTATTTTCATCAATCTAGCTTTTCTTGCAAACAGAACTCCTTTGGACTCAGCTAGCCTTTTTGGACTAGCATTTGTTATATTTGGAATCCATATGCGAGTAGGCAACCCATTGAGCTCCTGTTGATTATTCAGATGCGGCCTGATAGGATCCAATTGCTTGCACTGCTTATGCATGCAGTCCATCAAGTCACTTCTGGCTCGTATAGGAGACATGGACCGGGCCCGTGTATGGTTGATTTTCTGCCATTTTTCCTTCCTTTCTCCCTTGACGGTCTTTAAAGCTACCATGAATGGATCAAAATCATCGTTCCACACATTCCGTCGTGGAAATGAGATTTTAATTTTTGCCATTTGGGACTCAGGGGATGTCAGAGTTGAGCTGTGATTGTGACACGGTGGAGGCTTTAATGGTATCACCTTACCATCACAAAATAATTCATCCGCAGATGCCATGGCAGGAAGTGATTCCTTGTGCTGGTGCTTTTGTTGCTCTTCCATCGCATCTTCATATCTCATACTACCTCCCGAATCAATATCGCCGATGTTGAAACGCCGACTGGTTTCGAATTCAAAGTCATCAAGATTGGAATTTGCATCTTCATACGTTTTTTGTGTGGCGGGCATGGATTCGAGATCATATGTAGCAATGGAGGTCCCCTTGGTAGGGCTGGTAGGTGCACTGTAGAAACACATTATCGTCTAGGTTGAATCCACTTGGAATTGTGGGTGCACTCATAAAGAAACAACAATTTGAGATTTCAAGTGCCATGGTTTGTTGTGTATACCGTATAGTATAGAGGCCTTGCCTTGGATATATATGCCAAAGAATTATTTCCTTTTCAACAACAAAGATTGCTTGAAAATGGGATAGAGTACGGAGAGTTTTGCTCCAGAAACAAGGCAGACACTAAATGCTGCATGCGTGTGTTTATGAGGGGTTGGGTCTCCTCTAGGTTCCAAAATATCCTTCAAAGGTTTTGAACATGCAGGAGAGATTCTCGGTGCCTGTCTCGTCCTATCTACTGCTGAAAGTCCAGTCAATGATAACAATATTATTATTGTTTATAGAATGAGAAGGGCATCCTTACGAATTTCTTGCATTATATATCCTAGGTCACCTACTAGATTATACCTAGTCAAGACTTCTTACTAGTGTTACGTGACAAAATGCGTGTCTTCATGATTTGTCTCCATGCCTATCCCTGTTCATCAAGATGCCTGGTCTTGTAATTTAAATTACAGAATCGTTCAAGTGCCATGATTGATCTGCCGAAAACTCATCATAGTCGAATCACGGGCTCAGATGTGGCTGGAGTGTTGACAGATAATGAAGATTTTGTTCCCAGATGGATTGGTGAACAAAATCTTCTAGCAACAAGAGAGTGACAAGAAGATCGTCATGATCAGTTCAAGATCAGTTCTGTTGTGAGTTAAAAGTCGCATATCATTCAAGAAATCAGAATCCAAATCATGCGTGCCTTTTTATCCCAGATACATATAATAGAGGAACAAATTCACTATGAGTTAAAAAAAAATCTAAAGGATGAAAAGGTAAATTAGTGCATGAGTGTTCTAGTTTCAAAGACCAGACTTTTCTAAGGGAGAAGAAAAGCTCTTCTAAAATTAGATGCAGAAATTATCTCATGATTTTGATGCATTGCAGTGTTTGCAGAACACGTTCTTTTTACATTTGTTAATTTAAGTATCAGGACTAACAGGGAACTTTTTTTACGAGTTAGTTTCCGGCCCAAATTCACAGCTATAAAAAACCTAACGTGTTTGAGGTTTTTCAAGACTTCATCACCATCCATGTAAAAGTTAGTGTGATCCTTTCCAAAGGCGCCATTGACAAAATGATGCGTACAAAATTGACCGACTTAATTAGAAAATATTTTTCTTAAATAATATTTTATGTAAAACAAATTAAAAATAGCTATTTAGTGTTTGGAAAACACGGTAGCTTAAAGATATTTACACTGCACTCTGAAATAGTGTAGTGACTTTCTTTTCTTCACTCAAAAAACAACTTAATACTGGCTTTTAAATATATTGAAATCTTTTCACATAGTTTTATATTTTTTATTTTCAAATTGATCCAGAATAAATAAATATTTGTCTCCATTGAGTGTACAATAAAATATTCAAAATATCATTTAAAGCAAAAACATTAAATATGGCATTATCGGATATTTTGTATTTTCACAATAATTGTTTTGTTATTATAATTTAAGTTGATGAATAATCTGATATTTGATCAAATATAAAAAATAATAAATATTTAAAATGCACAGTAAAATGATAAAAAAATACATTTAAAGTAAAAAAAAATTAAACCTACAGTCAATAGGTTTTTTTAATTTTTTACAATGTTTTTTTTTTGTAATTATAAAGTCAATTTAGAGATGTTTGTGCCCTTTAGGTGGCACTTATAACACCTCTCGATGTCCAAAATTATTATTCCGCTATCTCATTAAAAGCGTCATTATGTCCTTTTTCAATTGGAGTGATGTGTGTCTCCGATTCTAATTAGATTGTTGTTAGTGAATATTTTATTTTATTTTTCTTTTCTCCAATAAAAATTATAGCTTGACTATTTTTTATGTTGATATTTCAACTTCGGTAATTATTTTTTTTATTTATAATTTTTAGTTTTAGTCATTTTGTAAAAGTTTTATTTTTTTCAATTTCATCCTTCAAACTTAATTTATCAAGTATTATATTTTCTAATTTAGTTTTTATTTTTAAAATTTTTAAATTTATCCCTTATTTTATGAAGGTTTTAAATGACTTCATTAATTATATAGATTTGCATGACTATCAAAACAAAGATTATCTCTTGAATATCTCTCGAATTCAAATTTCATGTTATTGAGGAGGTATTTAATTTAATAAATCCAACTTAGAGAAATCTCAAATGCTTTATCTCAAATACAAATAAATTTTCAAATCTCTTTTTTGGTAGATCATAAATTTTTTATTTTTTTTCTTTGTATATATATCTCTTTCTTTAAAATAAATTCTAGAAAGTAACCAATAAAATATCACTAATTACTACTTAATTATTATTATTATTTTCAGCCTTCAACCCCTAATTAAAACATTAATGACATAGATTTTGTTCGAGGCCTACTAGTGTAATGGTTAGTTAATGCTTTTGTATAAAAAACTCAATGTTGAATCTTGCATTAATATATTTGGCTGTAACTTGGTTCTTCCATTAGCTTTCCACAACAATTTAATTGTTTTTCTTTCAAAAAGACCCTTCTTTTATTTTCAAGTTTTCCAAGCCATGCCTTCCACAAAACATAACAAAAATTAATTTAAAAAAGTTTTGTTTGGATTAAAAAAATTAACAATGGATTCTTGTTAATTGACCAACTTATAATTTTTAAAACCATAAGAACTACGTATCTTACAAAATCAAAGACCAAATTATATGGGATTGATTAAATTAGTAAATTTTAATTTAACGATGGCTTTTAATTTAAAATGGCCTGCCAAGTTACCTACCTCTTCCATTAATCGCCTCAAATTTGAACAAAAAACTTGAAAATTTTCATGAGCTTGAACTCAGTCTTTTCAAGATTCATCATCAAACCCAAAAACCCCGTTTTATCCACCCTAACAGCCTTCTGCACTACAAACTCTCCAACACCCCTTCCTTCAAAAAATACCAAACTTTCAAGAAACAAAAAAGTAAACGTTGGGGGAAAAAAGCTGATGCTGCTCAACTTAAACAGAACTGGTTAGACTTTCTCACTTTTCCTTTACCTGATGAAACTGAGACTACAAATTTGTGTGGGGATGATTTGACCCGGAATAATGCGGGCACCAATTGGGTTATCGGTATTGACCCCGATGTTTCTGGTGCTTTGGCACTATTGAAAATTGATGAGTCTGGTTGCTCTGCTCAGGTAATTTGTTTTTTCAGTTACCCAATTTGGTTTTTGAGTTAAAGATTGTTGCTTTGAAGAAATTTAATGAAAATCTGTCTTAAAGATTCTTGCTTTGGATTAGTAATAATGTCTTGTGTTAATTGATTGTTTGTTTGGTAGGTGTTTGATTCTCCTCACTTGAAAGTGATGGTTGGAAAAGGAATTCGAAAGCGGTTAGATGTTAAGTCTATTGTTCAGTTGATTCGTTGCCTTGATGCTCCGATTGGTATGTGACTACCTTTTGCAAAAAAATGTTGAACTTTTGTGAAATGAGTCAATGCTGGATAATGTTTTTCATCATTCTGATGTTCTTGAAAATATGAACCTTTTATGGTTCTAACATTGTAGTCTATTGCAACTGGTTTGAGATTAATGAGGTCTTGTTGAATTGAGTTGAGTTTATATGGTTCTTTTTGCAATTTGTTTGAGATTGAGTCTTAGTCTACTTAAGTATAACTTTTATAGTTCTGTCAATGTTTCACATCACTTTTTCTCCCGTTGTTGAATTATTTTTTTAGTTTCGTGATCTTGGCTAGGTGGGCAGAAATTACTACTATCTCTTGATTATCATACCGAAACCTCTCAATCCTTAATTTAGGGATCTGAAAAATCCAAGCTGTGAGGGGTGGGGGATTTTATTTCTGGGACAGTGTGTGGCTGTGGGATTATAAAAGGCCGTGTCTCCTTTGGAACTTGATGAATAAATTAGTGAATGATGGTTGCCATTGTTCTGTCTGTGAAATCTTGAATTGAAATCATGAATTAATATAAATCACTAACATCAATTATTTACCCATGAAATACCAATCTGAATTTATCATCGAAATAGAATTAAAATTATAGATCAATTCCATACTGTAGTCTTAATTTAGTACCATTTAATGCATGTACTTTTTTTTGCCCAAGATACCCAAATTTAGTTCCATTTATATGTGGCTCTGATGCATATTTGTGTTAGTTACTTTCTTATACACCCCCCCCCCCCCCCCCCACATCATTGAGAGTGCATAAATTTTGTGAAGATCGTGGAAGCTGGTCCAAGGGATGGTCTGAACAATGAGAAAAATATTGTGCCTACAGATGTAAAGGTTGAATTGATTCATAGACTAGTATCTTCTAGGTTGCCAATTGCTGAGTCCACAAGTTTTGTTTCACCCAGATGGGTAACTCAGGTAATTTGATTAGGTTTTAATTGTAACTTCAAGTTTATCTTATTTTGTGAATGTTTTTAGTGCAATTGAAACAGATCCAAGTGGTTTTGATCAACCTGTATTATGAAGCAGTGGTAGATGCTGTATGATAAGGAAAATACTTGTGCGAATTGCTGGCGTTGATCAGCTCTTCAAAATGTTTTGATGTTTAAGGAGATGGAAGCTTTACCTTTGCTTTTGTACCACACTCCAATGGTTCTTGATTGCCTGATTTCATTTATTGTCACCAAGTTGCACATTTTCTTCATCAGTTATTTTCCCTACTTACCATCGCAAAAATAAACCAAAATAGTAATTGTCTGTTATCTGCTACTTGTGATTATTCAGTTTATAATACTCTTTTTTGCAAACATGTATTCGTGTCTGAATACAAACTTGCCACCATCTCTTGTTCCTGGCATAACCCAGTTCTCAGATTGTCTTTCTTTTAGGGCTCAGATATTCTCTTGATTTCCTTTTCCTTCTGTGATGCTAGTGGAGCTTCTTGTGTAGAATCCCCCTTGCAAATGATATTGCTCCTCTGTGAAAGGAAGTCATGCGTATTTTATTCAACAAATTTTTGGAGTTCTATTGTAATGACCTTTGCATCAGACGAGCATTATCTCTTAGAAACATTTATATTCGCATTCATAACTAATATTTTTGTTTTTGTGTCTATTCTTTTTTATTGTAGCAAATAATTACCTCTCTCTCTCTCTCTCTCTCTCTCTCTCTATATATATATATATATATATATATATATATATATATATATGAATATGAATATGAATATGAATATTTCTTGCTTTCCAGCTATTCATTGGCGTCCTTTTCCTCTTTGTTTTGTTGCCCGCTTATAGTTAGCAGCAAGAGATGTTCCCAAGCTGTTCTGACACCTATTTTTGTTTTCTGTCTTCATGTGCCTGTCTCTTTGATACAGGGGCTTTTGTTCCCATGCTTGAAGCTGTAATGGCTGTTGTTCCTGTCGAGAAGTTTTCCGTCCACTTCCATGATACTTATGGGCAATCTCTTCCAAATATTTATGTGTCCCTCCAGGTAAGCTAAGCATTGGGGAACTCAGAACCTTGCCATGGTAGAACTGTATTTAGGGAGGAATACAATTGGACTGCTTGTTATATGCTCTCCTCTCCTCTTTACACTGGACAACTGTACAGTTGTATCTTGATAGAGTAGATAGTCTAATCTGACCAACTAAATATGAGCATACATGTTTGTGGTAGTAATCATCTGACTAAACTGGAAGAGCATATTGGACTGAAGTGCTAATCCCCATCTGTGGAGGATGTGTTCGTTTTCTATACTCTCATCCAACACAATTTTTGAAAATTTGTCTTTATTTTTTATTTTCTGTCATCTATCTGATCTGTCAACAATTGTCTTTTATATTATCAACAGGTGGGGATTAGCACAGTGGACTCTTCTATTGCGGGTTTAGGTGGATGTCCATCTGCAAAAGGAGCATCAGGCAATGTTGCTACTGAAGATGTTTTCTACATGCTTCATGGACTTGGTGTGATAACCAACGTGGATCTGGCGAAACTCCTCTCTGCTGGGGATTTTATTTGCATGGATTTAGGTTGTCCATCCGGATCAAAGACAGCTGTGGCTTTAAGCCAAGTTACAGCCGATGCCTCTAAGATATAAGACGTTTCAGCTATGCATGTTTATACCAGATAAACTATCCAGCTGTCTTGTATGTATGCTTTCTATACAGAGAAGAATAAAACAAACCCAGAGCTATATATATAAATTCAGTAATTATAATCTGTAGCAAAATATTGAACACATTCTATTATTTGCTTTCAGAGCAGAAGCTGCCCGTGGCAGCAAATAGAAAGGGGAAGGTTGCTAACGGGCAGCAAATAGAAAGGGGAAGGTTGCTAACGGGCAGCAAATAGAAAGGGGAAGGTTGCTAACTTTGATAATGAGATATTATCAGCACTATGGTTATGCTTTACATCTGCTTGCCCCTCTTGACTTCTACTTCATGATCTCAGCTCTTTTAGGAAAGGAATGTTGCGGGTGGAAGGCATAGTGAATGATGAAACACGGCATCCAAATCACCACCATTTGCTCCCTATTTGGAAGTCAAGGTAATTGATTACAAGATCAATGGTAGATTACCTGTGCCAGGCTCTCACTAGATGATCACCCTGTTTGCTCATTAAAGGAGAGCAAAAAAAAAGAAGCAAGTGAGATCTTCGAAGTCCATGAGGAATGTTAAAGAGAGAGAAGAGGAGACGTGAAGTAAGTAGACATGCCAATAGGCAATGGTCCCTTGCCCACGAGTGGCTGGCAATAATGCTCATTGCTCAACTGCAGTAGGGAATTAGGGATTCAGTATTCAGTTTTTCTCTTGTTAAATCTTTCCGTTCAAAATGGTGGCTTCGTTTTTTTTTGCTAGTTGGCTTCCACAGGATTACGTTTTAACCACACAAATCTCATTTCAAGAACTTGCATCTGAATCCATTTTTCCTCTACTATATTTGGAAATATCGAAGTGAATTTGACAATATCTCGTCCCGCCTGCTTAACCTTGATAACATAAAAGGAAAACAGGAATATAAAATTAGGACTGTAAATATTTTTGTTTTTTGTTTGGAATTATGGTAGTGATTTAAAGTATTTTTTTATTTAAAAATATATTAAAATAATATTTTTTTTATTTTTTAAAAATTATTTATGATATTATCACATTAAAACAATTTAAAAATATATATATAAAAAAAATTAACAAAAAAAAAATCAAAATTTAAAAGAACCGCGTTCTCAAAGATTCACTTAATAGTTGATGCAATAGCAATTACCCATCAGACTAGTGTAGTCCTCTCTTTTCGCTTATGTAAAATGAAAGAATGTTGTCTGGCTACCGTATGCCTAGTTATCTTCTTGAGCTTCTGCTTCCATGCCAATGATCGCGTTTGCAACACTTACACAACATGTTGCTCATCTCTTCTTTTTGTGTGTTGAAATATCACTTGGATTCATTTTCCTTCACTTGTTGAGAGTTGCATGGGCCAAGAAATAAGGCGCATGGGGCTACAAGGTGTGATAGTTTATGGAAGTAGTTGAGACCCCAATGATGGTAGAGCACCATGGCCTTGACCAGCAAGAAAAAAGCTAAACAAAAAGCAAATAAATAAAGGTAGCAATCACTCTAATTGCTTGCCCAGTACCAACATATAATTCTCTGCCTCAATGATGCCTGTTACACTCACAGCCACACTGTCTGATCGTGCCATTCTTTTCTGCTCCTAAGTCAGTCAAAGCCATTCAGAGTGTTTATCAGTATGGTAGCAGTTATTTTTTAAATAATTTTTTATATCAAAATACATAATAATAATATTTTTTTTATTTTTAAATAATTATTTTTAACATCAGCACATTAAAATAATTTAAAATATACAAACCATATTAAATTTTAATAAAAAAAATTAATAATAAATTTTGTGAAAATACGGTTTGCACCGCATTCCCAAACATTCTCTCAACCCACTCAATACATTCTTCACATTGCTCACAGCTTCAACTTTGTAGAGTGGTGGGTGCATATTGTAATGCAACTGATCATAATGTATACGATGCTTCTTTTTATTGTGCGCACACACTGCATGGGTTGCCTAATATTCCCCAGTATTTATTGCCTAGCTAATTATTTAGTTTAAGTAGATGCTAGCTTGCAAGAAAGAAAAGATCAGGAGCCGATCGAGTTCACTCATTGATTATGACTGATTGAGGCATTGAAACACGAGTCAGGTGTAAGCACTCATTAAGATTTAGATCTACAGCTGGTCTTGATAAAGATACGCACGGCGGTCTCCTTTTTATTCATTGCAATTCATAACAGAGCAGCGTTAGAGGGACATTTCGATGACTTGGTGTTCAAGCAAGAGAGGACATTCCTCCCCTTTTGCACAAGTGTGGCTGTTGCAGATCTGCATGGACATTCAAATGACTGTACGGTACTCTAAAGTACCAAGGCAGTAAGGTGATTCTTGGCCCAGATAATTAACAATTCGATCAATCCTTGCCTGCCCAGGCATTGGTCTTTTTTCTCATCTTCAGATATTCTTTGGACTGAACCCTGATTTTAACAAGGCAACCTGCCTCGTAAATGGGTTTTTACATTTATTAATCAAATTCTCACTGTCGTTAAAAGAAAAAATCCTTTTCTCATTATTACCTGTCAATAAAGTATAAACTATAGGAATAATTGTTTATACTATAGCGACAAGGATTTTACATGAATAATTCGTTATTAGGATAGCCAAAATCTGTCAACAAAACAGAAAAAGGAAGCTGTAGCAAACATTGTGCGCATAGACACAATAAACTTTTCATTGCAACACGTAAATTATGATTTTGTCGTGTTTTGATTTTGAGTGTGGTCTGGTCTTTTTAAATAGTCAATTGATCATTAAAGAATTGTCAAAGGTTATTATTGTTTTTCTAACTTTTTTTTTAATAAGTTAAATTACTTATTTATGCCTAGATTAAATAATTATGAACTGTTAGACAAATATATTTTTGTCTTTTTGTTTTTTATAAAACAGTAATAAAACTTTTTTACCCTTAGATTGGAAAAAAAAATTAAGGCAAGTGTTCAAAGGGAAATTTATTTTTTTTACATGGGTTTTTGGTTAATTCCATAATCATAAAGGGTGTTTTGAGTTTCTTACACTTAATAATTAATTTTTAAATAAAAAAGCTACAAGTATATGGTTTCATGTATTAGCAAATAGGAAGTATTCACACCTTTTGAACAGTGTGTGTTGCGTTCGTTGATAGCCAAATTTGTTGTTTCATTGTGTCTTTAGAAGAGTTGTCTTAGCTTTTTTCTTCTAGTGTGGTGCGTGACGACGAATCATGAATGGTTTGTTATCAATAGTCTTTTTCTCTTTTCTTTTTTTTCTATTTTCTAGAGAAATTAAAGTGCATGTCTATCATTTTTTTTTTTTTCAGTTTGAGGCCTTATGTTTTTTATTGTTTATTTTTGTCCTTGGCCTTTTAAGAAAAGTTTTTATGTTTTTAATTTATTCCTTAAATTATAATTTGTCATATATTTTTATTTTCAATTCGCTCCTTATTCTTTTGATTTTTGATTGGCTCTTTTATTGAAGTTTTATTGTTTTTCAATTTCATCCTTCAATCAAAATTTACGTCATTTTATTCTCTTTTTTTTTTTAATTTAGCCCTCATTCTTTTTTTTTTCTTTTGTTAAAGTTTTTTTCTTTTCAATTTAACTCCACAATTTGAATTTTCTATATTCCCTCTAATTTATTTATTTATTTATTTTCACTCTTATTCTTTTATTATAGTTTTTTGTGTGATTAATGTTTTTTCTAATTTCATTATTCGGTGTCTGATTTGTTCTAGGTTGAGCTTTGTGATTTTTTTATTTGTCGTGCTCCTAATCTAATAATACAAGTCATGAGTTTAAGAGTTAATATGGTAATGAATCCTTTTTTTTCTCATTCTTTTTTTTTATTTTATCATTCTACATTATTATTTTTAAAAAATATTGGTTTTATGGCTATCATTAACTTCTTTTCTATCAATTTATCTCGGTTTTATGATCTAAGTTGTGGGTTTTGCATATTTTTTGGATAGAGGTCTTTTTTTTAAAAAAAAAACATATATTTTATTTTTGAAGAATTGTTTTTAATTTTATACAAATAAGCTTTATTTTATTAAAAAATCATTATTTTGAAATAATATTTATAACATGTCCGGCCTTGTATAATATTTTTTTTATTATTTTATTTAATTCACTTAGTTTCATCAACGTTTCTAAGCTTTATTTTATTAAAAAATCATTATTTTGAAATAATATTTATAACATGTCCGGCCTTGTATAATATTTTTTTTATTATTTTATTTAATTCACTTAGTTTCATCAACGTTTCTCCTTTTATTATTTTTATTGATTTTAATAAACAAATGCAATAGACATAAATAGATAGATCTCATTTTACAAGATCAAATATCTTGATCTACAACCATCTCTCAATCTTTTTAGTTTTGTTTTTAGTTATTGTTAATGCTTTTGTTTTGTTTGTTTACATAAATAATTATAAATTTATTTGATTAGATGTCTGAATAGACTTTTTAATTTACACTTTGAATTTTCTTATACAAGGAAACATATCAAAATAACATGTATACTAGGGATTTATTTTTAAAAAAAATAAGCGCGAGTCAAATAATTAGTTATAATGTAAACTAAAAGAGGTTGTGTTTTTACTATGCACCACCTCACAAAACACTATTCATTTTAATGTTCTTTTCTTTTTCTTTTTTTCTAAATCTATATTTTTTTTTCTAATTTTGTACTTAAATAATTAGTTTAATGGAGATTGGGTTTCATCATTTATTATGATTTACTTTATACGTGGTTAACTCGGTTTCATAATATTTATCATAGGTTTGACGAGTTAACTCAATTGACTCAAGTTTTTTTTATCTTTTTTTAATAGATAATTTTTTTTTCAATTTCATCCTTCAACAGTGAGTTGATTGAGAATTAAATTTTATGATCTATTTTGATTTGTTTTCTATAACATTATCTTGGTCTTATGACTCGGGTTGCAAGTTTGGTAGGTTAACCTAGTTAACTTGAGTTTTTTTTATCTTTTTTTTTAATTGATATTTTTTTTAATCTCATTCATCAACATAGAGTTGATTATGAATTAGGCTTCATGATTTACTTTGATTTGCTTTCTATAAGATTATCCAAGTCTTATGACTCGAGTCGCATGTTTTGCGGATTAAATTGGGTAGAATCAAGTTGTTTCATTGTTTCATGTTTTATATTGAGTTTTTTTTTTTAAAAAAAAATCAACCTCAAACAATGAGTTTATTAAAAATTGGGTTTCATAATTTTGTTTTGATTTGTTTTTTATGAGGTTATCCTAGTCTTATGACCCTGATCATGGGTTTGGCAGGTTAACCTGGGTTGAATCGGATTATTTTTTTATTTACTTTTTATAAGATTATTCTGATCTCATGACTCGGGTCATGAGTTTGACAAGTTAACTAAGGTCAAATTGTTTTCTTATTTTTTAATTATTATTTTTTTAAAATTTTATTATTCAACACTGGACTAATTAAGAATTAAATTTCATACTTTATTTTGATTTGCTTTATATAGAATTATTATGGTCTCATGATCCAAATCATGGATTTAGCAAGTTAACTCGGGTTGGTTCAGATTGATTCAATATGTTGCCATTTCAATATTACTTTTTAAAAAAGATGTTGTCTTGAATTTTTACGAAACAAATAATATTTTTCCAAGTCGTCCGGGTTATCATGAAACCTATCAAGTTGATTAGATCATATTGGGTCAACCTCCACATAAATTAATTTGTTTTACAAGAAAAATGTCAGTAATGCCTGAGTTTTATTTTTTTTGCATGTTCAAAAAAATTCTATTGAATCTGTGGTGAAAGCACAGGCTAAGGATCTAGTTTGTTCTAGAAAAATATCAGATGGCCTTAAGAATCTAATCAAATTACCATAAATTTAAAGTATGATTCATTCGTTTACCCAAAAAAAAAAAATAGTAAGATCATTCAACATTAAACACATTATTTATGCGCACAACCACGACTGAGATAAATGTCAAAAGCACAAATATGTTACTATGCATATAATTTTTAGAAGTCCGCTGATCAATTATATTTTCTTATAAGTATATACGGTTTTTCACCCTTCTAATGGATTTAATATGTATATGAAAAGATATATAATATATAATATGATGGAAGAAAATTAGTATAATAAGAGTTTATGGACAGCACAGCCAAAGATAAAAAAAAGAACAAGAAGAATATTTGAGAGGAAGGAGTGATTCATTAAATGTATTTTTTTAATACAATGTTTTATTTTGTTTTTTTGTAATACACTTATGCTCTATATTTCTAAGCACAAACCTATTTACAGGTTTAAAATCCTGGATAATTAAAGAATTAAACTAATAAAAAAACCAATTATGAATAGAAAAAGTAATTTTAACAACTTAATTAGTTGATTATTTCTGAACCAGTCAACTAGTTTATTTAATTCAATCGGTCAATTAGTTTTCAACTGATAGATCAATTTTTTTATTTTTTAAAAAACTTAGAAATTATGTTTACTTTCAACATTTTTTTTTAAATTTGATTTCTCATAACTTTTAACATATTTTTTATCTTGGTAAAAATATCATTTTTAAGTAGCTTAGTAAAAATTAAATCAACATGGCACCCTTTAATTTTCAATGACAGACATGTATTAGACATATAGCAACTTTTGAGTTAAAAGTTAAAAAGATTTTATTTACAAAATTCATGACATGTTAAAAAGAAAAAAAACCAAATATGGTGAAAGAAAGGAGGGTAGTCTTCAGTTTTCATTTCCAGTAATTTAAAAGTTATGTGAGGAGTTTCTAACATCAATTATCCATGACTTTCATGTATTAGCTTTTCTATAATGTGATTATGTAAAGTGAACGAAGACAACATCATTCTCTAGGAAAAAAGATCACGCCATGTGTAAACTCTCCCCCTACCTTCGTGGCCCACCGCCGGTCAGCTCCTACCAGTTTGACCATTTTGATTTTTGTTAGATCTTTTTATCTTTTTTTTGTTTTTGGTATTTCTCTAGAATTACCGATTGATCAGATCTTCATTAAACCCAGATTTTTATTTAAAAAAAAAAACATTTCAAGGGAATGATCAAAGCCCACGTATATTATGATAAAACATTACAACATGCACAATAAATTAATTGCAGTAAAAACTTACAAACACTTTTCATTTTCAATTTTCTTGTTTTTTTGTGTGTTTTGGTTTTCTAATGTTAACATGTGCTTCTCCACTGACCAGTCAGTACACCTGAAACCAACTAGAAAAACTTACAAACACTTCCACACGAGTGCACAGCGAACAAGCTGGCTTCTCGCAAAAGCCACCCCTTGAATATTGCAGCAAACCAAAGCGAAAATACATTGGGGAAAGATTAATTTGTATCAATAATCACCTGACATGAGAATATTAATTAATGTTAGGTCTGTTAAGTATATTTTGGTGTTTGCTGAGAAATAATATAAGAGAAAGGAAGGAATGTTTTTGTATATTTATTAACGTAACTGAAGACCATATATATAGCCTTTACAAAGATTGAAAACAGAAGCTAATAATAGAAATAATAACTGAATAACAGAATCCTAAACAATAGGATTTATTCAAGACTAGAAATCAGCAAGTCCTAAAGACTTGTTCAACTGGAAACAAACTCTAACATCCTCTCTTAAACTATGTGCTAGTAAAAGCACTTAGTTTACGCCTGGAAATGTGCAGATCCCCATCAGACTTCTTAATTTTATGAACACATCCAGTTTCAAAGGCTTGGTCATTATGTCTGCTATTTGCTCTTGTGTATTACAATGAACCATCTTAACAACACCATCTTTAGTGAGATCACGGAGGAAATGAAATCTGATGTCTATATGTTTGCTTCGCCCATGTAGAACAGGATTCTTTGACAACTCAATAGTTGAACTATTGTCACAGTAGACAGTTGTGCCATCACTTTGAATTAGACTGAGGCTTCCCATAATTCTTCTCATCCAAACCACTTGACAAGCACATGCAGCAGCAGCAACAAATTCAGCTTCAGTGGTGGACAATGTAACTATTGGTTGCTTCTTGGATGACCAAGATACTGCACCTGAATTGAACATGAATACGTAGCCTGAAGTACTTTTTCTGTCATTTAAATCCCCGGCATAATCACTGTCGGTGTAAGCAATTAATTTGTCTTCTCCTCTCTTGCTATAAAATATTCCAAACTCACAAGTTCCCTTCAAATATCTCAACACTCTCTTGGCTGCCTCAAAATGAAGTGCTGTAGGGTGATCCATATATCTACTTAGTAGACTGACTACAAACATAATATCAGGTCGAGTGGTAGTTAAATACATTAAACTACCCACAATTTGCTTGTAGTGGCTGCTATCTAACTTTACTCCAGCTGTATCTTGCATAAGTTTAGAACCGGGTACAATTGGATTAAGCACAGGATTGCACTTATCCATACCGAACCTTTGCAACACCTCATTCGCATACTTTCTTTGATGAATGAAAATGCCCTCCTGTTCTTGCAAAACTTCTATACCCAAAAAATACCTCATTCTTCCTAGATCAGTCATATCAAACTCATGCATCATGGATTTCTTAAAATCAGTAAACATGTGTTCATCATTGCCGGTGAAGATTAAATCATCTACGTAGAGACAAACAATTAAAAGTTTACCTCCTTCATGCGTTTTAATGAATAAACTATGCTCATATGGACACTTCTCAAAACCTTCCTTCGCAAAATAAGACTCGATGCGACTGTACCACGCTCGGGGAGCCTGTTTCAAACCATACAGTGCCTTTTTCAATTTGTATACTTTGTGCTCATTACCTTTCTTCTCATAGCCTGGAGGTTGCTCAACAAAAACATCTTCAGAAAGATCTCCATGCAAGAAAGCCGACTTAACATCAAGTTGAAAAATCGTCCACTGCTTTTGAGCTGCTAAAGAGATTACTAAACGAACTGTATCCATACGTGCTACCGGGGCAAACACTTCTGTATAATCAATTCCATGCTCCTGAGTGTAGCCTTTTGCAACTAACCGGGCTTTGTGTTTATCTATCCCACCATTCTCGTTGAACTTTGTCTTATACACCCATTTCACCCCAACCTTTTTGGCATCAGTAGGCAAACATGTTAACTCCCAAGTGTCATTGCGTTCAATTGCATCTATTTCTGCATCCATGGCCCTTCTCCATTTAGCATCTTTCACTGCTTCATAAAAGAACACAGGATCATCTGCAGCAGCAAACATGACCATATAAGATTCTTCCTCAGATAAATCTTCCCCACTGACATAGTCCCTCATCCACAAAGGTCTTCTATGCTCCCTTTCAGGTCTGCTACGTGTATTGCCACTGCTGCTTACAATGACTGCTGGACTTAAAATCTGTTGACTCGCAGAAAATGGACTGCTACGGGTATTTGAGAGATTTCTGCGATCAATGCTCTCTTCTGAATCAGCATGTGGATCAAGGTGTGCACTGTCTGCCCTGTGATCTGCTGCAAAGTCATTGTTTGCTTCATCTGCTGCTGCAAAGTCTGTTGCTGCAACTGAAACCACTGCTGCAACGTCATTATTTGCATCATTTTCCCTATCACCAGTTGCAAAAAATTCTTCATGTTGATCAATGTTTTCCCATTCCAGAGCAATAGTATCAGCAGCAACTGAACTCTCACTCCAATCCCAACTACTGTTTTCATCAAATATCACATCCCTGCTCACGATAATTTTCTGTGAAATGGGATCATATAGGCGATATGCCTTTGATTCTCTGCTGATGCCAAGTAAAACACATTTGACACTTTTATCATCCAGCTTGCTTCTCTTGCAGTCAGGGACATGAGCATAAGCTATGCAACCGAAGACTCTAAAGTGATGGACAGACGGTTTGATGCCACTCCAGGCTTCTTCTGGGGTCTTGTTGTTAACTGCAAATGTTGGACTTCTATTCAAAACATGAACAGTCCAATTTACAGCTTCTGGCCAGAATTTCTTCGGTATCTTCTTTGCTGACAGCATGCTGCGGACCATGTTCATGATGGTGCGATTTTTCCTTTCTGAGACGCCGTTTTGCTGAGGAGAGTAGGCAGCTGTAAGTTGACGACGTATGCCATGCTCATCGCAAAAGACTGCAAATTCTTGTGATAAGAATTCACCTCCACGATCAGTACGAAGACTGTGAATGCATAAGCCAGTCTCCTTTTCAACGTGATTCTTAAACATTTTGAAAACTGTAAATGCTTCAGATTTTGTCACAAGAAAATAGGCCCAAACTTTACGACTATAATCGTCAATAAATGTGATTATATATCTCTTGTTGCTATTTGAAACAGGAGTAATAGGACCACAAATGTCAGAATGTATAAGTTGAAGAACCTGAGTAGCTCGCCATGTAGATTCTTTTGGAAAAGAATTTCTCTGTTGTTTTCCTGTCAAACAGTCTCCACACACTGTTGATGGTGCAATTAAATTTGGCAGGCCGATCACCATCTCTTTTTGTTGAAGAAGATTTAACCCCGTGAAACTAAGATGTCCATATCTGTTATGCCACAGCATAGCATTCTCCTCTGATGAAGATTTAAGACACACCTGCTCCTGTTCGCTGGACTCCTTAGGCTGCTCCTGTTCGCTGGACTTCTTAGGCTGCTCGTGCTTGCTGGACTTCTGAAGTTGCACCTGCTCGCTGGACTTCTTAGATAGTGAGTTAAAACACACCTGCTCACTACATCCCTTAAGCTGCACCTGAGCAAATAACTTGAACATTCGGTTTGAAGACATGGTAATCTCAATGATCAAGCCTTTTTCAGAATGATAGATCTTGCATGTTTCCTTTTGAATAAGGATAGCAAGACCTTTCTCAGCTAATTGTCCCATGCTCAATAAACTGTTTTGCAAGCCTGGGACGTAAAAAACATTTGTAATGATTTGTACAAAACCATTCACGAACATTCTAATATTTCCTTTTCCAGTAACAAGCATTTTAGAATTATCACCCAGTTTTACTGTTTCTCTAAAGCTGGCATCAAAATCAGAAAATAACTCCTTCTTACCACACATGTGGTTGCTGCATCCTGAGTCAAGAAACCATAACTCTTCCATGCTTGTTGCCTTCTCATTTATATACGCCATTAATAGCATTTCTTCTCCCCCTTCTGCATAATGTGCCACTCCTTCACTCTCCTTCCTTGGACACTCATATGCAAAGTGTCCTAATCTGTGACAGTAATAACACTCAATAGTGGATTTGTCAAGATAACGTCTTCCACCTCCTCCTCGGCCTCTGCCTCTGCCCCTGCTTGATCCTCGAATTCCTCCTCGCCAACCTGACGATTCTCCTGTTGTTACCTTCAACGCATGCTCCTCCATGATATGAACATTCATACGTTGTTCATGAACCACCAAACTGCTTTGCAATTCATCTATGGAAATAACATCAAGGTCTTTTGATTCTTCGATAGAACAAACTACGTAATCAAATTTTGATGTCATGGAGCGCAAGATTTTCTCAATGATTGTTAAATCAGTCAAGTTCTTTGCACCATTTGTCCTCATCTTGTTCACAACAGTCATAGTACGAGCAAAATAAGCAGTTACAGACTCACCTGCCTTCATGTTTAACAACTCAAACTCCTTCTGAAGAGCTTGTCTTTGTGCACGTTGCACCCGTGCTGTGCCCTGATACTTCGTTTTCAAAGAATCCCAAATGCTCTTGGCAGAATCTTTGTTTAAGATTGTCTCTAAAACTGATCGATCAATACTCTGGAAAAGGTAGTTCTTTGCCTTAAGATCCTTCAGCTTTGCATCTTCAATAGCCTTCAATTGAGCTGGAGTAGGTTGGACTCCTTCAATCACTGTAGGAATCCCATCCTCAATTAAACTCCAGTATTCTTTTGAACGGAGAAAGTTCTCCATGAGCATACACCAATGATCATAGTGTCCGTCCAATCTTGGAATTGAAGGCTGCACAAAACCTCCTCCTTCTGTTGACATCTCTGGTGCTAATCGTCAAGCTCTGATACCAAAATGTTAAGTATATTTTGGTGTTTGCTGAGAAATAATATAAGAGAAAGGAAGGAATGTTTTTGTATATTTATTAACGTAACTGAAGACCATATATATAGCCTTTACAAAGATTGAAAACAGAAGCTAATAATAGAAATAATAACTGAATAACAGAATCCTAAACAATAGGATTTATTCAAGACTAGAAATCAGCAAGTCCTAAAGACTTGTTCAACTGGAAACAAACTCTAACAAGGTCGACACTTTCTCTGTCCCTCTCTTATCTTTTGTTGTAGATATATGCAACATATCTAAAATCTGCCAGCATAAACTGCAACTCCCTCCCTCCCTCCCTCCCTCTGGTCCGTGTATGAGAGTTTCTCAAGGAAAACATGGGCTCTGAAAATCTGTATCCAAACCCTCTCTGTGCCATATTTATCGTTTCCTTTGAGGCATCGAGCCCTATGCATTTTGACTCCTACCTCTCATTGACTAGCCTCATTTTCACAAGCTCAAACTCCTAAGAAACCCACCAGAAACACGCACTGAAACAAAAGTCTCCCATTACAAACCACACCCAGCTTTCTTGTACTTTTCTCTTGAGATTCTTTATAAAGGGCCTTTAAAATCAGATCCAAGAAGGAAATTCCTTTCTCTTTTCCCTTTTTTTTATAGGGTTTTGGGCCAAGAATTGTATGCATGGTCTGAGTTACATATAGGTATAGAATGAGGCAGCTGATGAGTTTGAGAAAAGAGTTGGCTTGCCTAGCAGTCATATTTTTTATACTTGTGCTGTTAGAGACTTCATCTCTTCCTGATAGGTACTCAGCCAGATATGGAAGCTCCAGAAATACTGGGTCTGCATCTCAGTTAATGACGGGTCCTGTTAAATCCCATGGTGGTGGCCTAAGAGGAGACAAAGATGAAGGAGGTGATGCAACTTTGGGTGATGAAAAGAGGAAAATCTTCACAGGTCCCAATCCTTTGCACAATAGGTGAGTATCTAGAGAAAGCTTGTTGTATCTTCGTATATGTATGGTTTATGAAGCCATGTCATTTTCTATTTTTTAAAGCTTTTTTTGTTTGTTAATTATCATATTAAGAAATTGTTTGGTGTAGTAGTTGAATTATTATTTTGTTAATTTTTTATTTTTTTTAAATAATAATTTTCTTTGCATATATTTATGAATTGTTTTGACGTGGTAGTATGAAAAATAAATTTTAAAAAATTAAATTAAATATTATTTTAATATATTTTTAAGTAAAAAAATACTTCTCTAATTAAACTTTATCTTTTCCGTAAATATATTGAGTTGTATCATGTAGTCTCAGTTAAAATGCATGAAGATCGAAGTTTTTTTTATATATTTGACGTATAAATAGAAAGAAATTAAATTTATCCATGAACAAAGTACCATTATTACTGCTGCCATTAATGGAGTTGTTACAAGGACTACCAGACAAAATTTATTTTGGTTCAGTGTTTCCCTCTCGGTTGTTGTGAATTGATTAGTCATAGCCACAGCAATCTTGTTGAAGCAGTCGTTCCCAAAAATTGATAATTATAACAGTGAATAAAAATCCTCATGTTAGGGTAATATGTTAAAAATAAATACTTAAATATATAGATAAAAATGGTAGTTATCTTCTTTCATTGATAGCAGTACACTCTTCTTCTACACAGCGTATAAGAGAGCTAGACTTCTGCATGAATCATGTTGGTTTCCGACTGCGTGTAGACTGTAGCGTGAAATAGGAATAGTTTCTTATTTCTTTAAGAATATCTGTTTAATTATTCATCCATAAGATAGATCAGAGTAAACTAGCTGTTGATTGTCGATGAAATCAAGAGTATTATTAATTAATTTATTTATACGATCCGTCGCCAAAAAGCATTGTTTTATCCGGAGAGATGGTTGAGCTCTTCCATTTTCTTGATCCCATAGTCTTTGAGGCTTATCCCAGAAAACTTTGTGAAACTCTGAAGCTTGCGGGGGTGCGTGTTTACTGTTTACGTGCGATGAGATGCTGCATTTTTACAATACGCAAAACAAAATTATCATATGGGCCGACAACCCATAAGCAACTTAAGCCTACATTTGGGATCACGTGCGAGTCGAAGGGGACAAGATCATGAGAACAAAGGGGAGAGCGGCAAAAATCGAGGGCCTACATTATATGATTGTGCCTTTTCTCACCTCGTCTGCGTCGCGTTGGTGACCAACAAGTTCCGAAGGAGAAGGCACAAATACCTTCACAAATTGATAGTTTCACCTGTAATTATGTTCTAAGTAGATTCCTAACCTTTTAGAAACTCACACAATCAATTGCGAGACTAGAGGTTTAGTTCTAATCCAAGTGTCCGCTAACAACATGACTAAGCCGCCTCTGAAGCATGGATGAACCAAGCTGACCACCTCCATGGTGGCTCCAAATCCGTGTTCTTTCCTTGTCCGTCTTTTGCAACGTTAAGCAAACTTGATCCTTGTCATGCTTGCATCGAAGTGGGTTCTATCAAGCCTGCTACAATTCTTTGTGCGATGAAATCATATACAGTTTTAAGGGTTTGTCAAGAAAAGGGACAGGGATGAGGAAGGCCAGAGTAACATGAAGGATGAAAAAAAAAGGAAATCCATCCATCTCGTTGTTTGGATAACAAATGAGTTGTTAGGCTAACAAACAAGGAAAGGATAAAAATCAATCCGCCGATGGGCTAACAATGCGGAAAGATAATCTTCCTTAAATCTCCATCCTTCTCACCAAACAAATGGAATCAAGGAAATACCAATCCTTACTTCTCATTCCTCCTCCCTCCTTCTATACCTCTTGACAAACAAGCCCTAAATATCCATCGGCAATGATAAACAAAGGCGTAATACAAAATGACTTATTGATGATAAATATGAAGATTCCTTAAATGGGGGAGAAACAAAGCTCGCCCTTTCCATCCTGGGCAGCAAAATAATATCCAACATGGTTCCCTCAAGGATACTAAAAACATTCAAGTTCGATACAAGCTTTAACTAAGCATGATAGGAACCACCGATAACCAAAATCTAAGAAATACAAATAAACAGTAACTGAATTAGTTTCAACTCTTTAATGTGATGGAACATTATCAATTAATCATGAAGAGTTCCCATTATATCTTCATCTCGATACAGAAAATACCTGAAACAGTGCATAAAGCCACAAGGAAACATCATTAGGTATTTATTTGTGTCAATGAATCGTCTAATGAAAAGGAAATAAATGCATTTTTGTCACACACTGAGGTCACTAAATATGCTTTGGCAGCAAGAAAGCAGTTGTCTTTCGGAGTTGCTGTCGAACTTGTTAATTTTGCATGACAAAGAAAAGAAAATAGAAAAAAATTGCGCTTATGCCAGCATATACACCAAAATCCCATTTCTCCAATAAAGATCTTATTTCCCCTGGATAAAATGCCTTCTTCCAAGTCAAGATTCATCCAATGATTTTAAATAGGCAATAAAATGCAGGCAATCCAAATGAAAACAAGATAACTAAGTTCCCTAGAGTCGCCACCCTGATCTCATGCACATCACAGTGCCATTTTATGGCATTCAGGTTTAAGAGTTTAGTGCTACAGAAATCATTTTGCATATCGACCCACCATAGATGAATACACATTTAATTACAAATGTTGGTGTTTAGCAACAATGGGCGATGCATAAAAGCAAGTAGAACTTCACCATCACACTGTTTCATTCTGTATGATTAATTCTAAAAAATAAAATAAAAGTGTGATTGTATGATATGAGTGCAAGAAATTGAAACCAAAAGCATTGATGGAAAGTAGCAGCATTCACATATACCATGCGTAAATAAAATAAAGCATTTTTAATGGTTTCAGCCAACCTTTTCTTGACAAAAAAGAGTGTTGGGGGGGGGGGGGGGGGGTTTCATTCACACTGAAAATAAGTTGTTTTAAATGAAGTCAAATGTCCATTTCAAATGTGTATCATTATGTTCCATAATAGGATATTCCTTGAAACATATAAACATGCATTTCATGTCATTACAAATTCTAAAGTCAGCAAAGCAAATTCAAAATCATGTAAGATGAGCTACCATGCATTGGAGAATTCTGAATCCTATTTAACCATGTTAACTACACTAAAATAGTAACTTGATCACTCCAGTGACTTTATAAGACTCTTTACTTGCTACGGCCTACCAAAATCTTAAAGCTATATGGATCTACGAGTCAGACAGTTGCTATCTTAAAGCTACATGGTTTGATAGAGCATTTATAAGTCAACTCAAACTGGATATAACTTGATCTGCCCAAATTACAGCATCATGTTAAAAGGGCCACGGAATAGCTAAAGACAGTTGATCAAGTGTTCTTTATACCATCAAGTAGACAAACTAGAAAAGCTAACACACAAATGCCACCTCTCATATGCATTTTACATGACATCTACCAGAAACTCGAACCTCAAAGAAGAACTAATTTCGAGAAGCAGTAACTCACTCTTTTTCACCAAGTTTCACTTCAGTGCCTCCGTATTCAGGCAAAAGGACAGTTTCTCCCTCCTTCAAAGTAACAGGAATAAGCTTGCCATCTTTATCACGAGCACCAGGACCCACGGCAACAACTTTTCCAGAGTTCAGCTGGAATTGTGAAGCATACAAAAAAATAATGAGAGGAAAGAAAAATCAGTAATCACCCCATGTATCCAACAATAAAACGAATGAATAAATGTACATTTACATCACAGCACAACAGAAAAACATTTAATCTTCAATTTATTGGACAGCATAATTATGAAAACTGGCAAGAAACAAATACAAATAAGTTGAGCATGCTAACCTATCAAGGTGAACTTGAATGTTAAGCATTTCATTCCAATTTCTCTTTCACGGATATTAAAACTAAGAACTTCCCAACCGCGACAAACCCTTTAAAATTCGAGCTATACCACTTAGCTGTTACTGTTAGCAATTAAACTGAAGCTTGAATATCGTATAATGCATGAAACAATTCCAGATTCGAGCGATAGAAGTGGATTTTGAAATTCAAAATGCAATTGAAAACAAATCTTTTAACAAAGATAAATCTTGGGCTTAATTTTAGTTTGGTTATGATTAACCAAGTAACTAATGAATCTATAATAAAAGAACATCACATACAAGCCAAAAACCCAGCCCCAATTTACCGAGTAGCGTATCATTCTAATTTTATGCTACGGTTTCAATGATGCAGGAGAAACTCAAAGGAACAACGAAACGAAAGGAGAAAAAAGAGAGGAGAGGAGTGAAGAGAAAGGGATGACCTTGGAGGTTTTCTCAGGAAGAAGAATACCGGAGTTGGTTTTGGAAGGAGGGATTATTTTCTCCACCAATATGCGATTGAATGTCGGAATCAAGCGCTTTGCCATCTTCACACACGGTAATCGAGACTAGAAAGAAAGAGAGAGAGGGCGAGAGCGATTGCAGAAGAAGAGTACTGGACACTTCTACTGGGCTGCTTTAGGTACCAGTAGGGTTTAAGGTTGGAGTTTATTATTGTCAAATTCCAAAATTGCCCACCTTGTCTATCCCTTCCTTGTTAGTTAGTTATTACCCAATATAAATTAATAAACAGACGCACCGAGGGCTCGAGTCCATAGGATTCTAAACTCCCACGTCTGCATTATACCCTTTTGTTTTTACAGATTGAAAGTGTATTTGTTTTTGTTTTTGTTTTTGTTTTTTGTATTTTTTAGATTATTTTAATAAATTACTATTAAAAATGAGTTTTAAAAAATAAAACAAATATTATTGTAAAAAATATTGATATATTTTTAAAAGAAGCACTTTAAAAAAACAACCATCACACTGTATATATTCATGAATGCGACCCATTAGGACGGGAGAAAAGTTCTTTCACGAGGGGGGAAAAAATTCTTGTAAATGCATCTATTATCACAATAGACACAATCTTTATACGCAAAACGCTAGCCCGAGAGATAGTAACCATTAAAAAGAAACCCTGCCTCGACCAATCTGAAACTCGAAATGTTTTCAGGATGAGCTGAGTTGCAATTTGATTGTGCCATTACCCCGCTACCTAGCCAAATACCATTGATCAATTTTGCCGCGCTATAACTGAGAAATACCGCAAGTGCTCAAAACTTCAAAACCCCCACAAGATTATCATCATAAATCAGCTTTGATTTACAACAGATGCTAAAATCCACTGAGCGGAAAAGAAATGAAAAAGGAAACCACTACATTAACAAAACAACGATGCCACGCAGCTTAGTTCTAAATAAATTAAGATCAAGTTAATTCCACTTCTTCAAAACAAAAACAGGTCACAAATCAACAAACAATATTTGAACAAGTACAGAGCCAGCCAAAAAACTATTGTCCGGAGCTTTTTGACAAGTTTATAAAGCTGCAGGCAGCATCCAAACTCAGTTCTTCATATACCTGGATATAATGAAAAATTTTGAATTTTCAGATATCAATAATAGAAAATGGGATCTTAAACATGAAATGTATATGATTCTCAAATAATGAGACATACAAGTTTCCGGTGAATTTCTTGGAAAGCCTTGCAAAATCTCTGGGCTTCTGCTGCACCTGCCTGCATATCCACAAGAGAACAACAAATTCATTTATCCCTATCACTAGGAAATGAAAAGTCTACTATTCTGCTTTGTTTGGGTGGGGGCAACAGAACTTGTCCGCGTGATGTGTGATGGCCAATGGATATAAATCAGCTTAACTATTTTGGCACAACATTCAATGAGAAACAACCCATCCAAAAATAGATTACTGACGCTGGATGGACAGAAACTAGAAACAGGAGGTGTGATAGAGGCATCTCTACAAAAAATTCAAGAACTGACTCGCAAGGGATCACAACAAATAAAATCACTCGATGTTATTTTTTTCTTGCCACAAAATGGCCAACATGCTTCCTGTTGTTGTTGAACAAAGAAATTTCATAATGTACTAGACACGTTGAATATGTTAATGTACCCATAAATAGACTTATAATTAATTTAAAGCCAGTAAATACTATGACAATCGATAAAAGCATACCTTCTTCTCAACTGCCAACTTTAGCTTCTCCCAGAATGCATCTATTTAAAGAAATACACAAGAAACAGTAAACAGATGTAGGTAAACTTCAACAGTGACTAAAATTGTGATGAATCTTAGTTGCCAATCCAATAAATTTTCCAAGATTTCATGATTCTTAACATAACATAAGCAATTTCATTCCAACATGACCTGAAAGGAAGACTTTTTCCAAAATGACTGACAAGTACAACACACATCAACAGAAAATTTGGTGACTTGTTAGAAAGTTTATTAAGTGGCTCAAGATTATCAGGCCAAAGCTGCCCGAAAGATTTTTCATCAAAATTCATGGATTCATAATGGGAAAATACATCTCAATATCCTCAATTATCTAATAAAGAGAGAAGCAGGTAAGCAAGCAGAGTGGACTTTATAAGAGAGCATACCCTGTACATCAATAACTTGATTGTTGGATTCCTTTTTACCTTCCTCCTCCTGAAATACCGGTTCCGGAAATGACCGAGAAGTTGATTGCCTTGATGGGTCCGTCTCAATCTGAAATAGAGAAAAGGTTATAGAAAAACCATGAGGGTCGGTTACAGATACAAACAACAAGAGCAGAACATCAAGCACGTTTAAAGAATCACAAAAACATGCAGCTTGTTCCATTCTAATTAGAATATAAGGGTTTCCAGCATAAGAAGCTTAAAAAATTATGTAATCAAAACCCTCACTCGAGAATCTCATGCTGAACACTACTACCATCCCGAAATATTATGGTATTATGATTTGAACCCATTTTCAACCTTGAAACACTGATTAAATTAATAGCAACAAGAAAGATACTAACAGAGTGAAATTTAATAAACCCTAGTTCCCTTTTGAAGAATAGACAGACAGCAATACATGTGTTGTTTAGTAATTGAAACCAGAGTAATCAAGATTCGACTGAGACAGAGAAAGAATAAATATTTACATGGTAATTACGAGGACGGACAACGGGGAAGAGATCAAGAAGGCGTCCAAATTCTTGATCATCCATTCTCCTCCTTGCTTTCCTCCTCCTACTTTGTAACTCTGAATTGAAAATAAATATATATCTAGTAAAATGCTTGACAATTTTTTCTTCTTAAAGTCTTTATTTATGATTTATGTGACGGAATTGCCCTTTTCTCCAATACTGGAATTAAATACAAAATCCTTATATTTTACAGGATATTTAGCTAGTCTGAATAGCATAGAAAATAATTAAGTAATTCTTTGATTAATCTTGACCATATTTAATTTAATAAATAACTTATTTTGTTCTTAATTATTATCATATTTTATCATTTTACCGCCTCTCTTTTTTCCAAGAGATAAAAAAAAAAAAGCATGAAATTGATAAAGGTACTAAGTTATGGGATGATTTAATAATATAGGATGAATTAATAATTTTTTAAACCATAAGAAATAATTAATTAATTACGTTAAAATATAGACTATATTATAATTAACTCCCAATACTTTTTTTTTTTTGGGCAGCTAAAGCTAACCTCAAATTAGATATGCTAAGGAAGCATGCTTGAGAATAATTGATGGATGAAGAACAAAAAGTAGACAATCCTAGCGACCAACCTTACAATCTCATCCTTTCTGACCAGTTCAGTAGCCACTCCTATTTCTAATACCAAAAGCTTCAATTTTTCAGATCTAACTCAGAATAAATGTCATCTCCAACTACGGAGGCATATTGGTGTTCTTGATGCAGCCGTGGTGGCTAGAGTAGAAAATACTTCTGGAATAAAGTTCGATCCTGAAGGAGGAAAAATTTTGAGTTTGTGACCTTCTCTCTCTTTAATTTAATAATAATTTTCTTGTACCAAAAAAATACTTACAAATTGCTAATGTTTCTTCTGCAAAAAAAAAAATAACGTGTTAAATGATTTAATAATTTTAAAAATAATTTAAATAACCACTGAAAATTTAATTGATTTGAAAAAAAAATTATAATGATATCTTTATATTAAAACAGTAACATATTAAATAGATTTATGCCAACTTGTTAAATTTATGATCTAAGTTATGAGATTATAATAACATGTAAAAAGCAAATTAAATCAAATTATTAGCCCCATTACAAATCAATTTAATTTTAAATTATGAAATTAAAAAAAAAACAATTAATAAAACATGAAAAAACAATCCGAGTCAACTTGAATTAATCCAACAAATTCATAACCCTGGTTTTAAGACAAGAATAACTTCATAAAAAGCAAATTGAAATAAATAATGAAGTTTAATTCTCAATCAACTCAATATTATGATCGATTTTTTTAAAAAAATAACTAATTACTAAAAATATCAAAAAAAATAATTAAGGTCAACCGAGTTAACCCACCAAACCCACGACTAGAGTCATGAATCCAAGATAACCTCATAAAAAATAAATTAAAACAAATTATAAAATTTAATTCTTAATCAATCTAAGTATGAAATAACCTGGTTAATCCTTCAAATATATTCCCTGAATTATGATATTAAGATAACTTTATAAAAAATAAATTAAAATAAATTATAAGCTCAATACTTAATAAATCTGATATTAAATGTGAAATAATAAAAAGAAAGGGAAAAAATTGGGTACAGTGAAACACACCCCCCCTCCCACTTTTAGGTTTTTTTTTTTGTCAATAATAATAATTATTATTATTATAATAAAATCGATTATCAAACGTTGTAACGAGATCATGCATGGAATGGTAGTTCAAATCAGTTTTTGCATATCAATACAATGTCTTAACCCTAAGAATAATGAACCATCCACGTAGAACTAGCACGTTCAAAGCATAACCTAAAGTTAGAAACTGACAATGTATTATCGATAAAGAACTGTTTGTTGTCACTGCTTATCACTGTGGATTAGATATTAAAATTTGAAATGTGTAAAAGTAATACCTAAATCAGATAATTTTATTTTTTAATATTTTTATTAAACCTGATGAAACAGTTTATACTTGAAAATTCTCAATCTAACTATTTATTTAACTTAAATTTTAAATTGAATTATTTAAGAGCTATATTAATGTAATTTTGTCAGCTTGACCAATTGCAAAGAAAAAAATATATATATATAAAAAAGCAAGTTAGATTATATCTATTCAACTCACTAAACTTGAAATACAGATTATGTATTAGGCAGGATTTTTTTCCTTTTAATAAGAAATAAACAACATATCATCCACTCGTCTTTTCTTTTAACTAAAAAAAAACCATACAAACTTGGCATAAAAGCAAATATTACATCCTTTCAGGGTTAAAACACAGCCAAATAACCTTTTAGTTTTCCTTCCTCACTTGAACTTCTATATTTTGTTCAATAGTTAACATCATTAAATTCCATGCAACCCACCAACGCAATGAAATGATTTATACTATATGTTGAAAGAAAAATGGATGTGGATTTGGTGCAGCTTACAAATTTCAGGAGAATATTGTTTGATCTCTGAAAACAAAGAGTGAAGTATCAGTTTAAATAGATTCCTTATGACATGCTCGCTAGGCATTTCTTATAGTGTGTGTGAATATATTTAATTGGTCAGGAAGGACCAGTGTAAAATCTTTAGTTCTGAAATACTCGATCATCATACAGGTACAATACATTTGAATCAATTTTGTCTCCCAGCTTCACTGTTATTGGACAGCTTTTGTATATGCAAGAGCACATCGTAACGTAGCATGCACCAACCAAACCAAACGTCTTTACTCTTGGAAAATTTAAGCATGCACTTGCCAGTTTCACATCGATGAGCGAGTCCAGGTTGGCTTGGATATTCTCATTCTAGATTTTCAAAGATGTCAATGCATTTTTTCAAATATGATTTTGCCTCCTCATTCTTCTCCACTTCATACTGATGAAGAAGCTCTTCCTTAAACCCTACATCTGTCCAGCGCACTGATGCAAGACCTGTGACCTCCAGAAGGCACTCTGAAGCACTTATGTGAACCTAAATTTCAGAAACAGGTAATCAGTAAACAATTAAATAAAACACATTGGAAAAAAAATGGAAGAGAAAGGTTATCTTATGATGTATGTGTTTGGTATTGTGGTGCATGGTGCTTTTCAAAAGTACTCTATATATAGTGGGTTTTGACCTTTTATTCTGTCTACACCCTCGAACATTTTGTCTTCAATTGTCATTTTGAGATGACAAAATTGCAGCAAATTACTAGCCCGTTAAACAATGTTTAATGCATGTGTGGCGATGCTAGAGACATTGTAGCTAACTATTGCAACAGAGGGCGTTCTCTCCCCAAGTCCTTCAACTTCATACGAACATTTTTATTTTATTTCAAATTACACAAAGTAGAATTGAAGGTGCATCGAATGGACAATTGAAGAACAATATATACAATTCCGAGATAACACAGCTATTGCATTAAGACTTCTCTGGCAGCCTGTTCATAGCAGAATAAATTATTAAATCATTTGATGAAGCTTTTATGCTTTGCATGTGATTTTTTATTTTTAAACTCTCAAAGCCACAATAGTCCTGTTTGCTATTTGAATTCAACCCACCTACCTCTTTCTGTTTATGTTTCCTTAAGAGCCATGGACAAGAAAGGGGACAAAGAGGCCTCAGCACTTGAGGCATAACTATTATCCTTCAGAATTTTCCAGAATGATGACATACCTGAGCAATCTTTATCGTGCTTATACATTCAACTATCTTTGGTGATACAGAATAGAACAGCTGTACACAAACAGAATAATTAGTCGAAGCTATGCAAGAAGATTCAGCTAAATACAGGATTAAAGATGAACTCTAATACCTCCTGAACAAAAGAAGTTGCACTATCATGCTGAGAGGCTCCCTTAGAAGCCTCCACCAGGATGCTCTGTAGCCTTGAGCAAAGTTCTTTAATTAATGAAAATGCCGACAATTTGACTGCCCAGAACAGTTCACGAGTTAGAAGTACAGTTTCACAACACTCATATCAGAGAAATTTGTAAAATATAATACCTGTCCACTGAAAGCCAGGCGAGAGAGAGATCAAGAGCAGGTCCATCAAGTTCTTCTTCTGTTCAAAAATATCATTTAAATGTGCCACGTGGATGCAAGACATCACGCAGCCAAGAATCTTTTCAAGTGGCACAGCAGGGTCCACATTATCTGATTCCACACAGGAAAATATATGCTCAGACTAGAACGTTTCCTTCAAACAATGACACTTCAACTTGCTTATAAAGAAATCAATTAAAACAGTCAAAGAATGATTAATACCATCGCCTGTATTTGTCATAGAAATATTGCTTTGGATATAGTACAGAAGGATTCATGGAAAAGACGACTAGTTGCGTGTAGAAACAAGGAATGCCCGAGCATGGATAACATTAATTGCAAATTTAAAAAGTCACTTCTAGTCATTTTTTGCTTTATAAATGACAACCAAGAGTAAGCTTCAAGACATGAAGATATACATGCAGCAAGCAAAAGATGAAAAGGGTATGATCACTTGAGCTCTAGTGAATGCACTTATCACAGTTCAATGTCATTAAAAGGTGTTGCCATGTCTTGTAACCTTCTTTGTACAAATAACTGTGAAGAAACCACGGTGCAGCAAAGAGGCAGCACAGTAAACAGCATACTCATACAGACATAGCACAGCATCAAGATTAAATATTGACAAACATTTCTGTAGGCCCTACTAAGAATTTGTGAATCAATATTTCATACAAGTATAGATAATAAACCTGTGCATGCATACAAAGATGTCAATCATTTGTCACAGGATATTATTTGCGATGTCCATCTTTGAAATTGGAGTTAAACATAAGAATTTGACACAATTGAAGCAATTTCTATAAAAAGTGATGGCATAAAGGAAAGATGGAGCAGCGCACTCAAGCCCCTTTAATGTCTTCTATCGATAAAGTCAACAAACACACCAGCCTCCAACCCATCCAGATTCTGTACATCAACAGGACACTAATTGATTACTGAATAATATAAGCAACATGTTGAGCAGAGAAACCTCCACACCACTGGAACAGCATCTGCTATCATTTGTTCATGATATGGTTGCTTTAGTCTACACTCACATTCAAATCTTGCGAATCTCTTTATAATTTTCACTGGATCCAATCTCAAACTTCGCACAGATAAGCTTTAATGCCATCAGAAACTTGAAATAGACACATTCAATGCTAGGTGATGGTCATATTTCAAATTTAACTGAAAACAATCAGCATTAGCTTCTGTATCCAGCTCAACTACGTATTAATAAAGCTCAATGAAACAGCCAAAGAAATAGAACGAAATATATAGCATAAATATAGCGTCTGAATGAAACCTGTTTTAGCAGCATCACTTGCCAAATGTGCTGACCCAGATTTATTGGCAGCAGTAGAGTCGCACATCCCAAATAATAGAGGAAAAATCACATTAAAGAACTTCGGATCACCAAAAGCTTTTATAACCTGTGAAGAAATGTACACATTGCAAAACTTACATGTAGTTAAAAAAATAAAAATAACAGAAAAGATGATGTGGAACAGCCTAGGGGCCGTTCTGAATCTGACTTTTAAAGGCTGTTCTAGGGCTGTTAGAATTGTATTAATGTTGATTTATGATGGAATATGAGGAAAGGATGTAGATAGACTATGGGAGTCACATTTAGGGTTATGAAGAGTCACACATTAGAGGAGATTGAGTCAAACAATCAAAGAAAAATTGCTGGCATTTTTATTCCTAAACTATAATTGAAATATTGAAAGAATACATAACCTTTATATAGAGATGCTAGTACTCCTAGTTCAACAATGAGGAACTTGAAGCTATGATACCAACTGAGACTGTTCCGAATCTGATTTTAGAGGCTGTTCTAGGGCTGTTAGATTTGGTATTAATGTTGATTTGTGATGGAATATGAGGAAGGGTGTAGATGAATTTTAGACGTTTGATGTGGTATATAGTAAAGATAAAACTAGAGTTCTCAAGCTCTAAACCACAGACCAAACTATAGAGAAATCTAGAGAAGATTATCTAGTATTTTTTTATTAAATCTAAATAATAGTCTTGATCTCCATAAAAAAAAAAAAAAAAAAAAAAAAAACTAGGCATTCCTGTTTATATTAGTTCTAGAATCCTTTTGAGGAAATGATTCTTAATTAAAACTAAAATTCTTCATAGGAAAGAAATGATTTCTAATTAAAACAAACTTAATTAATAGAATTCATCTAGTAATAGGATTTCTAAATAATAAAATATTAATTAAATTAAAAGTTTTAAGCTAAGTAGAAAACAAATAATTAAAATCCAAAATTAACTAGGAAAATAATTAAAACAGGAAAACAGTAACTTCATGCTTCAATCTGGTACATAAACTCTTGGGATAATTGTTTTCCATCAACAAGTTCTTCCAGTTGAGAGATTTAGATGCTCTGGAAATTGATCTACCTTAAATTCTAATTTAATATCCATAAATATTAATAAAAGTCAGGATGGACTGCTTATAAATGGTGTGCCACACTTCTTGGAACAAACATTAATGGGAACTGAACAAAGTTTAAATTCAGCAATAACCATGAACCATTTCTGAAAAGCCTTTTGCATCAATGAGTAGAAGCTATGACCAACAACTTTAGTTGAGTTGAAAATAGTGCTTCATAATGTGTCTAGATTCAGTTTAGTTAGAAGTGAGATGAAGATTTTCAATTACATGTTTGGGTAGAAGACAAATGGAATAATGGGAAGAGAAATCACCACGAATAATATCATAGGCCCTTTTTCGTGGAGAGATTTAGATATTCTGGAAATTGGCCTACATTAAAAAATCTAATATTAATAACAGTCGGATGGACTGCTTACTGAAAAGTGTAAACATAAGGATCTAGAAAGTTTATATTCAGACTAGATATGAATTGTTCCTAAAAATGCTGTCAGCCAGGACAGATTGAGCTTCACTTCTCATCAATTTCCTCTCTCTCACAACTAAAAATTCCAAACATCCCAGTAATGTCTCAAGTGGAAACATAGGGAACTAGAAAGTTTAGATTCAGACTGGATATTAATCATTCCTATCCTCTTGTTAAGATAAAGCAATTTATCTTATTCAACAGTCTGAAAAAATGGATGGACTGCAAGCCAACTAAAGTATACACTTCATCAGTTGATTGGACATTTGATCACGACACCCAATTCAATCTGACATGAAACTCTGATCTCTCTTTACTTTGCATATGCTCACCCCCCATGCAGGGGTACGTATATGAAGAAAAGTCAAACTCTTGTTTTTGTTTTGGAAGAATTTGACAAGAGTTGACAAGGGAGGGTGGGAGGTCCGTATTGGGGTCAGCTTCAAGATTGAAGGCTTTGGTAGGACTTAACCAGCACTGTGTATTATTCATGAACTGAAGTTGATTGAATCAGAACTTCTCTAAACTTGCTTGAACTACAGAGTCCAGTAATTGCTATTGAATGATGTGTTACAAAATAAGAAGGCGGCAATAATGGAGTGAAAAATGATATTATTTTAAAAAGGAATCATTTTTATCAATACTTTTCCAGAATTATTACTGATTAAGTACCTGGTCAAGAGATGAGAAAGCTGCTTCACGGTATTTCTTCACCTTTTTCGTGCATGCGGAAGATACCATATTCAAAATAGCATCAGAGGTGATAGGATTTTCAGAGGAAATTGCTTTATGGCAGGATGAAGAAAGTGCTCCTATTGCATATAGGAGGGACTCCTTACCCTGTTACGTTGGTAATCATCAGCAAGAAAATTGTAATAGCATGTAACTGAAAACAGTAAAAATAATCTGTGTCCAGTTGTCACATACATGGTGGCACTATTAGCAATGCACTCCACTTTTATTGCAAGAAAGTGCAGTGCCCAAAACTATCACTTCAAGTAATAGTTCACCATAATCAAGGACACATGGTATCATAGAATTACAATCCTTAACTATTACTTCAAGTATCTATAGTAAACACTAAACTGTGGTGTGAATACAAATAAAAGGCAATTTTCTATTTTCTAAGTGTGAAGCGTAGCATTTCTCATATAAAAGCGCATGATGAGCATTCCTACCTCCCATAAACGACCAGGAAGTTCTTTCATTACAGAATCGAGCAGAACATGGTGATAAGAAGACAATGATTCACCCATAACTTCACTAAGCTTGCAAATTGCCTGGGCTGACTGCATGTACAAGCAATAACCATGCATCTTATACTTGTGAGCAACACACAAACAGATCAACAATTGCAATCAATTTAGAAGCCAGCTGTAGAAGTGAAGACAGAATTACCTTTCTTTTACTTGTCCATGATGATGATGCAAGGCCTTCACAAATAAGAGAAACAATTTCTCCTAGATACAATTGAATGGTGACCCGTTCACCACTTGTACTGTCTTCCCACAGCTCCTCAAATAGGCCAGAAATATTCTTGTCATCTTCAAATCTGAATAAGAGTTTGACATTAATTTTTGAAGAAAAAAAGAAGAAGAGCTTTTTATTGGCAGAAATTAAACATATTTTGAAAGTGTCAAAAACTTGTTAGAGATCATCCAAATAGGTGGAAAGGGATTAAGGCTGAAGAATGAATGAAACAATTAAGGCTACTGATATCATACATCATTTACTGAGAATAAGTGGAAAGGAATACAATGACTCCAGAGAAGTTGTATTTAGAAGTAATATGGTTGCAAAAGATAATTAAACATTACATGAATAGCTTTGATATTCCAGTATCAAAAATATTGTGAATAGTACATGGAATGAGAAATTTACAGGAAAGCAAGGCTAGTCTTGTATCCCTTGAGACATAAACGTAGCATGTAGAATGCTCACTGTTCATAAAATCCAAGGTCAAACATGCTCAAAATTGCAAGGTCAACCCTCAATCACTTTACGTCACTTAAAGCCACTTTGGGAGCTACATGACAGTGACCTGGCAGTCAAACAAAATAATTACAGAGAGAGCGAGAGTGGGAGAGATTCAGCAATTTTCAATTCCAACAGGATTTCTACTCATTTATGTTTGCAGCATTGCTCCAGCAATTGATTTTTAATTTATTTATAGCAACTAACATAATTTCCTGAATAAGAATCTCTAAAACTGCAAGTCACATCAAAATTAAAATGTTAGCTTTAAAAGAGATGATCTGATACAGACCTTGAAATAAATATAACTGGAAATATTACTGCATGATATCCACTCAGAACATCAGATGCCACAGAATAATAACTTTTCAAAAGAATTGCACATGAAATTTGAGCATTCTTTTCCCCAGTATGCAAAGCTGCAGTGTCTTCAATTAACTTTTGGGCCTGGGAATGACCAGCATGCTTCAGAACCATGGCACAAGCGCTTGCAAACGCACGCTTTGCAGCAGCACTTTTCTCCTCCTTAACCACTGGAAACAACACCCTCAATAATATGCTTGTAAATGGCTTTACATCTACTCCAACTTTTGGAATCAATAAGCTGATAAAGCTGGCCACACCAACCCTGCAACATAAAACATGGCAAGAATATGGACACTATCAGCAACCGTTGGCTTCAACTAAAATTGTTCACATAAAGACATCTACATTTCTCATAAACTACTTGTTTCTGTAGCAAACAAGGATAAAAAAATTTTGATTTCATTCTTGATATCTTCAACAGAAATTCTGCAATAATAATCTCACTTAACTCTTAATCAAATCACAATTATTGATGCAGGACAGCTAGTTGATTGATAAAAGGTAAACTTTCTTCCAAGTATAACAAACATTAGTTGTTTATTTGTTCAAAATTGACTAGGGATTAATAGCTTATGTTTGAAAAAGAATTAGGTAATTCAGACTCCCCAATTTTAGATCCTACTATTCGTTAGCCTAATTATGGTGATTAATAAAAAAGCTCATTTACTCACCTAGTGTTGAGTCCAACACCTGATCGAACCAAATGAGCAAGGCGAGGAACCAAGAGATTTAAGGATTCAGTATTTATAACATTTATGCATAGGTCAAGAGTTTCCCACATAGGAGAGCTTTTCGCAATTGAAATCCGCAAATTCTCAAGCTTCTCTGACTGTATTCCAACATTTTCTGCATGCAACTAGAAGAGAAAAGGGTAAATTGATAATTGAACAAACAAGATTGCATTTTTCAACTGACTAACTGAATAAAAAGATGAGGATGGAACTTCCATAAAATGCTAACTTGACACAAACCTCAACATAATTGAGACCTTGGTCTTCAAGGCTTGACAAACTTTCCAGCATGCAACAAACTAAATCAGACAAATGTGGACGAAGTGCAATCCCTGCACCCTGTGAGCAAGATGCAAAAACAGTTACTATTTCAACAAGGCAGTTGATAGTGAAAACAGGTCAATAATACTCATCACTGTAACTAGCCAGATGAAGTGCAAGATGTGAGTACGGAAACTTACTGTGCAACAGTTAAACTGGTAATTAAAGAAAGATCTCTATTTGTAATAATTAAGCACTTGTGTGATCATGGTTAGGAATTTCATATTTAAAGCGAATACAAAAATTGAACAGATAGAGTCAGTTACCCTACCAGGTAATTACTAGGTTAAGATAGTGATGGAGAAATCAGGTTTTTCTTTCCTAGCCACTGGTTTTTACATCATGTGCTGCTTTGCTTAACATATTTGCACACATACATATGTTGATCTGTTCAAGTCTTGAATGCATAGATACACATGGATGTCATGAAAATGAAACATAATATATTAAAATACATTTACTATCTGTCCTTCAAAGGTGGCTTCGATATACAGACACATTGGTGTTTCATGGGGCAAACAAAGGTAGTAGAATGTAATCAGAAATGCAGGTATTTTCTATCAACTCAATACGATATCATTGCAAAATATATCCAACCTTTGCAAGCTTCATAACAACACCAATTGATGCCTTGCGAATACTGTCAACTTTACTTAAAATGCCATCAGCAAGCAACAGAGGCAGAACAATCCCCATTGCTTCTCTGGCGTCTGATACTTCAGTAAGTGAAATATCGCATAGCCGTATTGTTAATGAAGAAATAGCACGGCATAATCTGTCTCCGGCATTTCGGACAGTCTCCTTTATATCATCCATGGCACGGAATGCTGCTGTCCATATTTTCTTCAAATGCTTTCCAACCTGTATGAGAATAATTCGATAAATCAAACAGACAAAGTGGGATGTTACTTATGTTAGAGTTGGATTATGATGAGAATGCATGCAAGAAACTCATCTCAATTTAACATATAGTGGTCCTGTGAATTTGTACAAGGATGGAAATTGTATGGGTGATATATAACGAGACAGTTGCTCTAAGCTATCAATACTATTTGCTTTTCGTTGTTGAGATAAGTACAAGACTACGATGGCCTATACCATGAACCAAGACATGGATCATATAAATTCACGAGACCACTTGTAAGTACATAATGAGGCACATAACACATTGGAAACCAAGAAGGGAATACTTCCTATCTTAAATCAAGGACTAAATGAATGGAAAGATTAGGCCATGTCAACAAAGACAAAAATATATGCAAAATGGCAAGTACATCACCTGTTCGAATTTTCTCCCTTGAATAATATCTGCAAGGGCAAGACAGGAAGCCTCACGTGAACGCCAAAGCCTAGATCCACATTGAATTATTAAATCATCAACAATCAAGTCAAGATGTTGATCAATAGTTCTCTTTGGATCTGCAACTAATGACTTCCATATGTGAGCCATTGCATCCTAAAAGTGATGAAAGAACAACGAGCAATGAGAAAGGGACAGGACATTAATTAAGCTACTTATTAGTTATCAGACAACTTCATAGTTCATCATATATTCAGGAACAGCTAAGGATGCGTTTACTTGTCAAAAAAAATTCAGTTTTCCAGAAATATTCAAAAAAATAATAAAATAAAATAAAGAAAACACATTTGCTAACTGAGAATAAGAATTGTTTTCTTGGAAACATGAGTTTTCTATTTCTCCTCTTTTCCAGAAAATTGGAAAGCAACAAAATGGTTATTCTCCAAATTCTGCAATATAAAAATAAGGGCCTCGTTTGGTTCATCATTTAAAGTTTTATGGTTATTCCTTTTAATATTTTCAAGTTAAGCCAAACAAGTCCTTGTTTTCTATCTTGGAAAAATTGTATCTAATAAATATATTTCCTTAATTCTCCATGGAAAAACCTCTTTAGAATAATAGGAAAACTAGAGATGGAAACTAATAAAATATCTTCTGAAAGTAAACACAAACCTAAATGATTTTTTGTTTTGGTCGAGGGTCTTTTTGTTTACCTGCACATTCTTATCAGGATCGTATTGGTATCTAACTAGCCGTGGAATCAATAGTTGTAAGTGTGGTTGGAGGGCATCTCCAGCTTGTTTGGCTATCTTGGAAAATCCAAAAGCAGCACCCCTCTTGGAATTTAGAGAAGCTTGATGATTAGCCAGATCCATAAATTTATAAATCATGTCTGGTTGGCCCATCTCATTTGCTAGACTGCATAGCTCCTTATAAGTGCTAAGTTTCCCTCCACTCAGACTTTCACCAATAGTCCCCTCTTGGAAAACTTCAGAGTCTTCTACCAGCTGTATATTAAAAAGCTACAGACATCATCCTCAACACAACATAAAAATATAAAAAGAACCAAAGGAGAAGATAATAAATAGCATGTTTTTCCCCCAAAAAGAAAAAAGGCAGGCTTTTACCTTGATAGCTCTTTTCCTCTTTCCTGAACCTGTCAAAGTTGTTACAAGTGCATCTACTAAAGTTTTCTTCATTGCCGCATCGCCAAGGTCATAGACAATACTCATACCTTGTGATGCTAGCTCTTGTGTAAGTTCATTCTGTTCACCAAGCAAGTGTGAAAAAGCCTCCTGCATTCATTTGAAAATTATTTAACTGATGCCTCATGGCATCAACAGAAATACAAGAAACTGAAAGCAATAGAATATTCAGATGATAAGAACATTTCCTGATAGAAAATTGAGTTCTCATAAAATGTCTAAAAGCTAGAAGTTTGGTTGATAAATCAGTTAAATGAATGGTGAAATTTATGAAATTTTTAATATGCAATGTATTTGTGGAAGATAATCCACAAACTCATTACCTTACAATGAAGACTAGAGTAAGCATGCCAACTCAGAAAGATATATGGCTCAACTCGAGGAAGAACTTATTCCAATCAAAAGGGGATCATAATTAAAATATGTGGGAAAAAAAAAAGGCAGATATTGCCCTTTTAACTATTGTCAAACCTGAATTTGTGGAAGCATTTGTTGGATGGTCGGGTGACGACCACAATACATTGTCAGTGATAGTAGCCAAACAGTTCCAGCACAGCGTTCTTCTTTTCTGCTACTGTATAAAAGAGTCTCAAAGAGTTTTCTAGTAATTGAATCTCTAATGGTGGCGTGGTAATCTTCATTAGCTTCACATTTCTCATTAGGGTTGTATTTTGACAAAGATAAGCTTATGTCTCCCAGAAGAAAATTTGAAGTCATTGAGAGTGAAGAATAGTTAGTTTTGAGAATCACATCAGCTGTAACAGGAATCCCACCCCACAAAAATGACAGAGCCTCCCCAGCAGCAAACAGGACATCCTCAACCTATGGAACTCCAAAACAAATATGAACTAAATTAAAGCCCAGCAAAGAATTATAGCAAAAGTTGCAGGCAGGTGGACAAGTGACACTAGAAGATAGGATCATAAAAGAAAAATATTTATTTTCTACACACCTTTGACCGACAGAGACTAAAAATCAAATCAAGGGCAATATTCAGGAGTGAAGGTGATGTTTCCTTTACACAGATGTGTCCAAGGGAGATAACAATTTTCTGAATTGCTTTATTGTCATCACCGGAGAGTAGCTTGCTCAACTTTTCATTTAAGAGTATCAGAATGTCAACTGCAGTTTTAACCATGGAATAATGTTATTAACTGACCCTCACTACTATTTTTCCCCTTCTGCAAGCTATTATTGGTATCTATGAACACCACCTGAAGTAGAATCATCAACAAGAGGAGGTAATGGTGCACGTAATCCAATATGACCCAGAGCTTGCATAGCAATAGAGGCCAATGTTGCGGTCTCAGAATTAGCAACATCAGTCAGGCATTTAAGTATTTTCTGAAACAATGTCCCTGGGATCTGCAAATAATAATGTTAGAATTAGTGAATACAAATTGGTCAAATGGAAATTGAAGAAGTACATTAAAATATAAAAATAAAATGACTAGTGAATGCTAAACAGAGAAAAATCCTAAAAATAACACCAAATAAGACTTAATGTCTCCATTTCATGGAAACATCAAAAAGAGATGCAAACCTAGCATATGAGAAGTACACAAAAAGCATATAGAATTTTTTCTTAAAATAAAAGGATAAAACCTAAATTGTAAGTTTAGCAAGGACATGTGAAGTTGTGATATGGACATCAGGGTCTGAGGCATCACAAACCCCAAATAACCTTGAGGAAACATTTTTCTGTGATGTCCAAATACTAAGGGTTTCCCACTTTGATTTTACCTCTGTACATTTCTGATTGTCCAGGATAGTGGTTGTGTTCATTAATGTTTTAAATTGCACTGCAGTGATAGAACTGTGGGCAATTACAGCATGGAAAGGACATATTCTTAAAAAAATTAAAGATGACCAGTGACGAAGAAAATATAGTGTTTGGACTTTGCTCAAAACAAGGATAGGGAAGGGTTTAAGTAAGGTCCTGATTTCATTAAAAGAAAAAATTCCAGTAGAGGTGTTTCAGAAACATGCAACTTACAGCAACCGCTTTAGACATACACTCTGCAGTAGCATATCCAATTGCACACAGCATTCCATGAAGTGACTCAAACCTGGAAAAAAAAAAAAAAAACAAGAAGAAGAAAACTCATAAAATCTAGAATCAGAAAATTGTTACCACCAGAAACTAGAAACTCGATTTGATGGACTACAAACCTTAAATTGTTTGTTTTACAAATTGCAGAAAGTAGCTCAGAAATTAGATCTGATGATGTGGCGGGAGGAATAGCAGAGCAAGCTATGCCAAGTAGGCGTGCTGCCGATTCACGAGTATCCAAGTCTACATGACTCAGTAATTGTTTTAGCCATGATATTCTAGGCACATAGTGTGATGCGATCATCTAGAGAGAGCGAACGAGTTAAAGAAGTATTCATTGACATGCAAAAAAAGAAAAAAATAAACTATAAAATCAATATAAAGGAAGAGAAAACTGTGAAAAACCTCTGGAAGATAAGATCCAATTGTAATTAATGCCTTGGAAGCAGTGGCATGCAATTCAACAGAGCCTTCATATGCCATAGCATGTTCTAGCAGTAAGCACATTGTTTCCACTGAAGACAGAAATTCAGTTGATCTCCCTAAAGAGTTGTTTCGGTCCAACTCTGACTCAAAGCACTTCAACAAAAACTTGATCATAGCCACATACATTTTAGATGAAAAAAGAAGCCTTTGTTCCCTCATTTCACTTGACTCTAACAATTTTGGCTGCTGCTTAACAATATAATCCAACATCTCTCCAAGTTTTGGGTATTTAAAATCAATATTCTGTATTCTACTTCGACCCGTGTCTTTGTCAAGAAACAGGCCTTCAAGTGCCATTTCCCTGGAGAGAGAGAGAGCAGGCCGGTATTAGGTTTCCATAATGAAAAATTATAGTGTGAAATCAACCATCCTTGGGATAAATTCACTGTATATTGGTACTAAATAAGACATTGGAAACGCTAATGCAGTAATAGAAGAATACATCCACCTCTCCCCCTTTCATTTTCTGCTTATTGTCCATAGGACTATGACAATCAAAAGTTTAAAATGATACTCCTCAGTGAATTTAAAAATCCTGCCACATTTGAATAATAAATGCTACAGGAATACTGTATGGTGACAAATTGAAAACGTTTGATATATTTAAAAGCATTACAGGAAACAAGAAAGGTTCCAATGAAAAAAGAATGGGATACATAAAAGACTCAACATATGAGGCATAAAGTAACAAAGAATCTGCATTCAAAATGCTGAATGAAAAGAAAATAAAATGATTCAACCACCTCAAAAGCCCCGGAACAGAAGAAAATTATTGAGATTGAACAAGTCTTTTAGGAACAAAAAAATAAACTAGTGGTTTTTGTTTTAAAAATGTTATTTCACTTTTACCTCTAACTATTTTTACATTGCTCAATGTTCTTGTTTTTAGTAAATTTGGAAAATGATAAAGGATAATAAGGGAAAATGAGTGAAAGTAGGAAATTTATATAGGGACTAAGGAAGTGATCGAATTTTCAACATTGAATGAGAATTGGAAAGTGGACATTTGCATCGGGACTGCTGAAAATGGAAAGTAGGACATTTATTTAGGGATCGAGGGAGTAATAGAATTTTCAACATCAAATCACAGTATGTGACAGGAGAGATTATTAGGTTCTCCAAGTGTATTGATTACTCACTCACATAAAAGAAGATTCATTAGGTAGTTATCATAGAAGGGCCTTCTTTCATGTTAGTGAAGGAGCAACACACCATAACTAACTAATAATTTCACTATTGTACAAAGCATGTGCACAGCCAACCACAAATACAGACAATTGATCCAAACTTTGTAGTGATACTAACATTTTATCAATGAACAAAAGAAAAGGAGAAGCAGTCAAAGACCAAACATTAATATGCTACAAGTTGTATTTATCTGTATTGGATCTTGATATGAGCCATAGAAGTATTGTGGGCCCTCTTTCATGTCAGTGAAGGAGAGCAACACACCAGAACTAACTAATAATTTCACTATTGTACAAAGCATGTGTACAGCCAACCACATGTACAGACAATTGATCCAAACTTGTAGTGATACTAACATTTTATCAATGAGCAAATAAGAAAAAGACAAGTGATTAAAGATCAAACATTAATATGCTACAAGTCGTATTTATCTGTACTGGATCTTGATATGAGCCATAGAAATATTGTGAATACTGGCAATATGATAGCAAGTAGCAGCCACTGCATACAAAAGCAAACATCTGCTGTGGGATAAAAGCAGAATGTAAGACTTCAATACCTTATATCCAACCTAGAATCTGCCACACCAAGCATGCATATAAATCTACTTGGACAATGCTTCAAATCAAATAAAGATGTTGCCCATCTCACTGCACACAAACGTACTTCATTTTGTTCCTGGTTGGCACCACATAATTCAAGTTCAAATCATGAAGCAGCAAGTTGTAAATAAACCAGAATCAAGTGTAAGAAAATCATAGTTCAAAGCAGTTGAAAAAGTAAAGGTGAACAAGTAAAAATGAAGATATCAAGTTGTTCAATACTGCTTGAAAATTATTCAGAAGAAGAGTCTCCAGGTCCATCAATACAGTAGCCGGTGCTCCCTGAAGACCAATAATGCATACTGATTAATAACATCAAATAGGCAGCGAGTCGAGATAGTTTTATGACTAAAGAGAAGTATTTGTATTCTGGAAATCAAAATTAACATTTAAAAACAGAAAGCAAATAAGATCTAGCTCAGGAACATTGAAGAGTTTGAGGGCTGTGTTTCAAAAGATAAACCACCAGTTGCAACAGCCAAGCACTAAAAGTCAAACTTTGAGATTGAACCATGCTATGAATAGAATGGGCGTGAAGATCAGTGCAGCAATTAGTAGCAATCAGACACATGACAAGTGGTTGAGTAGTACTATAGCAGTAATGACAACATTAGTTGTTCTGGGGTAGCTCTAATAATGAAGTTAGAGATAATGGTATTTTGGAAGCAATTGGTGATAGTTGGTAAGCCGTTAAGGTTATAGTGCTGTCAGTGATGATGAGAACAGTACAGCAGTGCTGACAGTGGTAATGACACTATAGGTTGCAGCAGCAATAATGGTGGTCGCAACAGGTGCCAGAGGCATAAAAGTGGTCTTTGGGATTGGTCAAAATGCGAAGCTTGTTGAAGTGGCTAGCAGCTTTCACAGGTTACAGCATTAGGGAAAAATCATTATCTTAAAAGGAATTTAAAAGACTTCCAAAAAAAATGAAAGCAACTTAAAAGTGGGTATCCAGAAACATTGAAGAGGAAAAAAAAGGTAAAAGAAAATGAATGTGGTAATTAGGCCATCCAATCCCTTCTCTACATCATTTTATGAATTTCATAAATTTCTCAGTAGTTAAACCAGACATCAAAATTTTCAATTGGGATTCCCGAATTGTTCTCACAACTAAGTTTCTCATTCAACACAATCTTACATCAGTCTGTTCAAAAATAACAACCAATTATAATTTCAGTCTATATATCATCATGGACAAACCAGATTATTCTCCTATAAGAACCTGTTGTTTTTTCTCCTAGAATTGCCAAGATAATGGGGGACAGATTAGAAGTTCAATCAACTCAGCCCTCAGAACTGTATTAAAGCCCCTATCTGCCAACTTGGCATAACAAATGTCAATGACTAGGATGATCAAGATAAAGCAAAAGTTTTTGAACAGTTTTCTTATGGGCTTTAGAAATATCACAGACTTCCAGAAGAGACAAGAAAGCTTGAAGCAAATAAATCAGACCATTTGAAAATAAAGACGTCATATTTCCTTAAAATGATTTTCACAAAAGAGCTTAGTCACATGGATTATCAACTCAGCCCTCAGAACTGTATTAAAGCCCCTATCTGCCAACTTGACATAACAAATGTCAACGACTAGTACGTTCAAGATAAAGCAAAAGTTTTTGAGTAGCTTTAGTTTGGATTTGGAAATATCACAGACTTCCAAGAGAGACAAGAAAGCTTGAAGCAAATAAATCAGACCATTTGAAAATAAAGACACATCATATTTCCTTAAAATGATTTTCACAAATAAGTTTAGTCACATAGATTATCAAAAAAATAATTGTTCAATGTTTACTGAACATAAAAATAGAAATAACTATTTTCTTTACCAGTAAATGAAAATTAATTCTTCCTAGCCAGTCTTGTATTTTATCCTTTTTCTGATAAGTAAATGACCAAACTAAATTAAAAGGAGCACAATGAGGGCCTGCTCAGCTACACAGAGATCAAGAAATAAACATATAGGAAACACCATAAAAATTAAACCAAGATGAAGCAGCTTTCAAAAAGAACACAGCTTGTAGCGTCACAAATCTAGCTATTGCATGCTGGCAATGAAACCTCTGGGAGTAAAATTTTTCTCTGACAGGATGAAAAAAAAATTGTAATTTAACAAAGTGAATCCAAGCATACCTTGTATGCAGCAGCAAGAGAACTGGTTGCTTCTTGGATAACAAAACGAAGAGATTCGGACTCAGTTTTCAATGCATCAAAAAGACGAACAGCCATATCAATCTTGTCTCTGAAATTGAAAGGAAATGGCCACCAGATTATTGTCACAGTATGGATACAGAGAAGCAGAAAGGAGAAGATGGACAAAGCACCTAAAGAGATGGGGAAGGCGCTGCCCAAGTAATCCAATTGCTTGAAAAGAAAATGTTTTGGTGTCCCTAGCAATAGCATCTGGAACGAAGTAAACAAAATCAATCTCAATTGATATGTGAAGTAAATTGAATCAATCAGATTCCGACCATAGTGCTTTAATATAGATAAGACAAGGGAATCAAAAGAGCTCTGTGTGCATGACACCTGAATCTGAGCTTGAATAACTATCAAGTAACTTCAGAATCCCAGTCAGTATAACAGGGCCCATGAGCTTCAGCTGATCACTTTTTGCCTGTACATATTAAAATAAAGAATGTTATAATGACTAAGTAAAAACAAGAACGTGAAATTGTATCAACATTTTGTTCGCAGAGTTCAAATTGAAAACACGTGAGATGAAACAAAATAGAAGTGGAAACATGATCTTATCATCAAAACCTGTCCTCTTTGAAGCAATCAATGATTGATCGATAGTTTGGCAACTTGCCAAAAAAAATACATGGTAAACCCATAGAGAATATGCTTGCAGTTCAAAGATGAGAATGAACTGATTTTAGCACAAGTTCTTGGGAAATGGCTAGAGTTACAAAAAGATTCTAGAATATGGAAATAGGCTTTTAGGATTTGCATGAGGGAGACAAAAGTCTGGAAAAACTGAAATAGTAAAAGATCACAATATCAAATAATGAAAAAGCACAAAACTTATGTATAAAAGAACTACGATTACAAACAGAGCCTAGGTAATGAACTAATTAAACTAAAAAATATTCTAGAACATTAACCTCTTAAAAATACAGAAATACTTGTGTATAAAAGAACTATGATTACGAACAGGGCCTAGGTAAAGAACTAATTAAAACTAAAAAAAATCCCAGAACTTTAACCTCCTAAAATACAGTTGACTGTGAATCTGGTATGAATGCTAAAGAACTTCAAATTATATGCTTCAAGTCAAGGAAAACATGCAAGATTCTCATAATCTCATATAAAACAGGACTTGTCTACGGCTATTGCTTCATGGATAAAAACATTTTGTCAGAAATAATCATTGTACAAAGCATTTTCAGGTGTCTCTGTTTTCTTCTAGCATGCTGTAAATTGAGATAATTGTGAACTGTTTGAACATTAATGTTTGGCGAGGGAAGTTGGCAGCTAGCAGTAGCCACCCAAGGCAGGTGTCCAACATTAAGAACTGTTTGAACATTGACTATTGCTGGTGATGGTGATCAACAGCAACAATGGTCTAGTAAAGGCAGCAATAGTCAACACCTGCAGCTGAGTGAAAAGTCCACATAATTGCAAAATCCTATAACAGGCATGTGCTTAGTTAAGTTACTTCGGCTCAATTATCCATTGGTGACAAGGATAAAAATTATAGTTTTCTGACTTTTCAAAAAATAATAACCCTGACTCTTAAACCACATAGAGAAAAGAAGTCTGTTTACTAAATTTCAATAGCAATGCAAACTTTGGCCACAAATTCACTGTGCACCACTAGTGGACAGAAGCATAAAAGACCTCTCTCTACGTGCATCACTAATTGGTAGGTAAAGGACTTCAGACAGCTACTAAGAAAGCTATGAAAATGTGTCAAGAAAAGAAGTCTGTTTAATAAATTTCAATAGCGATGCAAACTTTGGCCTCAAATTCACTGTGTACCACTTGTGGACAGCAGCATAAAAGAGTTCTCTCTATGTGCATCACTAATTGGTAAGTAAATAAAAGACCTCTCTCTACGTACATCACTAATTGGTAGGTAAAGGACTTCAGACAGCTACTAAGAAAGCTATGAAAATGTGTCAAGAGTACTTCTTGTCCAAGAAATCTTCCACTGGGACAAATACAATAATAAAGTATTTTAAACCTGACATGATAATACAATTTGACATAATATGAAGTTTCAATCTATGTTCATTATTCTCCAACTTGAGAAGGTATGTTTAGCAAAGGTATGTTAAAATGTAAGGGATTCACCTGATCCTTTATACTGCTTGAGCCAAAGGTCAAAGGTCCCTTAATCAAACCAGCTTGAAAATTTAAAGTACAAATCCAAAACTGAACAGTAAGCTTACATGCTTAAACACCCAAACAGTGAATTCCATTCCCAATTGCTTCAACCTTGAGGTGGTACCACTTCCTAGTGCATTCCAGAAGTTCAAAACAGAAAAACATCAGCAATAAATTTATATCAAAAACTTGGCATTAGATTCCTAAACTGAAAGAGCAAGAGGGAGAGCGAGGGGGGGGGGGGAGCGAGGGGGGGGCGTTCCTCAAATCATCTATTAAAGATAATTGCATACACAAACTAACATCGACACACAATCCACCCCCATTTATTCCCCTCCTTTTTACATTTTAAATATAACAATGATCTAAAATAGGTCTTTTTTAAAAATATAACATAAAATAAAAGGAGCACCTTCAAAATATATAATAGAACCCAAACAAGAATATTGTTGTTAAGATGGCAATGGTGAGGAATAAACAAAATGTGCATGCCTTAAAACATCTATTCTTCACTGAAAGAAAAGGAGACTCCTCATTATTATTTCTAGTTCCACATACAGATAAGCCAAATTACTGGTAAAATTTTCATCAATTTGTGAGTTAAAGGTCATATGAAAAAGAAAAGCAAAACACCATAATTTTCCTCTCAACTTAAACCGAAATCACTAACCGGTCTATTATGCTATTGAATAAAGCTACCATAGTCTGAAAACATTGATAGAATAATTGACAACTTCTTTCATGCTTCACAAATAATCAAATGGTGGAATCAACAAAAACAATAGAAGTAAATGAGTGCATTGTGCATTTACTCCTTACTGACCATGCATCTACCATGTAAAAAATTAGTTTTCGGTCATGCAGGTTTGTCAGATTACTTGAATCCTATATGAGGATCACAAAGCTCAATTTTTCTCATCAAATAGCACCACAGTTATAATCTGCTTGAAGAGTTTTTACAACCCCTCCTAGATTTGGCATCGAAACCATAAGTAATTAAATGAAAATTCATAGTTACCATATATGCAACCAAAAATACACTGCAGAGTTGCTGGGAAACTGTTTGCGGCAGTAATAGACCGGCAAAATACAGACATCAGCTTTGTTTTCAAAGAAACACTTGCTGGGTTGACTTTAGATTCTGGAGCGACATTTCCAGTGCTAGTAGTACCTGCAACATAGTATCTTGTTCAGACTTGTAGATGCACAATAATATAGGTTTAAATATATTTTTTATAAAAAATATCAAATAAAAGCAAAGATGAGATCCCCAACCTCACCCTCCTCAGGACACTTCTCTCTTGGGCATACAAAAGGGGATTAAGACTTAACCTCACCCCCCCCCCCAACACACAAAAAAAAAAAAAAACAGAGAGAGAGAGAGAGAGAGCATGGATTGTTGGTACCCAGAAATCAACAACTTCACGTTTCAAAACGCAGTAACAATATAATAAAACAGAAGTAACAAAATGAATCAACAATCATACCATTGAATAGTAAAAACAGTTTGTTCATCAAGTTTGAATCATCTAAATTAGCACTCGCTGCCTTCTTCCTCAGGAGCTCCTCCCCCTTCTTAATAACTGCCTCTTGACTTGAAAACATCAATCAGCAAACAACAAATCACAGTCCAGGTATCAAACATATTTAATAATATTAAATCGAGAAAGAAATTCAAACTTGTCTTCTAGTTATAGAAAAAAAACAAAAGAACATCTGTACCTATCTGCGCTAGCAACCAGATATAGGGGATAAACAGGTTCTGGACCCAGCTCCATAGCGTCAACAACATTCAAAACCCCTAACTGTTCATGAAAAGCCAAAAGCCAAAACAAAAAAAAAAAGTACATCTCATTTGAAAACCAAGGCAAATATCTATAATCTCCAAGATCAGATGATATTCAGCTTCAATTTTCACCTTTCTCATCAGAAGTTCTTCATTTTTTAAGGGATTCTTTCCTGCAACACGATTGCTTTGAGCAATTGAAAGCCCGGGTGCGCATCCTCCTCTGCAATAAAAATAAAAGAAGAGAAAGTAAATGAGTAACTGAATAAAATTTGCCTGACAAGCAAACTTTTGAAAGATCATATCGCTCTTATGATGAACTTAGTTCCAGACCCTTGAGATGACTGCTTGTATAACATTAAATGAAGGCAGAACTCAGCAAATAATTCTCTGTCCTGAGAGCCATTCACTGATCTATACTTTACAGCAACTTCTTCATCAATCCCACTAGCATGACATTCACCAATCACCTAAAACCAAGCATTGATAAGCACAATTAGCCATCTTCAATTATTAAAGTTAGTATCATTTTACCAGATTTATTATGACAAATCATTTTCTATGTTTTGCAGAACTTCCACTCCTATCATACTTTTTAGACATCAAAATTGTTGAAAAGTAGTGAAGGCTGAAACTTACCCTGACAACAATTCTCAAGATAATCTCTTGATGTTGAAGAGGAAGTTTAGAGATGTTAGCAACAAGCACAGGTGCCATATTTTCCTTTTCCTATAACATGATAAAAGACTCATTGGAAAAAAGGTCTACTTGAAAGTGTTCAACAAGACGATTATATTTGAAATACAGATGCACATACCTTTATATTTACCCGTTCAAATGCCATCTCAATATACATGATGCAAAAGTTCTTGACAATTGCAGTGGCATTGGCTTCGGTATACAGTTTCCATAACTCTTGTAATGGCAAACCAATCTCATGTTGATATTTCACTCTCTTGTTGACATGACTCAAAATTTCAAGAACCTGACACAACAAACACGCTTTAGCAATTTCTGATCCAGCAAGGAAGAGAAGGAGAGGGTAAACTAGGCATTGTGATAAGTAATGAAGGGAATTCATCGCTTACAGAATTTGCAAATAATATTTTGAACATCACTTTAAGGTCTTAAGAAATCCAAAATTTTCCAAGTGGCACGGGTCTTTTAGGAACAAGAGCATTTTTGTAATTGCACTGGAAAGGGTTTAATTGGCCTCCGATGTTGAATCCAACAGCACGCTACTTTAGGCTTTGTTTAGTGAGTTGACTGCTTCTTCCTCCTCTTTTTTATAATTCACAAAGGTTCCAATCAATCCAGGATTCAGTATTCTTTTTGGTAATTATTTTTTAGTCTAATTGGGTTAAGACAAGACAGATATAGGGTCTCTCCATTTTTTAGTCAAATAGATTTGGCTTCCCCGCTTTGTTATGCATTCAAAGATTCCATGAGTGGAGAATGCACGCCAAAATCCAATTAAATCCCAAAACAAGACCCATCTAGGTATAACATTACGCACCCAAGAATCCACAAGCAGCATATAACAATGTATAAGTGTAATTTTTTTCAACTTCACCTTTGAACTATATTGTCCTACAATACTCCAATTATCATAAAACCCTAACCTTTAAGCAATGCGAATTCTTCAAAAACCTAACCCTTCTCTCTCATACCTTAAGCAATAACGCTCGTGTCGAGAAAGTTGCTCTCAAGAAGGGAAAAAAACACCACACGCACATCACAAATTTCAAGAACCTAAAGCATTTGATTCCAAAACCTATTTAAACATTTCCATTCGTTCTCTACTAACAAAAAAAAATAAGTAACAATTTCAGTGAGTGTAATAGAATTCAACTCTAAATCAACAAGAAATTAAATTAAAATTACAAGAGTCTCCAAAAAAGAAATAAAGACTAAAATTAAAGGCAAGCGAGTATAAGTTTAAGGTTTTTGCCTTGTTGCGGACGGCAGTGGAGTTTGACGAAAGTGACGAGATAGTGAGAGGGAGAATCTTAGACAGTAAAGTTTCAAGCTTCGAGTCGTCGCATAAAGCCAGCCGAGTTAACATTCGATCCAGTAATTCTTCTGTTTCCGCATCTGATTTTACTACTGGTGACGAAGACGAAGACGACGATTCTGCCATTTGTTTCGCTTTGTGTTTTTCTTTCGTGACAAGCCAAGGACTCCACAAAAACAAACCGAATTTTGTGATGGGTAAAGGCGTCGTTTTGGGGAACGGAGAATTTTACCGCTATATCATTGGGCTGCGCTCTAGCATGGGGGCATTGGGCTATGAACCATTTTAGCCTATTTAGGTTTTGGACCAATAGGCTAAAATGGGCCAGATTTTTTGGGTTTTCAACGAGGGAGTTGTCTAGCACAAAATGGGTCAGACCTCCCATGGAGTTTAAACCGTTCAAGAATTCGGTCCTTCAACTACAACTTTTAGAATTGTTCTCAAGGAACCAAATTTCAAAACATTATTAATTAGGACTAGAATGAACATGTAACAACTATTAATTAGGGATGTGATTGAGTTTCTTAAAATTACAAGTATTAAATTGAAGTTTAATAATCTATTTCATCCGTCAACTCTTCCACTTCAACCACCAACCACCAAGTAGTGATGAAGAACTATTAAATCATTCATTTTAATATTTTGTTTATTTTTGTGTTTGAAAAATATTTTTTTATTTAATTTTTTTATTTTTTATTTAAAATTAATTTTTTATATTTTCGGATCATTTTAATACGTTGATTTAAAAAATAATTTTAATAAAAATATATATATTATTTTAATACATTTCTAAATAAAAAATACTTTAAAAAATAATTACTATTATAATCCAAACAATCTCCTAAATATCATTTAAATTTAGAGACACAATCACCTGATAAAGATAAGATAGTGGAGCAATAACATGCAACTTCGACGGTTGATTTACGTGTAGGGTGTGTCACTTTCATTTTGATAACATAACTTGCCAAACTATTACCAAACAAAATAGAAAAAATTCATTACATGACAAAAATTTTAAAAATCTCTTCAAATTTAGAGAATCAACTAACTTAACATATTAAATTCTTTTATTTGGTAGCAGTCTCATCTCTATAGTGATCGAAATGCAGCCATCCACCTTTTTCCCTCTCATTTTCCTTTTCTTTTTTCTTTTGGGCATTTTTTTTTCCATGCGTTTTATACTTTTTGGGATTATTTTTCTGGTAAAAAGTAAGTAAATCTAAGGTTTTTAAACCAAGTGAACAATATCAAGACTTTAGAACAATTCATGTAAAAGCACATGGTTTTCACGTAGAAAAATCATTATTTTTAATTCTGGATTAAAATTTAATGGAAGTATTTGATTCCAAGTTTAGTTCAAAAAAGTTAATTTTGAAATGCAAAATTGAAGGGTCAGTTCTAAAAAAAACTCAAAGTCTATAGGAGATGTAGCTCGTTTAACATAATTTTTGTTTTTATCATGGATTTTCTGTCAATACTTGTATTTATCCTTCATGCTTGGCCTAGCTAAACAGTGGGCAAAGCTTGAAAACATGAATCTTGTTAAATGAAAATGACACCATAATATATATACTAGAATGATAACATGCAACTTTATGATATGCTACATGAATATAAGTATATACCACCATAAATTTTATGATGCTAAATAAATAATCAATATCCCATTAGCTACATATGATTCAATTTAAAAAATAAATGAACATAAGAAAAGGAAAAAAAATCATGGATAAAGATATTGTTAATTTTATTTTATCTCTTTTCTCATTAACGGTTTTTTTCTTTAAAGTGACTAAAAAAAACTAATAAAATATTATTATCTATTTCTTAAATACTACATTTTCATTTTAATATACCATAACTTGCCAAACTACTACATAATTGAAAAGAAAAAATTATCATTGCGTGACAAATCACAATAGCAATAGGATTCTGCTTAAGTACATGTATGAATAAATACAAAACTTATCCCTTGTTTGCACGAATTACCTAAGCGGAGATTAGCTAAATTTAATTTTTTAAAAATTATTTTTTATATTTTTAAATTATTTTGATATGGTAATGTTAAAAATAAATTTTAAAATAAAAAAATATTATTTTAATATATTTTAAAAAACAATAAGTCACCTGCCTCCTGAAAACTCCATGCAATTGCCCACCAGAATCACACCACGTAGTCTATTTTCAAACTATCAATGACAGCAAGCCATTTCATCATCGGACCCCAAACCATAATTCCTAACAATTTACAAGAGCATGGTTGACCAGGCACAAAAATGATCAAGTTTAAGTGACGGGTAGCTACTGATTTTCTTTCTTTCCAAGCAACCAGCTGTACTTGAAATTGCATTTCACTCTCGTGGTTACCGAACCAGCCCGCTTTTGAATAAATAATGGAAGAGAGAAATTAAGAGTATCAAATCCACCTGAAATAGGAAAAACAAAAGAAAAAAAGCAGACGATAGCAATGGCACGGATGCAAACAGTACCCCTGTTTAATCCCAGAAAATGGGAATCTTCTCTTTTTTATTTTTTTATAGTACTATTCTCATATTAAATAGACTTTAATTACCGATTAGTCCCAAAACTACATATCGATATTGTTAAATCATGTTCGCCGCAAGGAAAGACTTTTTTTTTTTTGCAAATAAATGTCCGTATGCTAAAGGGAGGTAAACTTTTTTAAGATAATCAGTCATAACAAATTTGTAGTTAGGGTGATTAGCGGCGAGGCAATTCAAGATATCTTGTTAAATTTATGATAAAAGTTAAATTTTATATTTTATTAAAAAATAAAATTAAAAAAAATAGTTTAATAAAAAGATAAAAAAATCAAAAGAATGAAAATCACAATTAACCTATCAAACTCAAATTCTGTATCATGAAAATTTAATAATTAAATAGAAAAAAATTTAACATTAACAAAAAAATAAATTTAAAAAGAACATTTATAAAAAAAAAACAAAGAAAAGAAACAATTTTTTTAAAAAAAAACAGCCTAAAAAAACAAAGTAAAAAATAAAAAAAATAAAAAATAAAAAAATAACTCAACATTTCACTTTGAACTTGCACAATAAAACACTGAAAAATTTTAGCTAATGTTATAATTTCAATGGGTCTGGAGCTATCATCGGTTTTAGTTTTTTTAATGTATAAAAAAGCAACATATACTTTCTTTTAGTAAATCTCTATTTTTATATACAAATAAAAGGAGAAGATATGTTTTTAGATCAAAAGTAAAAAAAAACATTTAAACTAAGAATTACAGTACCGAGGGAAAGATACACATTCTTTTAGAACAAAGATATACATCTTAAATGCACCTAAAGTTATAATAAACTACAAGTAATCATCAAATGATTAATTGCTATATATATATATATATATATATTTATAAATCATAGATCTTTTCTTCAAGTTGATATCTTTTTTTAAAAAAAAAGAAATCTTTCTTTAGATCAAAAGAAAATAAATGTTTAAACTAAGTATTACCCTACCAAAAGAAAGATATATTTTTCTAGAACAGAGATGGACAATCATTAATGCGCTCAAAATTGTGTATAAACTATAAATAACTGCATGATTAGCTACTATATAGAAAAAAGTTATATATCTTTCCTTTAAGTACATATCTTTATTTAGATCAAAAGGAAATAAACATTCAAATTAAGAATTATAATATTTAGGGAAAGATATATATTTTTTCATAACAAAGATATACAATCTTAAATGCACCCAAGGTTGTGTATAAACTTCAAGTAATCAGATGATTAATTAGTTGCTATATATAAAAAAGTTATGTATCTTTTCTTTAAGTTAATAACTTTATTTTTTAGAAAATAGATTTTTCTTAAATCAAAAGGAAACAAACACTCAAACTAAGAATTAAAATACCGAGGGAAAGATATACATTTTTAGAAATATAAAAGAATCTCAAATGCAATAAAGTTGCGTATAAATTATTAATAAATAAAATATATAATTGTCGTCGAGATAATATGCGTTGACTTGTAAAAAACACCATTTTATTATTATCTTCATCATGGCGGGGCTGGTTGGTCTGAACTTTTGGCGGAAGCACGTGTCTTAGCCTTACCCACCACCAGAATAAATATGCACCACTGTAATTGACAAAAACAGTATTAATTTTAAATAACGCAGCTGATAATTTTTTTAAAAAAATACTTAATTGGTTGCAGCATAACTTGAAAAAATAAATTAAAAAATTAAAAATACAAAATATTTAAAGGTTGCACTACTTGGAGAGATTTTATTTTTTCATATTCTTTTTCAACCTTGTTATTTTGCAAAAAAAAAAAATAATTCTCACGTGTGCTATTTAAAAGAAAAACACAAAAGTGTATTAATTAATTAAAAAAACAAGGCAAACATCAAATATACTTTTAGATTATGTGAGTTTTATCAATCTTATATAAACTATTGTTATATCAATGTTTTTAAATTACTATGATTTTTAAGTAGTATTTTCATTAAAATTAACTACTTAATAGAAACCGTTAAGTCTTATATGATATAATATTATTTTTTATATAAAAAAAATTATTTAGCTGAAAACACGAGCGAAGAGTTTTAAAAACGGATGTGAGTAATTATTTAAGATTTTTTTGAAAATTTGAAATAATAATATTGATACTAATTCGTAAAAGACTGATAACTAATTATAGGAGTATAATTTTTTGGTCTGGCCGAAAAGATGGCATCCATTTCCAGCTGCTAACTTAAATTGATGTTCAAATATATATTGCTAAAAGAGCAGTGGTTATTTTGAAATTGTTTTCATGTGCCGTAACAAGTTTGCCGAAAATTACTTAAATCTACTGGATAAATCATAGTGTTGGCAACTTGGCATTTCAAATCATCTGTCCGGCGGCCGCAGCAGCCAGCAGGTTAGCAAGAAACTTTCGGTGGACGGCACGTGTCCCGCTTACACACCAATGTTGTAATAAATATGCATGCGAGGAGTGTATATAAATCCCATAACATGATATACCTATGCCCATGCATAACTCCTCGACTGTGAAAGAGAGGGCGCTTCTGAGCGTGAGACTCTCACCGCATCCGGCTCGCACAAAGACTCCTAAATCCATCCCGAGCCTTTTCTTCCACCTCTCCTCTCCAATCCTCGATCAAACTTGCCCAGGCGCTATGGGGGTATATCACCCCGCTAGTTAGCTGGTTACTCCATCAGGTCAGGCGACTGTTTAAGCAAGCTCGTGTTTCAGGCACCACCCAGCAGGATGGACGGAGACCCAGTCCTCGTTGGGAAACTTACCTTGGCAGCTCTCTTATTCTTTATCAGCTACCAATTTACAGGCTCTTTCATCAGAAAAATGTTGCATCGATACCCTCCGGGACCTCGAGGTTGGCCGATCATTGGTGCAATTCCCCTTCTAGGAGACATGCCTCATGTCACCTTAGCCAAGATGGCCAAGAAGTATGGTCCCGTCATGTACCTGAAAATGGGTACTCGTGACATGGTTGTGGCCTCCAACCCAGATGCAGCCCGAGCCTTCCTCAAAACCCTTGACTTAAATTTCTCAAACCGTCCCATAGATGGAGGTCCAACTCACTTAGCTTATAATGCACAAGACATGGTCTTCGCAGGTTACGGACCAAGGTGGAAATTGTTGCGCAAATTAAGTAACCTGCACATGCTAGGTGGTCAAGCTCTAGAGGACTGGGCTCCTGTCCGAGTAACCGAGCTAGGTCACATGCTCCGAGCCATGTGCGAGGCTGGCCGAAAAAGAGATCCTGTGGTGGTGCCAGAAATGTTGACCTATGCAATGGCAAATATGATAGGAAAAATTATACTTAGTCGTCGTGTGTTCGTTACAAAGGGCTCAGAGTCTAATGAGTTCAAGGATATGGTGGTGGAGCTAATGACAAGCGCGGGGTTTTTCAATATTGGAGATTTTATACCGTCTGTTGCTTGGATGGATTTGCAAGGAATTGAACGTGGGATGAAGAAATTACATAGAAGGTTTGATGTGTTATTGACGAAAATGATTGAGGATCATTCGGCAACCAGTCATGAACGCAAGGGAAAGCCGGATTTTCTTGACGTTCTAATGGCCAACCAAGAAAATTCGGATGGTGCGAGGCTTAGTCTTACCAACATTAAGGCTCTTCTCTTGGTATCTCCCTCCCTCCCTCCCTCCCTCTCTCTCACACACACACTCACACGTGTCTGTGTGTTTATACAAGATACATCTTGCACGTTCATCATGCACAAATATGGACTCAATTATATGAAAAGACACTAAAAAAAGGGTGAGTTCCAAAAGATGCATGCGGCTGGTTAATTATGTGTGCTTGATATCGTGGAGGAGGGTGTTTTTTAAATGTATTTTTTAATAAAATAAATCATTTTTTTTTTACAACCAGTTGCAATTTGGATCTTGCAAATTTTTACCAATCGAAAAAATAATAGGTTCTTAATTTTCAGTTGTTGTTATTACAAATATTTAGCAACGGCAACCAGCTGTGGCTTGTTTACCAACCGCGCTAAAGCAGCACTTGCACTTGCACATTTGTTAATAAAAAAAAGTCAGATGAAAATTTTGTTTTCCCTTGGTTCCGCTGTAAGCTATAATCAATCAGTTGCTCCGAATGATTTTAAACGAGTGGTGCTAGGCCTGCTCCTTGCAATTTTATATCACCATAGGAATAGGGTGCCGTTCATTTTGGTTCTGAGTTTCTCTAACAAGATATTAAATATATTTTCAAAAGGGTAAACTCATTTATTAGCCCCGATCTATATATGATGGCCTGTTTCTGAATTAGTTCTCAGCCATAATTATGTCTTTTTTTTCCTGGCCAAATGGCCCCAACTTATCCCAAACTTTTTTTTTTCTGAGTGTTTTGAACTATTTTATTAATTTTTTCATTAATTTTAACTGCAAATGACTGTTAAGAACGTGCAGTAAAAATATGTGATTTGTAAAAAAGGTAAAAAAAAATTTAAAATAACAAAGGGATGGCAAAGGGATGGAAACCTGGATAGAATGACTTATTTTTTTTATTAAAAAATAATTTATGGTACTCAAATAAAAAAAAATAAAATTCAGGATCTAAATCTAGTTTAACCTAGAATTCACAATAGTTTTGAATAATTTTATATTTCTCTGTTTTTTTTTTTTTTTGCTAGGACTTATTCACAGCTGGTACCGACACCTCCTCGAGCGTAATTGAATGGGCACTTGCCGAGATGTTGAAAAACCGGAGCATCCTTAAAAGGGCTCAGGAAGAGATGGATCAAGTCATCGGTCGGAATCGACGGCTAGTTGAATCCGACATACCAAAACTTCCATACCTGCAAGCCGTATGCAAAGAAACATTTCGAAAACACCCATCAACGCCTCTAAACCTCCCCAGGATTGCAGACCAAGCATGCGAAGTGAATGGATATTATATCCCTAAAGGCGCTAGACTTAGTGTTAACATTTGGGCTATAGGGAGGGACCCAGATGTGTGGGATAATCCAGAGGTCTTTGCTCCTGAGAGGTTTTTTACTGAAAAATATGCAAAAATCAATCCACGGGGAAATGATTTTGAGCTAATTCCGTTTGGAGCAGGGAGAAGAATTTGTGCTGGGGCTAGAATGGGAATTGTGCTGGTGGAGTACATTTTAGGCACGTTGGTGCACTCTTTTGACTGGAAATTGCCGAAGGATGTTGATCTCGACATGGACGAGGTCTTCGGCCTTGCGTTGCAGAAGGCTGTCCCTCTCTCCGCTATGGTTAGCCCACGCCTAGAACCTAATGCATATCTTGCCTAAGCTATTGCTTAAAGCTTAGGCATGTTGCTTTACGAGGTTTTTGTTAGTTTGCGTGTTTCTCGTATGATGTCTTCAAGTTATTTAGTCGTATGATAGTTGTTTCCTAATTTGCCATTCCTCGGGTCTAAAAGAGTGCGTTTCTATTTTGCCTTTACTTCTTTTTTGGTTTTTTTTTTAATGGCTCTTGGAAAGTCTTTTAGGGCACATGAAATTTGATGAAATATCGTTTGTTTCAAGTGTCGTGTCATGTATATACATATATTTTGGAATTGAATAAAATTGTTTTATGCGTCTCTGTCTCTACCTCTCGATTTGATTGATTACTTTCATCAATGACATAGTTCGGTTTTCATCACCTAAAAGACATCTTACATTTATTACTAGAATTATAAAACTTGATTAAACAAAAAGGAACTATTGGATTCTGTATTCACCAACGGTTAAAAAAAAAAAACAAAAAGAGAAGAAATGTCATGGCGTAGCAAAAAAGAAAAGGATTGTGTTTTTAAAATAAATAAAGAGTTGATTTAAAAGTGTAAAATTATTATTTTAAAGATATTTATTTATTATATATAAAAATAATATTTCTAGGACACACTTAAACTTTTTAAAACTCTAAAAGAATAAGAAGAGACTAAAAAGGAAAAAAAATACATTTTCTTTTTGTATTTGTGTTCTTTGTGTAGTAACATATTTATTAAACTTGAACTATTATAATGAATCATTATGTTTGTTAATTTTATGATTGTTAATGAAGTTATATGATTGTAAATGAAACATTTATATTTTAAGTTAAACTAAATAATTATTATTCAGTTTTATTTTAATAGTCACAAGTAAAAAAATTAATTATAAAAATAAAAAAATATTTAAAAAATAAATTAATCTCACTGATATATTAAATTTCAAATATCCAAGTGTCAAATGCATCTTTTGATATTATAAATATCCATATAATAGCATTACAAAGCCAACCAACAGAGCTCATCCACAATGATTTTCACTTAATTTACTACACAATAGAAACCCAAACTTATAAATATTTAGGAGATAATGTTTCTTTCCAACATAGGAAAGACATCTTTTCACTCTTTATTAATTTACAAATTACATCAACAATCTCCCACTAGTTTGTAATGCATGTCTTTTTACTTGATAGAATTATTCTTACAATAAGATATTTTGCAATTTAAACTTTCAACTAGCATTCAAACTTGAATCCGACTAAAGTTATTGATATTTGCAAGTTAAACCAAAACTTTTGTTGTAAAATCAAATAAACTACACACATAACACTATTTAAACTCTTGAAGAGGTTTATAAAAATTTAACATTACTATAGCCATGTGCTAAAATCTCATTGTCATGAATATTTACAATAGAAAACATTAACTCTTGTCAAATACAACATTATTTCTATATTCATATAGGTGGAATTATACATGTCTATATTACATTAGACACGAACTTTAAATTCTATTAAGAGCATACGTATATCCTCCTTTACATAATAGAACACACTTAATACTATTTGAATAGAGTCCAAAATCAATTATCAGTGTCCAACAAACACTAAATAGTAACTTATTATTACCCATTAAACCTATAGATAAGCTTATTGCTAATTCAAAGGTGGGTTCCTAATACATATATCTTTAATAACAAGTTTCAACCTCACTCCACTAGTTATTTTCCTTACCATGTCTTTATATAGTTCTTTTATCAATGGATCTGCTAAATAATTCACAAACTTCACATGAACAATAGTGATTACCCCATTTGTAATCAACTTTGAATATATCCATGTTGGTTACTTATATGTCTTGACTTACCATTGTAAATGTTATTGTAAGATTGAGACATAGTTGCATCACTCTCGCAATATAAAGAAATAGTTCATATAGATTGTGATCACAACTTAATATCTAACAACATATTTCCTAGTCATTATGCTTCTTTACCTATAATAGTCATAACAATAATTCAAATTTCATGGTAGAATAAGATATGCATGTTTGTTTCTTAGATGCCCAAGATATTGCATCTCCTTCAAATGAGAAAATCTATCATGATGTGGACTTATTATCACTCGAACTAGTTGTCCAATTTGCATTACAATATCTGCCTAACACAACCAAAAAACCTGAATAAAACAAACCCAAATCAATCATTATTTTTAGATAACCAAAGACTCTTTCAATAGCCTTCCAATGATCCTTATTCAGCATATTTGTATATCTTGATAATTAGCATATTCAAAAGCTATATCTGATCTTGTATAATATATAGCATACATAAAACTTCTAATGGAACAAACATTTTCTAATTGTGCTATTGTTTTATCATAGTAATCATTTTACTTCATATTACAGTCAAATAGGGTATTAGCCTCTTTTATATTGAGATACTTAAACTTATCAAGTATTTTATCAATATAATGTGATTAATTAAGAATATAACCACTACTATGTTTCTTAAATTTTATACCTAAAAGTAAATTCACTTCACAAAGATCTTTCATTTTAAAGATAAAAGTGAGATACATTTTGAATTCAACTATTTCATTCATATTGGTGCTAAATATTAACATGTCATCTACGTAAAGACAAATAATTACATCAAAATCTTTTTTAAATTTGGAATATATAAACTTTTTGGCATCATTGTTTGATGGCTTTCATCACAATGATACAGATAATTAATTTTGACATTTGTGACTATAGGGATAAAATTGAATAGCAGCTATTCAATTTAACTTAAAATATAATTATTTCATTAATAATCATATAATTTCATTAACAGTTATAATATTAACAGACATAATGTTTCAAGTCTAACAAACATGTTATTACATAGAGAACACATATAAAAAAAAACTAACGTATTTTATTTACTTTGTCTTCTCTTTTAATTCTTTTAGAGTTTTAGAGGATTTAGTTATATTATGGAGGTGATGTTTCTCTATGAGATAAATAAACATCTTAAAGACAATGTTTTCACGCCTTTAATCCAACTCTTTATTTGTTTCCACATTAAACAATTTCTTTACAAATGTCATGGTGTAGCTAAAAAGAAAAAGATTGCATTCTCAAAAGAAAAAAAAAGAAAAAGATGGCTATGAGCTCTCACAATTGCAGGGACTCCCCATGTCATAGTTAGAGGGGGGTCGGGACAATCCCAGAGTTTAAAAAATATTTCATTTTAGTCTTGAAAGTTCTTAAGGTGGTGTTTAGCATTGTGATAACGATTGCTTTTCAAAGTGCTTTTCATTTAGAAATGCTTCAAAATAATTTTTTACTCTTTAAAATTTATTTTTGACATCAATACATCAAAATAATCCAAAAACATAAAAAAAATATTTTGAAGCAAAAAAATAATAAGTCAAATGCGTGGTTTGATTGCAAAAGCAAACATTACTTAAATTGTGTTAAAAACGATAGGTCCCTTCCAACATACACGGAATGTATGCACAACCTCAACCTATGGATGTTTGATAATGTTAAGTGCTGCTATCATTTCTCATTTAGGCCTTGTTTAGGGCTGTGTTTGCACTAGAGTATCAGCAAATTTTGAACTTTTGCTTTAAATTAATTTTTTTTATGTATTTCTGGATCGTTTTGATATGTTGATGTCAAAAAATATTTTTTTTTAAAAAAAATATTATCTTGATACATTTCCAAGCGAAAAATATTTTAAATAGCTACTTCTACCATACTCTCAAACATGCCCTTAATAAATAAGGGATACGATGTTGTTGATTCATTGAGTTAAGAAGAGGATACAACTTTTTTATGTGCTTCAAAATTATACATGCATATATAAGGATTTTAAAACTATTTCCATAAATATATATCAATCAACTTCATTAATATTCAGAATCACTAAAATCACAATTGTAGAATAATACACTACTCAAACTGTAAAAGTTGTCAAGTTTTACCGTAAAGAATGAACAATAATGATTTCTGAATTTTTGCTAATTAAGTATATTGATTTTTATCATTATGTTTTTTGACCATCTTCATTGGAGATGAAAGGTCCCATGTGGGTGGGAAAAAAGAGAAGAGATTGATTTTAAAAGTGTTTTTCGCTTAGAAATGCATCAAAATAATATATATATATATATATATATATATATATATTAAAATTATTTTTAATATTAGCATAATAAAATAATCCAAAAAAATATTAAAGAAAAAAATTTAAAATTTCATGAAATAGTGGATGTCACACGAAATGACACCAACCACTAAATGCCTTATACCCGACTCAACCCTTATAATTCTAATAAATATGGCTAGCCATATATAAACAAAAACAGAATTAAACACAACCATATAATTAACAACAACCAAATGAGTTCAAAACCATAACAAGATTTTAAAACATTTCTATCCACAATATTATCAAATAAATTATTCCAACATGATTTATAAAAAAAACAATGTATTCCATCTTGAAAGTGAAGTCCTAATATCCTAAGAATATTTATTTAAATTATAACTCAATATTAAATTTTGATGAAGACTTTCATAATAATAATAAAGAAAAAACTTTAGTCATCCCCTTCATATCAACAAGAAGTCCTCTCGTATATTGAACACTATACATTAAAAAAAACAAATTAATGGCAAAATTATAACTACCTAATACCTAAAATATATATTATTTTATTTATATTTAATACACTTGTGTGCCTGTGTTTTGGATTGGATATGATTCAAATTCTATTCAAATATCATTAAAAACATGTCCTAATTATTAAAAACATGTTCTAATATAATTAGGACATGTTTTTAATGATATTTGAATAGAATTTGAATCATAAAATTTAAAATTTTCTCAAATCCAAACAAAGCTAATTTTTTACCTCACTCCATTGAAATTAGAGTGGACAAATAATGACACCATCGCTAGTCATTTCAGTGGAGATTGATCCAATAATAAACAACTACTCCATTAGTATAAGTATGAAGAGTATAATAGTAATTATGTTTTTAAAATATTTTTTAAAAAGATGTATTAAAATAATATATTATTTTATTTTTAAAAATCTATTTTTAATATTAGTATATCAAAATAATATAAAAAACATAAAAAAATTTAATTTGAAATAAATAAATAAATTTAAATTTTTTTTTATAAAACTCTTTTGAAACTCAAAAATATATCAGCTCTAAAAGAATTTTATAGTAAGGAGAAAATGGAAAACATAAATGCTACTGAAAGAACAATGAGACCTGAAAACAACATCAAATTTGTAGTTAATTAGTCTTTAGCAAACACGGTCACTAGATATATTCCTAAACTGGACAAGAATAAATACATTAAAAAAAAAATCGCACCCTTTACTTCCCTAAAGATCATTAGTAAACAATGGCTTATTTTTAGAAATGGGACATACAATATCTCACACGCCTCATTCCCGACCAAACAGTGTACATTTTGTAGCATCAATGAACTGCCACATTTCTCCTGGCAGCTTTTGTATATCCTCTAGCTTTTTTTCCCGTTAAAAGGAAACAAAGATAAATAGTCATTCTATTTTCCTTGCCATATTCCACCCCCTACAAACTCAAACAAATACATCATCACGCCGTTTCTTGGGATTGGCTTCATGGTTTCCTTTTCTCATCATTGCCACAAATTCATCGTAGTTGATCCGACCATCCTGAGAAAGAATCCAGGATTTTGTCACCACAAAGTGAAAATGCAACACAAGACTAAAGTTACTGGTTTCTTTTTAATTTGGTGCTTACATTATCTGCATCCACTTCAGAAATAATTTCCTTTATTTCCCTTCCATCATGCATGCCAAAGTCGCGCAGAGCTTGCTCTAGCTCTTCAGTTGTAATGTACCTAAATACATGCATGTATATGTATTATATATATAAATGACATTTATCTTAGATTACTAAGGCTACAAAACTAATGTAAAAATTAATAAAGCAAATGTTATAATTTGTTACTATTGTTACCCGCTGTTATCTTTATCAAAATGTTGGAAGGCAGTGTAAAGATGTTCTTCTCTATCCATTTTGTTCATATGCATTGTTGCTGTGATGAATTCATCATAATCTATTATCCCATTACCATCTGCATCAGCCTGTTTATGAAGGAAAATAGAAAAAAACACAGATAACATGAGCAAAGTCTGATGAAAGAGAAAAGAATTCAGAAATTTAAAGGATTTTATCTTAGTAGAAGTGATATTTTGATCCTTCTGCATCAGGTTGGAATGGAACTTACAGCTTCCATAAGTTGTTTAGCTTCATATTCAGACAACTTTGTCCCCTGCTTGGCAAGTCCTTGTTTCAGCTCTTCAAGTGTTATAGTACCACTGTTGTCGGTGTCCATGCCTTTGAACATTTCCTTTAATCCCATGATTTCTTCCTCCGATAGACAACCAGCAATGACCTAATCCCATTTTGTTAAGAGGGAAAGATAAGCGCTAATTCATGCAATACTGAGTATTATTTACTGCACTAAATTACTACAAATGAACTATTTTAACACTAATATGAAATAAAAGAAATCATTCAATTTGATCTTATGTTTAATTTCTTTCAAAATGGTGAAGTTTTTTAGTACCCTTAGAGCAACTTTCTTGAAGTTATTCATTGCTTTGAATTGTTTGAGCCTACTCAACACTGCATTGTCAAGAGGAGTATCAGGAGCTTCTCCATCCTCCTTAATCCATGGATGACCTAATGAAAAACAAACACATTATATCGTAAATCAATTCAATAATTGTTGATAGGTGAGATGTATATCCACACATCATTACAAACCGAATGTCTTGTGAAATTATTACTGCATATAATTTGAAGATGGTAGAGCTAAAGTATACTTACCGAGGACCTGGATGGCTGTCATCCTTTGCTTGGGGTCTGAAGTTAGCATCTTTCGAACAAGATCTTTTGCTTGAGGTGAAATTGAAGGCCAAGGATCACTAGTAAAATCAATATGGCCACGTAGGATTGCATTGAATATCCCATGTTCCGATTCTGACAAATTAACCAATAAAATTTTTCTTAGCATAAAAAATCTCATAATGATGAATCAAAGTAAAAAGAACAAAAAAGATCTCTAAAATAAATCTAAAGAAATTCTCCAGATAAAAATAAAAACTTTAAAAACATCAAGGAACATAAGCTCAAGTAAGTAACCTAAGTCTATGCTCTCTGCATGGGTGCTATGTAATGTACTGGGCGCACACTTAATGCATCCTAGTGGGCGTACGCCTAACTAATGTTGGGCATGCACCCGAGCACCCTCGTGGGCTTGGGCTATCACGCCTGAGCCTAGCATATTTGGCTCCAGACAGTACTTTCACCTCTAATGGGCTCGGACACCTTACCCGAGCTCAACACTCACTAGGAAATTTATCCCGAACACTACACAGGTCCCTTAGTATTTTATAACGATTCAATACATATTATTTTGAGTAGAATACAACTCAAAATATCACAAGAGTAAAATTACACTCCAGACCCTCCTCTTCACAAAAGGACAAGATTCATGGGTTATAAATACACCATGAAACCTTTAGAACAAAAGCCCACAATCTCTTCATTTTCTATTGCATATATATTTTTAGAGCATCTCTCTCTATAATATTATTGCACTTTCTCTTTATAAAGTTATTTATTTTATAATCAGAAAATCTTCACCTCCACAAAAAAAGATCTTTTAGAGATACTAATTACATACTATTTTGACCTATCAACCATCTTGACTATAAAAAGAATAAATAAGATTGTTAGGATCAATTGATTAGTTGATTATACAATGGAGCCTTATTCCTAGCTTTTTTGGAATATTTTTTTAAATAGGATGTGTTATTCATGATTAAAAGCGAAAAACGGAAAAGCATGATTTACCTGCCCAAAAAGGAGGAACACCACTTAGAAGAATAAACAACATGACCCCAACACTCCATACATCAGCTTCTGGCCCATACCTCCTCTTCAAGACTTCAGGTGCAATGTAATATGCACTTCCAACAATATCTTTGAATACTTCTCCTGCTAGAAAGAAAAAAACCGTTGTTATTACATGCACCAATGACATGCTTGCTTTTATTTCATGCCTTCCTTCATGGTTGGATACACGATAAAGTGAGGAAAAAAAAGAGGTAAAATGAACAGGATTGCAACCTGACTTGTAGAACACAGAAAGGCCAAAATCAGTAGCCTTGAGTGGGGAGTTCTCTTGTTTGTTGAGCAGAAGGAAATTTTCTGGCTTGAGATCCCTATGGATAACTCCCATAGAATGGCAGGTGTGGATAATTTGAACAATGGTCCTAAGCAAAGAGGCTGCAGCACGCTCTGTATAATGACCTTTGGCAATAATGCGATCAAAGAGCTCTCCTCCAGCACATAACTCCATCACCAAATGAACCGAATGTTTATCCTCATAGGCTCCCTTGAGTTCCACAATATTAGGCTGACCCGTTAAATGGTGCATAATCTGAACCTCCCTCCTAACATCCTCCACATCCTCCTTATTAACAAGCTTTCTCTTGGCTATTGTTTTGCACGCGAATTGCTCGCCTGTAACCTTGTTAGTGCACAAATGTGTGATACCGAATTGTCCCCTACCAAGTTCTTTTCCAATGCTGTAAATGGATTTTACATCTTCCATCGGACGGCCTAGGACAGGTCCAATAGGGGCAACCTTGGCAGGCTTAGGTGAAGCTCCTGGAGGGGGTGAAGGTGGAGCAGTCCTAGGTGGGGTGGTGGAGGGAGCATCTGTCCGACCTTTGGTGGGATTAGCACCCTCGGTGTTTTCTTCCTTACTAGTTGAGGCATCCTGGGCACCACTTCTGGAGCAGCAGTTGCCCATTGTGGAAGGGAAACAAATAATGAATGGCAATGGTGGTGCTGGTGATGGATTAAGGAGAGAGTTCCTTAATCTTTTTGATGGTGGAAAGGAGAGATGAGATAATTAGAAAGATTCGTAAAAATGTAAGGGGGAAAAAGAGTAGAAACAGGTTGGATTTCGGTGCAAGGACAGAATGAGGATTGACAGTGAGGGATTTTAGGGTATGAAGGTGCCAAGTGTGTTGGATGAGTCTATCTTTGGTATCTGTTTTGAAATTAGTGGGAAACAAATATTTCAAGACCAAGGCTGGCTGAGAGAATTTCCCGGAAAAATTAAATAACCGTTTAAATTTAAGGTAGTAATCCCTATTGGAAAGATATTAATAGACTACATAGCTATTGTCATAGTTGGCACTGCAGCTAAATGCTAAGACAGAGACACCTCAATACTTACCCACGATGCATGAAAGTAGATTTGTCGGATCTTTTTATTCGCCGAGAGATTGCAAACTTATCAGCTGTTCTTCGCTGTGCTGTCACGGGCATTTCAAGGATTGCCCAGCCTCGTACAAAGAAGAACACTTCTTTGACAGATAATTTTCACTAGGGTCATATGCATCATAAAAATCAGATTGTTTTTCTTCAACTAGACATGATTCTTCGTTCAACATGGATTGCTGTAGAATCTTTGATCCACGCGATACTTGAAAAAATTTGCTCCTTGAATACTTACCCAAAGAATAATGACAATATTTTGAACCAAATACAAACGTTGTACGTAAAACCATGAATGGGTAAAAATATAAAATAAATTGAAGGGCATCTCAGTCATCTGCAAAACTTAATATCAGAAGGAAAAAAAAACGGCTGCTAAAGTAGGAGAACAAAATGCGAAAAAATAAAATAAAAACCATACACACTTCATCATGTTCTCGAACATCAATCAATTGAGCTTCTTCGACTAACGTAGGATCTTGCTTTTTTACATGAAGTTTGTCTGCTTCGATTTCTCCAAGTAGAGATTCTTCCCTGGTAACGTAAATTACAGATTGAAATCAAGCAAATTCATGGAAAAGTAGGAGCCGGTGCCAGCTCTGCTTTCTCCTTGGTACAGAAACCAAATGAAGTAGGATTCCTGGGCATACCCTTCAGAAAGAACTTGCAACAAATGCCGCCCAAATTTAGTTTTACATCTTGTGACTTTGTTCAAAGGGGCACTGAAAGCAGCTTCTTCAAATTCTGGCACCTGGGACATTCGAGCATTAATCATCAATATCGTTGGCAAGTGCAGTATCTTGGCGGTCTCAAGAGTGAGTAATGTCGACTATTTAGTAAATGGTACAGTTATAAAACGTTTGAGATTAAAAAATTTGTTTTCTTTATAGTTTTAGATTCAAGCCATATGATTGATTGGTAATATGATAATCACTGTAAATTTATATAATCATTAATTTTAGAGCCCATAAAATCAGGGACGGAGCTAGAATTATTTATTAGAGGGGGCCAAAATTAATATAATAAGATATAATATTTATTTTTCTGAATATTCAGACATTAAAGGTTGATATGACCCTAGATTAATGTATGCCCTTAGAATTTCATCTTGTTAATTAATCAGGTATTTTCAAATTTAAGAACGATTATTTAGATATTTAATTAAATGAATAATGTCGATTCTGGTAAGAGGTTGCTCACTAATCAACGCAGGTTCTTCATAAACTGAAGCATACTAGGACTACTTAACTATAACTTCAACATTACACATTAGAATTGGTTTACCAAGTTGTGGGTCATCAATATTTTTTTTTCAAAAAAAAAATCAATTCTTTTTATTTTGTTCATAGTTCAACCTAAAATCAAAATATATTTCGTAAGAAAAAATTGATAATTTTGGTGGCTCTGTTAAAAACAAAACATAAAAAAAATTCAAGTATAATTAAAACAAACCAATAAAATATATATAATTAATTAGAGAACAAAATCATTATAATAAGAATTCAAAAAACAATTGGTAGAACTAGCAGATCTGAGGAAAAAAAAAGAGCAAAAATAGTAGAATTATATAAAAAAACCTCATGAAATTATTAACAAATATATCAAAACAAAGCAAAAGTAGATTTTAAATTTAAATTATTTTATTTTGTTTGATAAAAAATAAATTAATTGATGACTTTATTTTAATTTTTTTATAGAAAAATTTTACTCATGATTTGTATTTTTATTTCTCTATTTAATCAACCATTAGATTTAAATTAAGATAAATTGGTGGCTCCATGGCTCTATTTTTTTATTTTATAAAATAATTTCTCTATATATTTTTCTTTCCATGTATGTGAAGGGAAGAGTGAATTGAAAATTAAAAATAAAATCACTGTAATAAGGCTCATCTTGACCTGTGGATAATGAAACAAAAAATAAAATGTCTTGGGAAAATAAAATGTCCTGGGGAAATTAATTTCAGTCACTACATGAAATTAATCGAGATAAATATAAATTACTCGAACATTCATGTTAATAATAATATAAAAAAAAAAAAAAAAAGAGTAATGTAATGCCCATCCATCCACCTACAATTATCAAATTCACTGGGAAGTCATTACTCTCAAAGGCTCGTTTTACTCAAAGACTTACAATTCATAAATGGCAACTGCTTAAACAAAGAAAACCTCCACTCGCAAGGGTACCGGGACTTGTTCGCCAAATTGCAGATGAGGCCAGCTGTGATACATCTACTAAAATTTTTGATACAATGTTCCTACCTACCTGGCAGGAAAGGGAACAGCAATGCAACTAAAAACACCATCCTTCTGTAAACCATTTGTTCCCTGGCGAACCACCCATTGATGAGATATGAAATCCCGACCAGGAGCCACGAAGGTTGTGTAACTAGTATTTTACAAATGAAAAGTAATTTTAATTTAAAATGTTTTTAATATTTAGCTTGAAAAATATTTTACAGTTAAATATTTCTTTAATAATGGTAGTGATAAGGAAGAAGGCAGCAAGATGATCGGATGATGATAAAATAAAAAATGATAGTAATGGTGAGATAACAGTCGTTGTTAATGAAATGGTGATAAGATGAGAGTAATAATAAAAGAAAATATCGATAATGGTTGTGATATAATAATGGTGGCTGAGATAATATGATGATATTATAAATGGATTAGTAAAATATTATATGTAACTTTATAAATTGAAAATATTTTCTAATAAATGAATTATATTTAAAGATTGATTATAAAATATTTTTTATTAATTAGTTTTTTAAAAATATTTATAGAAAAAAAAATGCATTCTATAAAATACTTTTAAGAAATAAACACGAAAAAAAATTAAAGAATATTTTTATGAAAAATATTTTATATAAAGTGACCCTAAAATTACCATACTTCCGTTAAACCATACGGTCAGTGGCAGCGGAAGCGAGGAGATCGAGGAGGGAAAGGAATAAGAAGCAGTGATTACTATATGTGTCCATGGAATAGGCCCATAGTGATTACTATATGTGTCCATGGAATAGGCCCATGATCACGGGCTGTGGCCCAATTAAAGGGCCTTGTTTGATATTTCATCTCCACGAGCCCAAACCCATGGCTCAACTCCACGAGCATGAATTCCATCGTCTTGTTTTTGAGAATGATGATAGATTAATTTGCACGCCATTTTATATTAATGATATTTGGGCGAAGCACAGTGTCATTGCTTTCTCTAGCTAGACCCTGTCACAAGATATGTTGCGGTTAATGATAGGGAGATTGAAGATCTCTGTGGATTGCAAGCCAAGCTGATTGCGAGACATTTTTTTGCAAAATTAGCAAGGCTTTAACTTCGCTTACACTACATAATCAAGTAATCAGAGTTTCTACGAGTCTGTCTTCCTCTGTAGCCAGAACTCATCATTCTCCTGCACACTTCACTTGCGAGGAAATAGCTATGAAGAGTACATTCTCTCATGTGTGAAAGACATTGATTCATTATTCTTTTTTTACTTCACGTTTGGAAGAGTGGAATTACGAAAAATATTAATTTAATATCTTTTTTTAAAAAAAAATATTTTAAAAAATCATCTAAAAACAAAAACAATTTTACTCTCAGACAAGGTTAAAGAGTAAACTGTTAATATTCTTTAAATCTGATACATGTTTAAAGAGTGGATAAAATTTTAGGAGGTTGATGCTTCTTCTCAAAAGAGGCCAAGTAATTTATTTTTTTTATTTTTAATATGGATATTTTGGGTTAGCTTATATATATCTTGATTAATATAACAAGCTTTAAAATTAATGATTATATAAACTTTCAGCGGCCATTATATTAATAATTATAGGGTTTGAATTTGATATTATAGAAAAAATAAATTTTTTGATTTTAAATTTTTATTATTTGATCAAAATTAAGTATTATTCTAGACGGAAATGGGAGAGGTGTTTTTTTTTTTTTTAAAGGGAAGGGAGAATTTATAACATCTGTGCATTTGTTGTTTATATTCAAATTCATTTAATTGTTTGATTTTTGTTTCTAAAGACCCCGGGAATATATATTTCATATTTTTATTATATTTAATTTAAGTACTGATTTAAAACTTATTTAGTCTTTACTTGTATGCATAATTAAACAAATTGTTTTAAAATTTTTTAATAGATACAGTTTCAAACTAATTCCAAACAAGACCTAGTCTATAAGCAGCAAAAAAATAGAATAAAATCAACCTGGTTGTTAGTTGGATTTGCTTTCTACACATTACTTGAATTTTTGAATCACTGTAATCCAATTCTGATCTTGACTAGTTGTGTTAATTTTATTTTATTTTTTTTAGAAACAAAAAACTCAACCGTAGCATACAAAAATTTCAAAGACGGTAGGGACCCCATAGATGAAATTTCTTCCAAGACCTGAACTGCAGACGCGTGTAAAAGTATAAAAGTCAAGATCAAATCCGTTTTCTCAGTCAATCTCTTCTCTCTCTCTCTCTCACCTCCGATTTCCTTCCCATTCCACTCCTTCCTCTGGAAAAAACTCCCATTTCAAGGTCTCCTCCTCCCTTCTCCTTTTATAATTGAAGTTAAAAAAAAACAACTGCTCTGGCAAACCAACAACAGCAATGGCCGATACCAGAAGCCGAAACGCCAAAAAGATTCCGATACCGAAATGCCCAATCTGCCAAACAGTTTACAACGATCACTCTCACACGCCTCTGCTTCTCCAGTGCGGCCACTCTTTCTGTCTCAACTGTCTCTCTCGCCTCCTCCTCTCTTCCTCACCTTGTAAACCATCACAAAAATCGTCACTTACCTGTCCTAAATGCCGCCACGTCTCCCCTCTCGGCAACTCCCTCCTCTTCCTCCCTAAAAACTTCTCTCTCCTCTCTTCCCTCCTTCCCTCCTCCTCCGCCTCTGACTCCGACTCCGACTCCTCCGACGACGATAGCGATGCCAATCCTCGTCGATTTCATTGTTCTACAACAAGCGGCGCCGGATGGGCTGGGAATTTGTGTAGAGATCATGAATTGAGGATTGTGAAGGGGATTAGTGAGGTGAAGTGGAGCGGTTTGTTGGTGAAGGGGAAGGAGTGTAAGCATAAGGTAGTTGTGAGGAGAGTTAGGGTTGATGACGTGGCCGATGGTAATTGGGTGGAGAAGGAGCTGGATAATTTGAGGAGGAAAGTTATGTGGTGTAGAAATGTGTGTGGATTTTATGGTGTAGTGAAGAGTGGAGAGGATGATTTGTGTGTTGTGATGGAAAAATGTTTTGGTTCTGTTAAGGAACAGATGGAAGGGAATGGCGGCCGCCTCTCTCTCGATCAAATCTTAAGGTCTTGTTCATTAATTTATTTTTCAAAGTGAAATTGAATGTGTTTTAAGTTTGATTGTTGGTTGTTATCTTTAATTTAATTTAGTTGGCTATTGGGAGGACATATTTGTGTTTTAAGCTTAGAGAACATGATGTTTGCCTTTCTAATTGCCAATCACTAGTTGGAAATTACTTTCCTCTGTAAGGTTACAGATAGCATCAAGATCTTGTGGATGGCCTGCATTTTATTAGGCTAGAGAGGTGGATTTAGTTTTGGCGTAATCAGCCTGAGGTTACCACTTTAACTGAAACATAAAAAGACTGTAAAGGAAAACTAAGCATAAGTTACTATTTTGTTTAAAACATGTTCATATTGGGAGGATATTTCTTGATTTTTTCTTACACCAGGGGGCCTAGTTTCTTGTCTATTCTAAAACTCTAACTTGATTATCTACTGATCTCGTCAGGCGTAGGAAATTAGTTTTTGATAAGCGTGTTATGTTTTTTTTTTAACGTTATTTTAGGTATGGAGCTGACATTGTACGCGGGGTAATTGAAATTCATGCTGCGGGTATTGTGTGCCTGAACTTAAAGCCTTCCAATTTTCTTCTTGATGCAAGTGGTCATGTGGTGGTTTCTGATTATGGACTTCCGATGATTCTTAAGAAAACTTCTTGCTCAAAGGGTCTTCTTCTGCCTGAGGCTGATCCGTTAAAAACACATTGGTGTATTGATTGTTTGTCGCTAAGTCCATATTATTCAGCTCCAGAGGCATGGGAGCCATTAAAGAAGTCTTTGCACTTATTCAGGGATGGTAACATTGGCATATCTGCAAAATCAGATTCCTGGAGTTTTGGTTGTGCTCTCGTCGAAATGTGCACTGGCTTCACTCCGTATGTGAACCATAACTTTTTGTTTTATTATTTGATTGATTGGTAATACTTTCTGTCTTACTTGGATATTTTATTCAGGTGGGCTGGTTTAAGTGCAGAAGAGATCTACCATGCTGTTGTCAAGGAAGGAAGATCACCTCCACAATATGAAAAAGTTGTAGGTCATGGGATTCCTACAGAACTATGGAAGATGATTGGCGAGTGCCTACAATTTAAGGCATCGAACAGACCCACATTTCATGCAATGCTCGCCATATTTCTGCGCCATTTGCAAGGAATACCTCGAAGTTCTGCAATTCCTAATACGTAAGAATTTCCTTTGTGTTTCAATATATAGTTAATGTTGGTCATTGGATGATCACACTTGTTCAGATTTGGATTTTACTGTCTGGAGAGATTATAGGCAATAACCTTTTAATTAGAAGATACAGTCAATCATGGCTATGCATGGAATACCGACTCTTCAGAACAGTAGATGGTGTGGCAATACAGTGGTACCATTTGGCTGATTTTATGATTTTTGGCTCCGATGGTGGTGGTTGGCACCTGACTGTCCTTATTGTGCCAAGAGAAAATGTAAGTGGTAAAATGGAGGTTGATCAGTGGTATAAGGGTCATCAGTTTGTGCAACTAGAGAAAGACAATGGTGCAACAGCAAGAGAAGACTGGGAAAGTTTTCTTGTAAACAAGAAAACTGTTGGGAGAATAAGCTGCAAACTATCCTTCAAGTGGGAATAGATTCATATTGAGTACAGCAAAGACTGTCAGTGCAGTAAAATACTCTGCTAATGAAATATCAAGCTGGATGTCAAATGATAAGGATGGAACTGCGCGGTCTACTTGTATTGTTTGACAAGGCATACGCTAGATACCTGTTTTTATGAGCATTTTCCATTTCTCTACCCAGTTGGCTATGATATAACTGCTATTTTTTGTCTTCTAGATTGAGTTGTAAACTTTGTCTGATATTTGAACCATGTCCTTTTTTTCCCCTTTCATCTGTCAAATCTAGAGAACCTGCAAACTGTTCCAGAATTGATATGCTGGAACAATCTCCGACATCCGTCCTGGACATTTTCCCAGTCAAAAGCAACCATCTGCATCAACTTTTATCTGATGGGGACGTGGATGGTGTCAGGTCTGTTTTAACAGAAACTCAGTTTGTTGTGTGAACATGTTAATAGGAATCCTCCAGGTTTGTTTCTTAGCCCTCGCTGTTTCTGCAGGGATCTTCTTGCCAAGTCTGCATCGGGTAACGATGGCAACTCAGTTATTTCTCTGCTTGAAGCACATAATGCTGATGGTCAAACTGCATTGCACTTGGCTTGTAGACGGGGTTGCCTTAAACTTGTTGATGCCATTTTGGAGTACAGTGCTGTGGATGTGGATATTCATGACAAAGATGGTAATCCGCCAATAGTGTTTGCTTTAGCAGCTGGATCCCCAGAATGTGTAAGATCTCTTATCAGAAGATCAGATTATGCAACTTGTAGGATGAGCGAAAGCATTGGCCGGTCAGTAGCTCATGTCTGTGCATATTATGGGCAACCAGACTGCATGTTGGTAAGCTCCCAAACCTGTATGTTTTATAGGAAAGACCTGGTCCTTTATTTTCTTCAGTTTAGATCATCTCAAACAATTTTTACAGGAATTACTTTTGGCTGGTGCTGATGCCAATGCAGTGGATGATGATGGTGAATCTGTACTGCATGTAGCCATCACCAACAAACATACAGAATGTGCTATTATCATATTGGAAAATAGTGGATGCAGATCAATGAGTTTTCTGAACTCAAAAAATTTGACGTGAGAGTCAATTCCAGTTTGCATATCATTTATGGTTGATATTTTCTTGTTGATGTGATAAAAAAGAGGTTTTTTTTGGTTTTTGATGCAATTTAAGGTTTTTTATTATCTGAGATGAAGTATCTCACTGAGGTAGATTTTCATAGCATATTTAGATTTTTATTGAGGGAATTTTATGATTGATTCTCTCTAGATATTCTATACTTAACTAGCTTATTTATGAAACTGACATGTGGGTCCACCCACTGGCTTTCCAACCTGTTTTGGTTAGGAGTTAAAATTGTTTGGAGTAGCCATTGCACCTTCATTTTTGTCACTATTTTTTTTTGCACATCGGCCTCTCTTAATTTCATTCGTCTGGATAAAAGGATTATGCTTTTCTATTCATCATCACTTACTGGATTATAATGTAGTTTGATTCATAATTATCATGTTTTCAGTATTCCGGAGGTTTATTTTTTAAGGTTAATGAATGTTAATATTTTTTAATAAAAGTCTTCTTGATGTCTGTTCAATAGAGATCTTCAAATCTTGCTGAAGTTCTGCTATATTTCTTTTTTTCTCCTTTCCCTTGAATAAATCTACAGTTCCAGATCGTTCCTGGTTATTTGTTGATCTGTCACACATGAATGTTAGACTACTGGAAGAATGAAATATGTATTTTCACGTCTTTCTTTTAATTTGCATTGTTTTGTCCCCCTAGTGCATCCAACTTAAGAGTTATTATAAATTTAATTCAGTGAAGAATGTGGGCATGAATAACACCTTTGAGAATATTTTTGAAAGGAAGCTTGTGGCTACTTTTTTTGTTTTATAAGAATGACATGGAGAATAGAAAAGAGATTCCTGTAGCTGTCCCAACTAGTTGGGACTAAGATTTGGTTGGATTGAGTTACAGACTACATTTAGGTAGCAATACTTGCAGCAATTAAGTCATGAAATGCTATCTGTTTCTGTAAAATTGTTATCCAAAGCACTTGGAGAGGCATAAACATACAAACAAGGAGAAAAACCATCAAGGACTCGAATCTCTCATCCATTTGGAGTACAAGGTTGGTTGAGCATGGTTAGTACATTGACACTAATTGGGTGAGGTATATGATTGTGGGTTCTGTTTGGTCATGGCAGGTTTTGCTTGATTATGAGCTAAATGCTTGGAGTTACCGTTGCTTTTGTAATACACAGGGTTGATTGCCTTCGGTGAATATTTTAATTTTTCAGTAATAGTAGCACAAAATAATGCAATGGTGAAGAATCTATGATCAACTCTTTGAAGGTTTTTTGGGTTAAAACTATATCCTTTTGGCCTGTTCAATTTTTTTGATAAAAAAGGAAGTTTTCAAATGTCATAGACTGCTTATCATTTGAAGGTCAATTACTGAAACCTGGAATGTGTTTCTGATGTTTGTGTGTGTCTGCATTCACTTAGATATTATCTGTAGAAATGCGTGTTGTATGACAATTTTTCTATTCAAATGTTACCATTTTCTTTCTGTGATGTGCTGATCCCACTCTGAGCTGCTTTTTATTACACTGCTGCTATCACAGACCCCTTCATTTGTGCATAGAAGCTCTAAATGTGACTGTTGTCAAGAGGTGGCTAGAAGTTGCATCAGAAGAAGAAATTGCTGGAGCCATTGACCTGCCCAGTTCAGTTGGAACTGCATTATGTATGGCAGCTGCTTTAAGAAAAGATCATGAGACAGGTATTTCATTATTTAATTCTAATCTGTTGAACTTTATGTGAGATTCTACCCCGTACACTTTTCTCATCTTGCTTATAGGAAATTTTGTCTTTTCCATTTGGTTTTCGTGTGCTATTTTTTTTTTCCAATCAAGTGGAATGGTTCTTATTACAGTTTCTGACATATATTTGTAAATCTTCATCAACCCAGGGAAATGGTCTTTTGCTTTTAAAGCTGCTCCTTGTGGCATTTTTGTTGGATAAGTAATGTTCCAATAGTTGTTTAATTGGCAATTCAGTATTATAGAAGAGCTTCCATCAACTGTTTTAGTTTTATAAATTTTATGATCTAATAGTGGTTATTTTTATGTTATTTAGAAACTGTTTCTATTTGATACTTATTAGTATTAATTAGGAGTTTCATCTTGTGTAATGTTTCGTTTAAGCTTCCAACTTTTACTAGACTTTGGCGTGCCTGTATATACTCATGTGTTCTGTATTTTTGCCATGTGCGCTTTCATCTATAAATCTCGGTTTAAAGCTCTCAATTTAGTACATATATGTGGACAAACAGCAGAAGATTTGCTCCAAACCCATGTCCTCATTCCCGGGAAGTAACAAATATAGATACATGTTTTGTTTTACCTCAGCTAATATTCAGTTTCAAACTGTAGAGGGCAGAGAGCTGGTGAGATTACTTCTTGCTGCTGGGGCAAACCCTGCTGCCCAAGATGCTGAAAATCATCAAACAGCTTTGCATACAGCTTCGGCAGCAAATGATGTTGAGTTGGTCAAGGTAATTCAGCGGGGTTTTCCACTTTAAATTAACTTATTACTTCTACAGTGACTTGCCATTTTTTACTTCTCGTAAGGTATATGTACAGTAAAAAAAATTGAAACATAATTTCTTTGTTAGGAATCTTTTCAGTTTATAACTTATGATGAATGTACATTTGGAAAAGGAAACCAAAAGATGGTAAATGACAATAGTGGCTTCTTCCTAAAAAATCAAGCAAAAGGATTTAGAAACTCATTTTGGAGTTTGGACATATTAAGTATTTAATTTTATAAAGCTGTTATGAATGTCCAGTTCCAGATCAGACATGACCTTTAACTTCTGATGAAAAGTTTACTTTTTGTTTACAAGTAGATCATTCTTGATGCTGGAGTGAATGCTAACCTACGAAATGTGCATGGTACAATACCTCTTCATTTAGCATTGGCTAAAGGTGCAAAGCCTTGCGTCGAATTGCTCTTGGCTGCTGGTGCAGATTGTAATTTGCAGGTTTGTGATGTTTCCTCTTCTTTTGAATTCTATCATCACTGTGATGTTGTGGTTATTAAATAAGCCTGGTATCTCCTTATGTGTTTGATAATGTACATTTATGTCAATGTAGGAGTCAAAAGCAATAACAGAAGTAGAGCGTTCAATGATAATTATGTGTGTCTGGTCGGTTAATAGTACTCCATGTAATTAAGGGATTGTTACCGTGCTAATCCAATCTCAAACTTCACAACCTCTAGCAGAGCCCTTCATTAATGAAAAGTTATAAAGAAGTGATTCAAAGATCCAAACTTATCATCAATTAGATGCCATTTGGAAACTTTTCTTTTATGTGTATATAGGTGATTTGTTGAATGAAATCTACTATTCATGTTTGTGCTTCAAATGTTTTCTCAAGGAACCTTGTTGATGCCCATGGATCATTTATATCTTGGTTCTGATGAGAGTTTGACGAATTTGATACATTAAGTAGTATAATATTGCTTGGATAACAAAAAGGTGGATTGACGTTTTAGTCCATGGGTTAAATCTTCCACATTATTCCACTTTCATTTGCAAGGATTTCTATGTGTAAAAAACTCAGTCCTTTTATTTTCAAATATTGATCATTGCAATTTGTTCACATGATCATATACTGAAGCAACTTCTTTGTAATTATAATCAGGATGAGGATGGTGACAATGCTTTCCATATAGCTGCTGCAGCTGCAAGGTTGATACGTGAGAATCTTGACTGCATCATCCTTATGCTGCAGTGCCCAAATGCAAGCATTAAAATTAGAAACAACAGGTGAGTGAAGCGTAATGTGGGTGCTTATCATTCTTTTTCTGCCAGGGTAAAACTGGAGATTCTGTTTTCTCAGTTAATTCTTAACTTATGTTTCTGATCTAAGTTCATACAGAGTTTTCTCATGTTACCAATCGTAACATTGAGCATACTTTGACTGAATGAATATGCATGTTGTTGTGTCTTTCTGTGATCATGCATTTGTCTTATGGGCAACAGTGGTAAGACGTTGTGTGACCTCCTGGAAAGCCTGCCCCGAGAATGGATTTCAGAAGAGCTTTTTGAAGCACTAGCTAATAAGGGAGTTTCTTTATACCCAACAGTGTGAGTGCGATTTTTTGGGGGAATTATTTGCCAATTCTAAACTATTACTGATGCTTAATCCAATATGATAACCTTCAGCTTGTCATTTCGACTGTAGGTTTGAAGTTGGAGATTGGGTAAAATTCAAGAGGGGCATGAAGAATCCAACATATGGGTGGCAAGGTGCAACGTGTGGCAGTGTTGGTTTTGTACAGAGTATTCCAGAGAATGGCAGTCTTACTGTATCATTTTGCACAGGAGTTGCTCATGTCTTGGCAAATGAAGTTGTAAAAGTGATTCCTTTTGACAGTGGCCAACTTGTGCAACTTAAACCTGATGTTATAGAGCCCAGGTATGATCATGGTTGCTGTAGCAAATATTAGAGTGATGATGTGCTTGATTGTTAATTATCTTCCTTAGTAGATGTTCAATTTACTCATCATCATCCACTAGCCTCTGAACCCTTGATGTAAGGGGATGTGCATTAAGCTACAAGGGTGGCTGGTTAGTAGTAGATATTCAAGGACTCAATTCTTGCTGAACCTTTTTAAACTTAATCTTTAGACTTACTAACTACAAGGGTGGCTGGTTAGTAGTGGATATTCAAGGGCTCAAGTCTTGCTGAACCTTTTTAAACTTAACCTCTAGACTTGCTTAAGAAACAGAACCTGGATAAAAAGTAAACAAAGAAAGTCATGGGATGATTCGTTGTATTGTTTATATTTAATAAAAGAGGAAATTATATATTTATTTTAAGATTTATTTTACGCAACCATTGAGAATTGTGACGATGGTTAGCTAATGGAACCTTGACAAAAATTGAAATACAGCTTATGTACAAGTTTATTTTTTGGGTTATTTCAATGATATGAACCAACATTTTGATAATCATTATAAGAATCTCTGACATTCTTTAATCGTTAGAATGTTATGAAAGCTTGAAGATGTTGATTCTTCTGTTTTCAGATATGCATTGCATGAACAATTACGTAACAGTCAGGGCACTGTTCTGTGCATTGAGGATGAGGGGTTTATACGTATTGGTTTTCACGGTGCCTCTAAGGGGTGGCAAGCTGATCCTGCAGATTTTCAAAGATTTGAAGAATTCAAGGTTGGTGATTGGGTTTGTGTTCGCAAAACACCTCAGGCTGTAAAGCATGATTTTGGAATTGTGACTGCTGGAAGCATAGGGATCGTGCATGGTATCAGATCCGATAGTAGTTTGTTGATAGAGTTCAGTTGTGTACCTGCTCCATGCATATTTGAACCAGAGGAGGTTGAACCAGTTTTGCCTTTTAAGGTAGTGAGAACATTTTTGTTTTTTATTGCCACGTTTTCTTAAAGAACAGTAATATATCTTCCTACTCCAGCCCCCTCCCCTACATCATGCTATTCACTAAGCATCTATACATTTTTTTTGTTTTTAATTCTGTTTTATTTTACAGATAGGTGAGCTAGTATGTGTGAAACGATCTATTGCAGAGCCCAGCTTTGCCTGGGGTGGTGAGACACATCATAGTGTTGGAAGAATATTTGACATAAAGAGTAATGGTCTTCTGATAATCGAAATACAAAATCGGTCCATACCATGGACGGCTGATCCTTCAGATATGGAAAAGGTGGAGGACTTTAAGGTAATATTTGTGCTTATTTTTTAACTCATTTGACTACTGATCGGATTATGCTGTGAGTAGCTTGCATTTATTATCTCATCTTACATGATCAGGTTGGTGACTGGGTTAGAGTAAAAGCTTCGGTACCCTCTCCAAAATATGGGTGGGATGATGTCACCAGGACTAGCCTTGGTATTGTCCATAACTTAGAGGATGATGGTGACATGGGTGTCGCTTTCTCCTTTAGAAGCAGGCCCTTTCTATGTTCAATGACAGACATGGAGAAGGTGTCACCTTTCGAAGTGGGACAAGAGATCCGTGTCATGCCATCTATCACTCAACCATTGCTTGGATGGTCAAATGAAAGTCCAGCTACTTTTGGGACTGTTGAGAGGATCGACATGGATGGAACCCTCAATGTGAGCATGCTTATATTTTGCATTACATTACAATCCTTGTTTGTGTTCTTGCATGTATTTGTCTAGTAGTAGCGTGATTCCTATTACCAATACTTTGATCATGTTTTTGAGTTTGAGTTCCCCACAGTGCATTTACTGCCTTGCTGGCTGTAAATTCATAGGTGCAGTATATGCATCTGAATCAATGGCATGGACCATTAATTATAACGTAGCATGTGTTCCACAATTTAAGTTGGCTGGGTTGACCGTCCTCTTTTTTCTTGTGTGCCAGTCTTGTGTATATCTGCATTTTGACCTTCAGAACTTTTAAACTGTTTTAATAAAGTTTTACTCCCAATTATTTGTGAAGGTGAGAGTGGCTCGTAGAGCAAGTTTATGGAAAGTTGCTCCAGGTGATGCTGAAAGGCTCTCAGGACTCGCTGTTGGTGACTGGGTTAGGGTGAAGCAATGTCTGGGGTCTAGACCAAGTTATGAGTGGAACAGTTTTAGGAAGGAGAATATCGCTGTAGTGCACGGTATACAGGATTCTTTTCATCTAGATTTGGTTTGTTGTTTTCGTAAAGGAAAGTTGCCTGCTCACTGCACAGAGGTGGAAAAGGTTTCACACATAAAAATAGGGCAGCATGTTCGATTTCGTACTGGACTGGTTGAACCTAGGTGGGGATGGAGAGGCGCATGCCACAATTCAAGAGGTGTTGTAACTGCTGTAAATATTGATGGAGAAATAAGAGTTTCATTCTCTGGGTTGCACAATTTGTGGCGAGGAGATCCCGCGGATTTTGAGATAGATCAAATGCTCGAGGTGGGAGAATGGGTAAAAATAAAAGACAGTGCCGCCAGGTGGAAAAGTTTGGGGCCTGGAAGCCTTGGAGTTGTACAAGGAGTGAGGCATCAAGAGGATGGTTGGGATAGTACTTTCCTTGTTGGGTTCTGTGGTGAACCTGAATTATGGGCAGGACCAGCATGTGAGCTTGAAACTGTGGATAAACTTGCAGTAGGCCAAAAGGTGAAGGTGAAGCCCCACGTAAAGCAGCCACGATTTGGTTGGTCAGGCCATACACATGAGAGCATTGGTTCTATATCAGCAATAGATCTAGATGGAAAACTGAGAATATTTACACCAGCTGGCTCCAAGGTTTGGATGCTTGATCCATCAGAAGTTGACGTGGTGGAGGAAGAGATAATACAAATTGGAGATTGGATAAGAGTCAAATCATCTATAGCTACCCCAGCATACCAATGGGGAGAGGTCACTCGTGATAGCATTGGAGTGGTGCACAAGATGGAGGAAGGAGAGCTTTTGGTGTCATTTTGCTTCCTGGATCAGCTTTGGGTTTGCAAAGAATGGGAAATGGAAAAGGTAAGGGTATTTAAGGTAGGTGACAGTGTGAGATTTAGGGAAGGACTGGTGAAGCCCAGGTGGGGATGGGGAATGGAAACCTGTGCTAGCAAGGGCCAAGTAGTTGGGGTGGATGCTAATGGAAAGCTACGAATTAAATTCAAATGGAGAGAAGGACGACCTTGGATTGGAGACCCAGCAGATATAATTCTCGATGAGAGCTCTGGTATTGCTTTATAGCAACTTTAGTCTGTATTGAATCTGGATGTGATACAAGCTAAAGCGAGAGCCAGTAGTGTAAGAAGGTGCAGTGATCACTGCAAGAAATGGCATATCAGTGCAAAATGTTCCACCAAACAGGACGGACAGCTAGGCTGTTTGATATATTATTCATCTCATAATTAAAGATACTGGTGAAGGAAGGGCGTGAAGATCATGTGCAGGTTAGGTGGAGCTCATTTCTTCTTCATAATATTTTCTTTCGAGGCCTTGCAGATATTGTCATTTTGTCCAAGTGATTCAGTCATGATTTGCGTGAAAGAGTATTGCACATATTCCAAATTTGTGGGGGTAGAGAAGGGTTTATGACTTGTGTTAGCCATGATATGCAGCAGGTGGGTCCATCTCTGCATTTAATGTACATCATGCTAGTTTGTAAAAAAAAAATACGAGTTTGTAGCATATAAGCTAGGAAAAGCAGCTGGGAGATGCGCACTTTTTTTTGTAGGAAATCTGGTTGATTGTTCTAGTTTCTGTGCTATTATTAGATATAATATGTCAGTAATTTTTGTTTATGATGCAGCCTGTCAAGTTATTGAGTTGATTGTTCTAGTTTCTGTGCTATTATTAGATATAACTCAATGATTATAGATAAAATAAAAAAAATAAACAATGACAAAGTCAACCCAGTTCAACCTTAAGAATTTATGACACAGATCATGATGCTGGATCATAACATAAAAAGTAAATCCAAAAAAACAACAATGTAAAATTCATAACAAACCAAAATAAATAAGAATAAACTTGAAAAAAATAATTAAAAATGAACAAGAAAGAAAAAAAAATTGCAGATTTGAAAAGAATAAAAATCGAATTTGACGCAAAAAAATAAAATCAAATCCTAATGTTGGAATTGAAAAACAATTGCAATTAAGAAAAGGATAAGACAAACTAAAAATAATAATCAAAAGAATGATGATTAAATTTTATATAAAAAATGTCAATGAATGAAATTGAAAAAAAAAAAAAACTAAGTTAATAAAGGATTCAAGACCAAATACATTGTAATTAAAAGAACGAGAATCAAATTTGAAATAAAAATTAAATGTCAATTGATGAGATTGAAAAACAAAATTAACTCAATAAATAATTCAAGATCAATTACATTGCAATCAAAAAAATAAAAATCAAATCTGATATAAAATTCAAATGATCTAATTTGATTTAACAAACAAATAATCATATTTCTTTGTTCTCTTTTCAAATGCCAACATATTTTTCTAGAAGGGGAGAGAGGAAAGAGGAAGAGAAGAAAAAAACATGTAACCAGAGCTCAAACGGTGGTTTTTTGACCGCACACGCCTCACTGATATAAAAGGGATAGTAAAGCGCATTGAATGTCGCCTTAGACAGTAATGTTTGGATTTATTTTAATGCCGCATGCACTACTTTAAAGGCATAGGCTTCACTTACATATATGTGCTTGCTAGGCACGTTATAGATATTTTTGAATTTAAATAATATTTTATATATATTAAAATATTCAATCACTTCTTACCCCCACGTGAAAATAACTAAAGTATCATTGCATGAAACATTATTTTTTAGGAATATTCAAGTAATTGTGCTATATAAAAAAAACTGAAAAAACCCGAAAAGCGGCTTGACAAAAAAAAATTGTTATTAAAGAGTAAGTTAATAATTACATTGTATATCAAATGGATAAAAAGACCATCTAACCCTCTTCTTTCCTTTGATAATTAATGTTTCCCGTGAAAAATATCTTTCTACCCTTGACACTTAGCTATGGAAGTTCACTCTTCAAGGATAAAAAATAATTTTGCAATGTAAACTATACAATAAAACATCAAGCTCTTTTAACTTTTATTATAATATTCAAGGTGTTTCAATAAAACAAAACAAATATCTATCCATTTCATATCATGTAACTTGAATCAAAATGGATAAAAGATAGGTATTTTACTAGCCATTCCATTTCACCAATCAAAGAGGTATTCTTTTTATTTAATTTTTTCATTACTTCACTAATGTCATTGATTATATTTGATTTAAATTAAATATGAATTCAAAAAAACTAAACCAAAACGAACCTAAACAGGAAAAAAAATCTAAGACAAACCGGAAAAAACCAAACTAAACTGAAAAAACTAATTTTTGTTCTAAAATAATCGAACTGAACCAAAACCGATCAGTTTAAACAGATTTTAATTTAAAAAAAAAAAACAATTTAATTATTTTTTAATAAAAATCAAACCAAATAAAAAATAGGTGCTCAAGAAAAATACCATTGGGCCTTGGGGGACACTCCATAAATGGCAACATGTGGGTGAATGAAGCTCACAGGGGATTAGTTTCTGCAATTAACTTGGGATTGTTTGGAATTTTATTTCAAATCAGCGTGTTTTTTAAATATTTAATTTAATATATTTATATATATATATATATAAAAAAAAAAATTATATATATATATAAACAAAAAATACTATTAGTAAAATCCAGATAAAAGTTTACGACAATTACATATCACCACACAATTTAGAGCCGTAAAAGAAACTTGGAATGAGAACAAAATCATTTCTCCAAATGGTCCTGAAAAAGCAAAATTAACGAAGTCGAACTTCTCTTCTGTAATATAGGTTGTTGTCTTTAACTCAATAAGCGATATTTTTTTTTATCCCACCACAACGCTTCCCAAGTTGAATTACAGGCACTTGATGATGCTTCTAGGAGCAGAAAGGAAGGTAATGCTCGCATCATGTGCTGACTGAGATTCAAAACTTCAGACACCCTAAAGTGAGTTCTTGAGCATCTCGGAGCTATTTGCCATAAGTAATTTCTTCTCGCTCTAGCAAATGGTTAAGTTTGCACGAGGAAAAGCATCATTCTTTGTGAAGTAGTAGATCATAGAGCTGGATCGCTCCACCCCTAGTCATCTTCCCTATCATTCTCCCTTTCTTGATCTTCAAACAAGTCCTCAGCTGGATCATACACGATCATGTCAGGGAAAAGCTCCAGGAAGTCATCTTTTACCTGCTCTCTTAATTCTGGGAATGGAATAAGCCCCTTCAAGATCACACGAAAAGGCAAAGATATTGGTGGATCAGGAGATTGTCTCATTTCCTCGTATATGTCCATTGCCTTTTCGGGCAATCCATTATCTAAGAAGGCTCTAATTATGTCCCCGAAGGTATGCTGATCAAACAGAACTTCCTCTCTCCTCAAATCTCGCCAAACCTGATTTGCTTCATCTACCTTCTTGTTTCTTGCAAGCATCATAAGCATGTCCCTGAAAAAGAACATGTCTGGCCGATACCAAATCTCTTTGCGCACAACATCATATAACTGAAGAATACACACTGAAGCTGAATGAATAAAAATCACACACGCATGAAAGATAGATATCAGTGAAAATTAAGACAGCAGCGTAAATATTTGTCCCCTTGACATAGTTGAGTTATCATAGTCAACAGGAAGAGCAAACACGACTCCAAACAAAGTTTTGGCTTCTGACCATCCACTCATAACTCACTCGTGCATAAAATAGAGCATTTAGTGAACTGTATCAAGTTCTCCAGTAAGATTGTGCGATCATACAGAAGGAAAAGGTGGTTCATAGTATTAGCAACACACTGGTAGAGTCAAATGCCTGCATGTGCAATGTGCATGACTCTTTTTCCCTCCATTTACTAGTTTCACAGCCAGAGACTTGGCAATCCACGTAATTTTAACCTCATCTAAAGCCAAGAGTTTCTCACATCCATCAATTTATCTTCAAATCATCGGGAAAATTATGTATACAAAAATGCTCCATTTTGAGTATGATTGCATAGAGCATCCTCTATTTTGAAACTGCAGTTAATGGTCATGAAAAAAGTTAACACTTAAAGATACTCATGCCCCAACTCTTAGATCACATCCACTGGCATTCCAATTGTCAGATGTGCATACGATAACTGCAAATACCTATGGCTGCATTTTGATCCATTTTTTTGTATTCTATTCATATGGCGGATACTGGACTAATTTAAACCAAAACTCCAAATGGGAAACTTCTTTAGCAGTGCAAATAAATTATTCATTACATGCCTAAAACAGTATATTCAAACCTGCTCTAGAAGCTAGCCGAACACACTTCGACAGAAGCATTTTTTTTCTCAAAACCAGTACTGCTCCTGAAGAACAAACCAAAGTGATGGAAACATAGACCATCCAACAAAACAGAATGTGGAAGCTAAGCCACCTCTGGTTGTCCACTGGCAAAAAGAAAAAAGTTTGAACACTTGGCTTGTACACTAACATAATAGTACACAATAACCCATCCAGATCCCAGGCAGCCTGAGCATAAATTACGGGCCATGATTTTTACTATGATCATACAACTACCACCTATACATACTACAAGATTCGGCTAAAAACTTCATTAAATAGACACATCAGCGAGCACCGCCAGACTACAACACCAATATACTTACAGCAAATGAACAAGCTTCGTCCATGTTGTCTCTTAGAACTCAACCCAGCCTCAAATTCCCAACAACGCAAAAAATGCTTTCGCAGCACCCATTCATAAAACCAAAAGAATAAAACATATTGTTTTTGACAAACCATTCAAAAACCACTTTCCTCTTCGAGATGAGTCAACATGAAAGCGCCTTCCCTTTCGTCTCACCCATAGATAAAACAAAAACAATCTCTTGACACCACTTCACCATCACCAATCCAAATGTAGCTTTGCAAATAAGCATCTTTCAGTTTCCTATAAGTTAAAAACATTTATAGCTCCAAAGTTCTACGGTCTTGAATAGGACCAAAATCAAAAGCAAAAGCAAAAGCAAAAGCAAAAGCAAAAGACAAATCAAATTTAAATGAATTGATAATTTAAAGCTATAATTTAAGAAGATAATCAGAAAAGATTTCAAATTCAATCACATGGGCTTTGCTTGCTGATTATTAATCAATCTCTAAGAACTAAGTAAATAAGCAAACAATTAACAGGGCCAAACCTTCATGCAGAGAAAGACCTGGTCTTGCCTTTGAAACTCAGCGAGAACAGCAAGAAGATCAGACTTGAGCAAGCGAGAAACATTTGATTTAATAAACCGGTCGAGTCGGACAGGATTCGATTGGAGTCTCTTCAGCTCTTTGGCCGCCATCAATCCTTCTTTTCCCATCTCCTTCTTTCGTCTCCATATCGATAAGCTAGGCCTTGAAGCTGAATGATTATAAATGCAGCGAAAAAACACCAAAAATTGATGTTTTTGAGTTAGAGAATGGGGTTTTCTAGACAGGGAGGCTTTTCCTAGAAAATTTGAAGCCAAACGCCACATAAGAACCTCAATAGTCAATACAACTGTGTTCGGAAGAAACCAAGACTCTCAGCGAAACCAAACAGCTTTAGACTATGTGAAATGCTCGCTTGTGTTGTTCAGGTACCGGCAGTAATTTTGTGAATGGTTTAAGGTTGGGCAAACCTTATTTCCATTCCCCGACTATTAAGTTAAATTCATTTCAGCTCTCAAAATTTAAAATGTTTTCTGTTGATTCCTCGTACTAGAATTTCCTCAATTGGATGGACCATCTTCTTCTTTTTTTTTAAAATATGAATCGTTAATTCTCCTCGAGATGGTTTCTTTTTATTGTATAATTTTGTAAATTTAGATCGAATAAATTAACTAACATGGATGGAAGGACTCAATTGAATAATGTTCAGCACTTTAGATACTCAACTGAGAATACTTTTTGTTTGGAATTAGTAGAGAGGTAGGATTTGTTTAAGAGTGTGGTTGTTTTTTAAAGTGTTTTTCATCTTGAAATATATTAAAATGATATTTTTTTATTTTTTTAAAAAAAAGAAATTTAATTTTTTTTTATCAATAAACTTAGTATTAACATAAATTTTTAAAATAAAAAAATAATAATATCTTAATATATTTTTAAACAAAAATTAAAAGACCCGCTTACTTAAATCCAAAACAACCTCATACTTACAGTCTAATTCAAGTTAGAGGGCTCCAATATATGGCTTAATGAGAGCAGCATGATCACGCGCAAAATCACCAGCAAGCCACACATTTGGACACCATAGGCTGATAAAGATACTTGGTCACAGAAAAACCAAGCCAGTCATGACCGCGGCACAAGCACTTTTGCAAAGAACACTTGATTGGGACACATGAAAACAGGAACTGCATTACAGGGAAAAATCCAAACAGCATATGCATCCCCAAGGCAGCCCTGCATAAAAGAAAATGAAGCGTTGAGGACTCTCCTCTGCGTCCTTATCAGTGTTCTGAAAAAGACCAAAGCAGCAAATGAAGTTGACATTTTAATGGACAAAAGCGGTTGAAGCACACAACAAAATAATTCAAAACCTGACAACATTAGATTCGCGCACAGAGCAACAGGGGATGATGGTATTGTAGCATCGGTGATTACCTGGAGATGGAAAATTATCAGGCAGCACTTAGTTGGAGTTCTGGATGAGACCTCTTTATTCTCATCAGTTACTCATCACAAGAGATGCTTGTCCCTCCTGACCTTTCCGAGGAAAAATGAGGCAAAAGCTTCATTACATCAAGACGCTCCGAGCTATTACAGAGAAGTGTCAAGATGCTATTGGTTATTTCTAAGTCAAGAACAACACCCATATCTGCCATTTGACGAAGGAGTTTTATGACTTCTTCTGTCTCGTCTTTCGGACCAAAGCCTTTCATTAATGAATCATATACATGGTTGTCCGGTGTAATGCCAGAGGCAATCATGCTGTCAAAAACACCTTCTGCCTCTTCCATCTGTCCAGGTTTCGACAGCCTGTTTTCATTATATTGAAAGAGATGATATCAGGTTCACAGCTTGAATTTCTCATTTCTTGAAACAATCTTCTTGCTTGCTCCAAGCTACTCTCCTCGCACAAGGATGCCATCAATGTACTGTAATCAACTAACGTCGGGCTAAGCTCGGAAATTCTCATTTCACTAAACATTCCTTCTGCAAAACTAAGCATGAGTGTTTTACAAAATCCATCAATCATGACGCGGTAAGTGGTTGAACTCGGAGCAAACCCCAATTCATGTACACGTTTCCAAACTTCCATGGCCTTGTCAATGATCCCTGCTTTTATATATTCTCCAACTAAAATATGACAAGTAAACAAGTTACCAAAGCTCCCCCTCTCAATCATTGTATCATATATTTCCACAGCCTCGTCAAGGCGTCCTCCTTTGCACAGCCCTTGAATCACAGTGTTTAGGTGTGATTACATCTGGTTCAACGTAATTCCCATCCTCCAACAACGAACCAGAAAGTTTCATTGCCACTATTGCAAAGTCCCATTATCGAAGTATTGCAAGAAACCACATCCGGCCTCTTTCCCTTCTCGATCATTGTTTCAGAGATAGTAGAAGCATCTCCAATGCGGCCATCCTTGCATAGCCCATTGATTGCAGATTATTTTCAATGTGAGCACGGTAATGTATGGAATAGAAGGCTGCTATGGAGACGAGGTGCAGCACGGTACCAGAGATTTGATTTGCTATAAGGCCTTAGACCCGATAAAGCTCAAGACTCCTGGGCGTGGTCCAGTAAAGCTTGGAACTTTCTGGGAGGATCCAATGCTATGTAATGGCACTTATTGCGGGCCGAGACCCAATTGTCCCAGGATCATCGGGATGGTGGAGCCACGGGAGGACCACTGCTTTGACCGGACAGCTGTGACGGGTACTAAAATAAAAATAAACCACAAGGTGTCAATCACATGCTTTAGTTCCTGTTTTAACTGAAATAGACAAAACGGTACAGGGAGGCATGAGACCTGTTACTGCTTCACTCTGTAACCACCCGTTTAACTGCCCATACAAACTCGCAAAACTAGAGTTTGTTTTACACGCTCTGATCGCAGGCGAGACTAGAGGATAGTCACGCGGAGAACGTGGTCCCGGAAGCACAATTTGTTGGCCCGTTCCCTGAGAGGTGGCTCGTGGCTGACATGCACCGGGAAGTCATCTGGTACGGAGTTGTGTATGGTTGTTCGGAAAGGAAATAAGATTTGAAGAGGTAAGCGAGATACGTCCTTCATGCTTTTGTGTGCTGTTTTGGAAGGACAGACGGCGGTTCCTTGTTTTGATGGAAAGGAAGACACTTGGTTTCAGCGATGCATAAATAATTTTTTTTTAAGTATTTTTTGTGATTGTAATTAAAAAAAAAAAGTAAGTTTAAAAAAAAAATTGTTTGTTGAATTTAGATATATGTTTGGTAAAAATTATAGTTGAAGTTTATGTGCTGCTAAAAGTATGTATAAAATATTTAGTTGTGGTTGCATTTCAAAAGTGTTTTTTACTTGAAAATATATCAAAATATTTTTTTATTTTATAAAAATTATTTTTGATATTAACACATCAAAATAATATGAAAATATATAAAAAAATTAATTTGAAATAAAAAATTAAATTTAAAAATAATACTTTTAAAACGCAAAAACAAATAAAGTTTTACGAACTCAGTTAAAAAAATATATAAAAATTACTTTATAAAAACTACATTTTAAACTTAATTTTTTAATAAACCCTACAACATAAAACACAATTTAATATATTATCAAATATCTAACAGTATTTTTTTACACCACAAACATAAAAATTAGTGCTAAATAAATAGACCCAAAGTATTTTATTTATTTTTTAAAAATTAATTTTGAAATCAACATATTAAAATAATCAAAAATATATAAAAAAATTTATTTTTTATAAAATATAGTTTGCATCGTATTTCTATATAGTATTTTTTTTAATGATATTTTAAAGCTGTACTTAAAAAAACAAAACACTAAGGCGGTGGTGATGATATACGCGCAAAGGAGTAAATTGATGTAAATTAGTTTGCATGCTCCCTCGAAATGTACAGATATTATTAGTAAAGTTATTACAATACAATTGAAAAATACATCAATGCGCTTAGCCGTTCATATGAATAGTCAATCACCACAAGAAAGTGAGAAACCCTATATCTTTTAGATTATTTAGGTAATAGTAGATAGATATCCGTATTACGCTTTAAATTGGATAAATTTTTTCTAGTGTAAAAAAATTGCTTAGGCAATATCGGTGCTTTCAAAGAAGCAAGAAAAATTTAAGATACAAATTATTAACTCTATTGGATTTAATAGCTTAATTAATTTAATAATATACTTATTAAAAAAAAATTGCTAGATAAAGCGAGCATAAAAATAATAATAATTAATTATAAAAAATAAAATATCAATATTGTATTTCAAAGACAAAGAAAAAAAATGTTGCTACAAACTCACCGTCATTCAGCAATAGACACTGCCTCATTAATAAAAAGAGCTCACAAATAATGTTATAACACCACCAAAAGAAGTCATACTTGCCACCAGAACAATAGCCTAGATAGCAAACTAAATAAAGTATCTTAAGGTGAGCATGCTCATTTTATATTTAATTAAAAACAAAATTTATCTATAAAAATTCTAAGTTTAATAAAGAACGGTAACTAAAAAAATCTAAAATAACTCGAGTTATTTTTAAAATGAGTGAAAATCATATAAAAAGAGAATTAAAAAAAAAATCAATTTTTAATTAAATACATGTTGAGCGATGAAATTAATAAAATAAATAAACTTTAAAAAAGAAAAGAAAAAAAAATGATTGGATCTCCTAAACCTAATTTAATTTTCAAACTTACAATTCATAAAATCTAGATCTAAATTTAATTGAGAAACTCGATTTTTAATTAGATTAATATTAAATTATAAAATATTTGTTAAAATAAAATAATAATAATTAAAAAAACAAAAACAATACTAGATAAATAAAAATAAATTTGAAAAGAAAATCAATTTACTTCAAATAAAACAAACAATGATCAAACACGACATTGATAAAATAACCGCTATATTTCTAAAAAACGCGTTTAACCTGACTTGAGATTTGAATTTTGACACGGACAGCAAAGGATGGAGGGGGCCTCTGTAATAAGTACAAAATAAAAACCCTTGAGATGTCTAGTAAGTACAAAGTATTCATTAACAACAAACTTCTCTACATTACTCAAATGCACTCCCATGTAACTTTTAACTCATTTACAAGTTTGATCCAAGATTCGCTAATCAAACCTAACATGGTTACCACTGAATAATTTATGCATCAATCAAAGACTATCTGATTTGTATTAATTGCTTAAATAAATACGTAATTTTATATTAATTTGACGTGTTCAAATAAATTATTGACTCTGAAGTTTGAATTTAAGATATTAAAAAATAATTTTTTTTTAATGTCTCAAGATGTTTTGCCCCACGTTTCAACTGGAGTTTTATTATATATTTTAATTATTTTATTTCTAATTATATTTTTTGAATTGTTTTGCATTTTAATATAAAAAATATTATTTTAACTTATTTATAATAAAAAATGTTTTAAAAAATAATCTCCCCCGTTTTTTCAAACACCCCTTAACCTACCATTAACAACAACACGTCTCATCTTTTGCTAAATGGTTTTTTCTCCTCTTCCACCTGAAAAAAAGAAAAAAAGAGTTTAAACCGAGGAAAATAACTGCTCCTCGCCGGCACCCCCTAAAAAAAATAAAAAACCACAAATAAGCTTAGGGGTTTCAAAACAAGTTCAAATGTGGTAAACATGGTCTCATTTTATGCGGACCCTGACGTGATTTTCACACCCACTGCCCACTGCCCAAACCACTCCCTTCACTCGCCTGTCTCTCTCTCTAGCCAGCAAGAGAAGTGAGTGAAAAGCAAAGCCAAAGTCACTCCCTCCCCTCAATCGCTCACGCACAACAGATTACAAAATTATTACTGCACAACCACTACACCCCCTCGGTAGTCTCTACCTGATCCAATACCTAAAACCAATACTGTCATCAAAAGTAAAATTCAAACCAAATGAGATAAATAAATAAATAAAAACACTAATAAATTTACAGTTATTGCTTGCCGCTTGGTTGTTCTGGTTGTTGTTGTTGTTTATTCTTCATTGCCCTTTTTTTATGAAATAAAAAAACCCTAACTAGTTTTCACAACCAGTCAGATCTTGAACTGCCGCTCGAGTTTAACATAAGGAGCCGACCTACGACGCGGAACTCGGCTACTGCGAGTTGACTCAATGGAGAAGTTACAATATTCTATCTGGAAATGCTAAGCATTTTCAAGGATTATTGTGGTTTTTTTTCCTTCAGTTTTAATGTCGTCGGCTTCCTTAGCGGCTCCCGAGCGGCCAAGAGCCGGACCTTCCAATACGGTGCGTAATTATTATTATTTTCTTAAATTTGTTTTGGTTGAAAATGTGAGTTGAATTTGATTTGGTTTTTTCTTGGATCTTTGTTTTAGTCAATAACCGAAACGGTTTTTCTTTTGTTTTTCTCGAATTTATATGTTTTGGTGCGGATAGAGAGGTTCGTTGGCTTTTTTTTGGTAATAGAAATTTGAAGTGCATTTGCTTCTTAACGTGTTTCTTTTTTTGATGACGAGGAATATCGGAGATAAGGAGATAAAAACTAGGATATTTCATGTTGTAATGGGAATAAATGCAGAAAACGATGAGGAATCTGTGATGCAAAATTATCAGAGTTGTGCTCACGTTTTCTAATTTTTTTCATAATCATAAGAAACTGAACCCACAATTACCAATGCAGTAGGAAGGACAGGATACATGGTACCATCCCGACTAATGTGGGTCTTGAAGCTAATTGATTGTTCATCTGCCACCCCCAAGAATGGATCATTCTTTGATTTTAGATAAGTAGTTGTGGTTGAGGGTTAATTTGGGATCGATATGTATTTAATTCTGTTAAAACATGTAGTGGTGAGACTTGGCAATTTGAAGTTTTAAAGAGAGAAACTTGAACATAATTGGATTTCCTGTCGTCTGGATATTTCTTGCTGGAATGCCCTTGCTCTGTGTCAAATTCTTGTTCTCAATTTGTGCAATTTATCAAATAATCATACAACAATAAGGTTAAGATAGAGCTGCTTTCAGTGCAAACTCTGGTTAAACATCAGACTCTAAAACTAGTTGGTGAACCATGTATATATCGAATGCTAATTTGTGGTTGTCCGCTATATAGATTGTCAAAAATACTTAATGGTCAAGAGACTGAACATGTTGCTACGTGATTTTTCTGGAAATATCTGCTTTACCAAACCAAAATTATGTTAATATCTGTGTTTTATTGATAGCTTGTACAATACTTTGGCTGTTCACTTGATGATATTATTGGGGAATGTAGCAAGTATATTGGTTATTTCCTTCTAGTTATCTCTATATATTAGGCAGGTAGGAAATATTCATATCTTCTATGTCATATGTTTGCAGGTTTTCAAGAGTGGCCCACTTTTCATTTCTTCAAAAGGTTGGTAACAACATTTTTCCTGCTGATTTCGGTTTTATTTTTCTATGTCCTGATTTGGTTCTCAAACTTTTTATTATTATTCCTTGTTTGATGCAAGTAAATATTTATGTGAAACCTGGCTTGTGTGCAAATGCTATGTTTCAGCTATAGCGATTTTCTTCAATGAAGTATGCAAATAGATATATACATGAATTTGAAGTGCTGTTGCAATTTCTTGAGTAATGGGTGATGTGAACATTCATTTTCGGAACGCTTTACATCCACTTTCAGAACTGGATTTTTGAGAACCATGGCAAATTAGGTTGATTACATGCTATCTAAAATTCTACAATCCATTTTCAGTTCGAACAATTACCTTTTCCCCACCCATCAGCTTTACATTTTTTTCAGATGATAAAGATATTTGCTTAATTATCAATTGTATAAAGTCCATCTTCTTTTATCAATATAGGTTGAAGTACATCGTTAAAAATTATTATAATTCATTGAATTGTCTTTAGAGCTAATTGAAACCTTTTGTTGCTACTCAATTAAGTTAATGTTGAATTTCTGCAGGAATAGGCTGGAAGTCATGGAAGAAGCGGTGGTTTATCCTTACACGCACTTCCTTGGTGTTTTTCAAAAATGACCCTGTTAGTATGATTTATTCATCCCATGTTCTTTTTTTACTTGGATATGTTTTATAATCATTGCTTGATTGTCTATTTTTGTGATGGACATGTAGATTACCCCTCTAAACATTGGGTTATTGGTTTATAAAATGATGTTTGATCTAGTTACACGTTTTGGTTATATGATGGTGATGATGATTTATTGCTCGCAGTATTCGATGGAAATTTCAGTTTCTTGGTAAAATAATTTTGGTACTTTAACATGTGTCGTCTCTTGTTCATTATACTACCTAACCCACCTGTCTTGAATTTTTTTCATGGTTGTGAACTAATTAAAATAACGCTCATTTTTAATTTTCATGCAGAGTGCTCTACCACAAAGAGGAGGTGAAGTAAATCTTACTTTGGGGGGGATTGATTTGAATAACACTGGAAGGTACATCTGGTTACTAAATACTGTTTATAGTTTGTATTCTGAAGACTTGGTAATAGTTGTTATTCTTATTTTCAGTGTCGTTGTTAGAGAAGACAAGAAATTGTTAACTGTTTTGTTTCCTGATGGACGTGATGGCCGAGCTTTCACCCTTAAGGTACTTCATTTATACCTTTTCTTTTTCAAGCTTGATTCTTTCTTGACATGTATTTTTCTCTTTCCTTTCAACATCGCATATCTCTTCAAGTGTGTTTGATGTGTAAGTCATTTTTGGCTTTCCTGTTCTAAATTTCAGGCTGAAACATCAGAGGATTTGTATGAGTGGAAGACAGCCCTTGAACATGCCCTTTCACAAGCACCAAGTGCCGCCCTTGTAATTGGACACAACAGGGTATTCCAAAGTGACACAAATGAAGCTGTTGAAGGGTCTTTCCATCAATGTTTGTTCTTCTCAACCATAAAAAACTATCCTTTTCATTTCTCCCCTTTCCTTTTCTTTTGGAATTTGGAAATGATCTCCACTTCAGCCAGTGACGTGCTAACTCCTATGCTGGCTTTGCATTTAAATCGCATTTTGATCAGGGAGGGATAAACATCCTGTTAAGTCAATGGTTGTTGGAAGACCCATTTTACTTGCCCTCGAAGATATTGATGGCGGTCCATCATTCCTTGAGAAAGCTCTCCGATTTCTTGAGAAGTTTGGTAAAGTTGTAATCCCCATTTTTTCCGAGCTTCTTGTTCTATAATCTGCAATTTTCTTTTAATGAAAAATGTGGGCCTTTCTGGCATATTGTTTTAGAAAAACTGGTGTTCTATTTTTTGCCTTTTTCTTTATTAGGAAAAAAAACTGATTTCAGCAGTACAAGTGCTTATGTAAGTGGCTACAATATCAAGTAGCGAGTAGCGTTTGCATGCTCAATCTGATGATAATATGCTTCGCAGAAGTGTGGCATTATGGTTAAAAATGGTAAAAAATAGCAGGCCAGCAGTTTTTGGACTTCATATTTTTTCTTCTTCGTTGAGTCCTCCTAATTGCTGCATACTTTTTTTATGTATATTTTTCACTTGCTGTGCACTTGGTTGTTTCGTCATTTTATATGTGTGCGCGTGTGTAACTTCTGGTCAATTATTGTCCTCACTTGCGGCGTGCTTGCTTGCTTATGGTGTTTATCTTTACATCAGGAACCAAAGTTGAAGGAATATTACGTCAGTCTGCAGATGTTGAGGAAGTTGACCGCAGAGTACAAGAATACGAACAAGGTAGAGTTCCTCTCAAGATAGCAATTTTCTTGAATGTTTTTTATGAACTGGGGAACTCTTGTATGAGATTCCAGCTTAATTTTATTTTCATTTGTTTTTAAAATGCTTGCATACCCTCTAAACTGAGACTTCTGTTCAAATTTTCTTGATCATTTATAGGCAAGACCGAGTTTGAATCAGATGAGGATGCTCATGTTGTTGGTGATTGTGTGAAGGTACTTTCTGGCTTTCATGATATAACTTTTGCCTTTTAGATTATACACTTTATTCCATGTCCATCCCACATTTTTTAAATGCAGCATGTTTTAAGGGAACTGCCCTCCTCTCCAGTTCCTGCATCTTGCTGCACTGCATTGCTGGAGGCTTATAGTAAGTTCAGATCTGTATCTCCCTTCTTATCTTATTTTATATTTTATGAACATACGCTAGAGTGATGCATATTGCTCAGTGTTGTTTCTTGAATGATTTTGTGGAACCATTCCAACATTCCATTCTCTCATTGATATTCTAACAAAACTTCACTTCAAATGATAGAAAAACTTTCATGCCCATTGTTCATGAATTGGAGCTTTTGTTTTTCCTTCTAATTGCAAATGTATAGCTCAGATTTAGATTTGATTATAATGAAATGTTTCATCCATATAATCTAAAGAAGTGGGTCAAATTGGTTCATGTTGAATGTATGCTCAAAATGCTTACATATTTAGATTACTTTGAGTTTTGGTTAATTCAAGGATGCTAAGTGCTAGCTTTGATCTCATCAAAGGTAAGCTAAAAGTATTACTTATCAATCTAAAACCTTCCTTTTATTCATGCACCATGAAATTAAATCATCATCATTGAGTGCATAAAAATAAATCAACCAGTCAAGTGTATGAATCAATAAGTCTTCAGAATGGAAAAATAAAAGTCTATCAGATCTTTTCTTAAAAGTTATTTCCTATATGGGTTCATGTACGGTATTGAAGTATCTCCCTTTCTTAATAGGGGCTAGAACTTTACTGGCATGATTAGATACTGATATTGTTTGCTTGCCATGTATTTCACAAGAAATTGATCGGAAGGAAGCTCGGATTAATGCAATGCGGTCTGCAATAGTGGAGACATTTCCAGAACCAAATCGGCGCTTATTACAGAGGTAATCTTTCCATGTTTGCAAATGACTGCAAATTTACTTATTTTGCCACTAAATATTGTTAGGTTCCTGTCAGCAATAATTTTTGGTATATCCATTTTATACTTGCTTGAATCTGGTAGTTAAGTTCTGGGTATTATTGCAGAATTCTGAAGATGATGCACGCAATCTCTTCGCATGCTCATGAAAATCGAATGAATCCATCTGCTGTTGCTGCTTGCATGGCACCCTTGCTACTACGTCCTTTATTAGCCGGGGAATGTGAGCTGGAGGATGACTTCGATGTTAATGGTGATAATTCTGCTCAGCTGCTTGCTGCTGCAAATGCTGCTAATAATGCTCAAGCCATCATTACAACACTTCTGGAGGAGTATGAAAATATTTTTGATGTAAGATACATTGGTAATTAAGTCCTGGTATTATGACTTCTGTGTGTTTGGTACAAAGTGTGCTGCTGTTATGAAAACTGAAAATGTTGCTGAATTTTCTTTTGCACGGTCAATCATTCTTGGTTTCAGCTTGTTTAAGATGCCTTTGCTTGTAATGTATAGGGAGTGACACCTGACTTTAGTATTTACCTGGTTAAGATATGGAACTTGCCTAATAAATGGGTCAAGTTAACTCCATGACATTATCTCATTCTAGAAAAAGGCACATCTCTTTGAGTCTAATGCAGTTCCAAGCCACCACTCTTCAACAATCTTGTTTTTCCTCTAAATTTCATTTAGTACATTTTTACCTTTAATGGTCCTTTTAAAAAATGACATAAATGGGTAAAAGTGTGATTATTATGGAATGAGGATTATTGACAATTATTGATCCCTGTCTGAAGAATAATGCTTTGCATGTCATGTTGTTTCAGGATGAAACTCTACACAGGTGCTCTATTTCAGCTGATTCCCAGATAGAAAACAGTGCGAGTGATGATTCAAGCGATGATGAAAATATGGACATGAAAGACAATGGTTATCATGATGCAGAAAATGAAGTTGATCAAGATACAGATAATGATCCTGAACGTGCTCTCAGTGGAAAATTGAGTGAAACCAGTGGTTCCGCTAGCAGTGATCTCTATGATTATAAGGTTCTCTTATATACATATACACATGCATATGCCACTGACTTCTCTTCCTTCCTTTCTTTCATGTTGAATTAGTGATATTAGTAGTGATCATGTCTTTAGGAAGATAAAATTTCCTGCAACGTCACTTGGTGCTGGAAGATGATGTCTCTAGCCTGAAATTGCTGGGATATTGTGATCAGTTTAACTGTTTGTCAATGGGTTGGATTTTTCTGTTCTTCCTGGCAAAGATAATTTCTTTTCCTTTTCTGCTTCTGGTGATGTTATACCAATTGGCATTTACAAATACTGGCATGGTGTTTTTATTTGGATTTTTTGTGGGGAGTGATGAGTACTAGAGTACTAAATTTCATCCCCGTTATGTTTTGCTATATCATTTCAGTAGATTTGTTTGTAAATTGCATCAACTCATCTTAGACATTACACACTTAATATCATCAAAGGGTTGGTGGCCAAGGATGCACAATTGTGATAATTGGGATTTGAATGGTCCTTGTCTCTCCTAATTGGTCCTTCTTTTAGTTTTTGTTTTGAAACTTCTTTCTAACGAGTCAAATAATTGGACAATTCATGGAAGTTTGGTTTTGTGGAGTAACTTTTAAGGATTCCATCTTCTGTTCTATCCAGAGCATCTTAATTATTCCAATGACAATGAAGAAGTGGAAAATTGTAGGGGAGGAAGTTTCTTGAATTTAAGTTGGTTTTATTGCATTGGAGATGATTACATTTGCATTGATATTTGAGATTTATGCATTCAGCATATGGCGTACTTATGCCTATAAAGTGTATGAATGATAATCTCCTAATAATTTATTGGTTTATGGTCATCAAGGATCTTTCCTTTATGCTACTAGGACCCACACAACCATCAGGTGACTAGTCTTAAATTTCCCTTGTTATGCTAACTGCGAGGGTAAAAGTAATGGAACAAATATTTTAAACTGTTCAAATTTCATATTGACATCCTGTATAGTTTTGTTTTTGGTTCTGTTTTGTTCAAACTCTTGTCAGCTTTGACCTATGGTTATCTTGCCCAATGTATATATTCAATTTTACTCTTGCAGGCATTTGGTGGTGATGATTCAGATATTGGATCACCTAGAACCAATAATGCTCCAGCTGAGAGTTCAAATATTTCTGTTGATCCTGTACAAATGAGAGATTCCAATGCTCAACTCATAGGACAACAAAGGAAACCAAAGAAAGGAAATGAAAATTCAACAAGCGAGATGGATGCTTCAAGTGTGTTACCGATTGGTGAATCTTACCAATCAATGGGTGAAATTCTATCCTTGGCGGATCCTGTGTCTCCCATACTCATATCTGGACTGGAATCATCTGCTGAGAAGTCAGCGGGTAAAGTTTCAGCCTCCAATCTCAATGGGAAGCGATCAACATTCTGGGGAAGAAGTAATGTAAGCTATCATCTATTGATTTTTATTCAGTCACTTACTGACTACCAAGAACCCTAAAATCAGTTGCGGCAATGATACTCCTTTTCAGCTTGAAAGAGATTCCTGATAAATTTGCAGTGAGAATGTTTTTGTAAAATCATCACCCATTATGTTATGTAAATGAAAGGATTTCAGAGTGATGCACTTTGATTAAGCATTTAAAGTTTCATAAAGGAACTGATTAAGTTTTTTCTGAGGGATCAAGAATTGCAAGTTCAACTCATTGGGGCAAATGAATGCAAAGCAGGGACAAACATCAAAGGCTTACACAATATAACTATTGTCATATATTATGCTGTAAACTTGATGTGGTTATAGGCATATAATGGTCAGGTGTGGAACATAATTGCTAAGGAAAGTATAAGATGCCTTGAAGGATGTTTGGAGTGAGTTTTTTAATTGCCTCAAATTGGTTCCCCACTCATCCAAAACTGTTCCCGCACCTTGTATTATAGCAATCAGGGTGTGGGGTGGCATAGGTTTTCTCTCTTGAGGAGGAAGAAAGTGTGATCTTTGTATCAGTTGAGTTCGTGCAGTTTATATTCCTAGAGTGTAATTAGAAGCCCAATAATACTATTGATCTATGTGCAGGCCAGAAAGACACCATCAATGGAATCAGTTGATTCTTCTGCAGAAGAGGAGTAAGATACTCAATTTATGCATTGCCTTTGACAACATCAATATATGCTATTTGACATTTTAAAGCTGAAAATCCATATCTATGTATATCGTTTTGCAGCCCATGCTGCCAAGCCAGTTTAAATCAATGTAACCTCCTTGATATTGTGCATTTTAATGCTCTAAAATCAACTTGTAGTGTTCCAAGTAATTTAGTATAGCATTGGTATTGTCATTGGTATAAATTCCATTTTGGTCTAACATGATACATTTCTCTCATTTCAATTATAATCATTTATTTTCCTCATTTCTCCTTGAAAGTTCTCAAGTGACATAGTTTTCTAACTTGGCATTTAATATCATATGGTCTCTTTTCCCTTCCAAAAATATATTTGAAAAAACATCTCTCTTAAGTTAAATCTGGGTAGACAAATGTGAATCACAAATTATATAGTGGTATCTAAGTAAAGAATTTGAGCTTACCAGAACCAACATGCATTGGATTATGCTTTTCTTAATTATCATTTTATTTTCATTATCTGTCTCCATTTCTCTTAAAAAAAAGTTGGTAAAATTACTCTGAATTGCAGCTTTTGCTTTCCATCATATCATTGCCTCAATACATGAAGACACTCTACTGTTGATAGTCTATTTTAGAGCTGAAGTAATTGTTCATTAAGTTCTTGCATTAGCTTCTGAGTCTTTCTCTGAAGCATGATCAACTGTCGCTAAATAACTTTTTCATGTTTAACCTGATCCATATTTGTGTGCTATTCTATTTTAGAGCTGAAGTAATTGTTCAATAGGTTCTTGCATTAGCTTCTGAGTCTTTCTCTGAAGCATGATCTACTGACACTAAATAACTTTTTCATGTTTAACCTGATCCATATTTGTGTGCTATTCTATTTAACTATATAGAGTTGTATTCCTTTTAGGTTTGCTATTCAGAGGCTTGAGATTGCAAAGAATGACTTGAGGCACAGAATTGCAAAGGAGGTCTCAATACTTTCTTTAAATGTGTTTTCTATTCAATTATGAAATGTTGGCAGTTTTTCCTGATAGGATAGACTATTGTGTCTTTCCAGGCTCGTGGAAATGCAATTTTACAAGCAAGCTTAGAGAGGAGAAAGCAAGCTTTGCATGAGCGTCGCTTGGCACTTGAACAAGATGTAATTATTTTTAGCTCATTACATGCTGCTTTCCCTTTCCAATGTTTTACCAGGTTTTATCTGTGTGCTGCCTTTTGCTTTGAATGTTAAATTGGTGATGGCAAAACTTTGCCATGCCTACTTCGAATGTGGTATTTTTACTTCAATATACATGTGTGGAATACACAATTTAATTCAATCCAGTTCCACCATAGAAGAACAGAACAAATAAGGAAGAACACTACCAGTTAGCCAATATCTGTGCAATTTTGACAGTAAAGAAAGGCATTTTATGCTTGCTTAGCTATCCTTAGTGCCAGATTCATGTTGATGGTACACCTTATTGCATGTTTCTAGTATTCTGGAACTGCATTGTGATCATCTTCTCTCAAGCCCTTGAATTTTTTTATGGTCTTCTTCTGCCTTTGTTTGCTTACTTAATCAGCCTGTACAATGGAATAAAACTAATAGCGTTGTTTTCCTACACTCTGTTTGTGTTGACTGAATGCAAATTACCTCATAGGTTGCAAGATTGCAAGAGCAGCTGCAAGCTGAAAGAGATCTTAGAGCTGCATTGGAAGTTGGTTTGAGCATGTCTTCTGGACAGTTTTCCAATTCTCGCGGCATGGATTCTAAAGTGTGTGTAGATCCTGAGGAGCTTTGCATTTTCCCCCTCTTTTGTTTTTCTTTTTTTCTTTTGCTCTTTCTTTGAAATCTGGAGTAACAATCATTCTTATGACTTACCTGATGTGAAGACAAGGGCTGAGCTTGAGGAGATTGCTCTAGCTGAAGCGGACGTGACCAGGTTGAAGCAAAAAGTTGCAGAACTTCACCATCAACTTAATCAGCAAAGACAGCATCATTATGGTTCACTCTCGGATGCAAGTGACTGTTATCAACATGTTCAAAATCATAACCCTCAACAGTGAGTCTGCAAAGTCTTTGTAATTTCTCCACCTAAGGTGGCAATAATTACAATTAGTTGCATGTCACTTTTCCTTGAGGTAACAATGATTGTTAAACAGAACAACAATGTTGTCATTATCAAGGAATAGAGATGCATTGTTTCACCTAGTGGCGTGTGTGGCAGTGACCAAGATGAGATAGGTTGTTTCACTGCTATCAAATTCTTATCATATTTCCTTTATTGTGTTTGACTTCTGCAGGAGATTTTTGCAGCAAGATTTTGATACAACCCTTGCTTTTGTTAATCATGAGAGGAAACAAAGAACTGAGGTATTGTGGAGCTTCGTTTACAGTTGACTGGCATATATGAGATTTTCATAAAAAAAGAAGGAAAAAAAAGCTTATTTTATGAGCTTGAGAAAGGAGATACGTGAATCACTCCAACTCATCTTAATCTTGTATTCCTTACCGCAAGCTAAGTTTATTGGTCTTGATGTTCATAGTTGCATGTGCTTGAAGCATTTATAGTAATGGGTGCTTATTTAACATGGTATTTGCAGCCTGTTTGATTGTGCCATCCTTTTTTTGATTTGCAATACCTTCTATTTTTCATCCACCCTACCCATGCATCTCACTTGTTATTGAATGAGGTGGTCATCATCATCATTGTTTGCTTTCCTATTTCCAATGTTTTTACTCATACTCTCATACTCCTCCATTGTTAGTTAAAATGACCAATAATTTAACTGTTATTCAACACTTTTAGGATTGTCTGCCTGGTTGGCTGCCAAAAATTCTTCCAACTTTTTGGCCTTTGAGATAGAGATAAATAAAGTACAGTGATTAAACTGAAGTTCATGGCATGACGAAGGAAAATTTCAATGCAAGGCTTTCTAGTATTAACTAATGAACTATTCCTTCTCATATGTTGCTCTGCATTTTCTGCCAAAGCTTTATTGCTAATTAGGTCCCTTGATCAGGACATGATGCCAATATGTTGTGTTAGAGATTCTGGTCATTTTACTATGATGTTGATTATGAACCTGCTTTGAGTTAGGCATCATTTACGGTTGAGATAAATTTCTGGAACATTAATTGATCAAGGAGATGGAGAAGCTCCTTTTCTAGGGCTTCTTGATTCATTAAGTGTGTTGTCTCCAAAATGATTTATAAAATTGAAAATAAAAATAAACAGGAAACAGATGGAAATATGTGACAGGTAAGACGCCACATAACTTTGGGAACAGCACCTTCAAAAAAAAAAAAGTACTTTTTGGATGAACAGGTAAACATTCTCTAGGAAAACTTAGAGTGCATTTGATGGAAAGTCTTTTGAGCCTGGTGATGTATCAATTGTATTTCCTTTATAATGTGGTGCCTCTTTGTTTAATTCATCCTGAAGTCATTTATTTATAGCATGACCTTTTGTTTCAAATAATACCTGTTTTGTGCTCTTAAATATGTGACTTGGCTGCTATGCTGCAGGAGGGTTTGTTGGGGACTGATCGGAGACATCTTAAAGGACCGGGGTTAGCGACGGGAAGCAGCAGCAGGCAACCTCCTCGAAATCAATTTATGGAATCAGCAAGTATTAGTGACTCAAAAAGTACCGAGGCATCAACAAATATGTCCATGGATGAGCTTTGTGGTATTGATTCTGCTCCCTCCACTTCCAGAGCGGTGGAGGTAACTCTTTGCTTACAATTATTTTGACGACTATAGTTAAGCTCGACACACGGATGCGTTGACTTTTATCAAGACCTTAACCTGTCCCGTGGTCCTATAATTTGCATATTTGAGAGAGCTAATTTTTCAGTAATACCATGCAATAATATATATTTTTTTAAAAATCCATGTTGTCTCTCACCATTGTTGCAGGTGATGGACTATCCAAGACATCCATCAGCAGCATCTTCAGCTTTGGTAGAATTAACAACTCGGCTGGATTTTTTCAAGGAAAGGCGTTCTCAGCTCATGGAACAACTCCACAACCTTGATCTGAACTACGGCACAACATCTTCACAAGATTTTATTTATAGACCATCATCCCCTCCATGGAACTGACCAAATATGGTGATGCCCACGAAATTCACTCGTGGTCTTGTACATTCTTCAGTATTGCATATAGTTACATCCCCTGTACCCTTTCTTACCTTCAATCTTCGTTCTCTCTCTGCCTTTTTCCGTTTCTGCGGTCATTTTTCTAGTGCGGATATGGTTGAATTCGTAATGATCTAGTGTACTCAGTATCATCGCATTGCTCTTTCTTGTCACAAATTGTTGTATGCTGTATCGTGTCAATATTAGGTGGAGATGTGAATTGAACAGTTTGGAAGAGACTTTATTATTATTATTATTATTATTTTTGTTTCTTAAAATGTCGAACAATATGGATGCATATTCATGGTCAAATGCTTGTAACTCAATCTAGTCTATTTTGAAGGTAATTTTGACTTGGCCTCGCGCATTTCGATTCCAGGGGAGACCTTCCGGTTCCATCTCTATTTCGTCCAATCCAATTTGCTCAAATCATCCAAAAGTATCAATACCAGCTTATCGAATATGCTAGCTTAATTATTCGAATCTTCTGGTCCCGCGATGACGGTTTGATCCTATTTTAATTTTTGGATTAAATTTGGTGGGTTCCAATTCTCGTTATAGATACATGATAAATGAGGGACAGCATGTTGTCGACATCGGAGTGGAAGTTACTTTAACATTGCGCTTCAACTGTATTATATTGTCGACGTCATGTGGACGGAGTTACTGGTCTGTTTAGCATTGCAGTTTAGTAACTGTATATTTTAAGGAAAAAAAATTAATTTTAAATTAATTTTTATTTTAAAATTATTTTAATGTTCTAATATTAAAAAAAATATACTTTAATATATTTTCAATTTTCTTTTGTAAATATAAGAAATTATTTTAAAATATATTTTAATGTATTTTTCAAATATATTATTTTAAAAACAACATCTAAGGATTCTCGTCAATGTGAGAAACGATTTTAAGAGTAAAGTATGTCCCAACAATCTAGTGAGTCGATGTCATTTTAAGCCATGTGTATCCCACGATAATAGATTTTTTTTAATTATAACAGAGAGAGGCTTGAATATGAAATCTTTGAAAAGGAGAGGAATCTAACGTTGTTTGAACTAGATGCTCATTGACTCTATGTTCGACAGTATTTTTTTAAAATTTAGGAGTTTTTTTTTATTTTAAGTAAAAAAAATATATTTTTAAATTATTATAATATTTAAAAATAAAAAAAAAATTATTTTAATATATTTAAAAAACACTTAAAAATAACTTCTACCGCACTCGAATCCTTTCCCTTACGAGAAACGATTTGAGAAGTACACAATATCCCAATAATCCAGTAAGGAGATGCCACGTTAAGCCAGGTGGATCCCACGGTAATAGTTACTCTTGGATTCCTGTGGATTATAAACAGGGAGCGGGGTCATACGTCATCCACTCCGTGAAATAAAGAGAGGGACGGGACCGGAACCAGAGAGGCCGCGAGACCATAAATAAAAGAAAACCAAAAACTTTACTCGCGAAACTTCTGTCCGCCAACAGAAATTGTCAGACTAGCAGACATAATCGATGAAGAAAGATAGAAGTAAGTTCTCTCAATTTCAGCTTGTAACTGTTGATTCTCGCAAATTGTGATTTCGCTTCTGTTTGGTTGCTGAGAAAACGGAGGAAAATGAAACTTTAACAAAGTTACTTCCTTTTCTACTAATCTCAGCTTCTTTTTTATTTTATTTTTTCATTTCTTATAATTTTACGGATGGTAAAAAGAAAAGGACCGTGAAGTTCAAATTACTGAATTGTGTTTGTAATTACAAGTTTGTCCGTGTTGTTTTAATACTAACAATTTTCTCAGCAACCAAACAGGGTTAAGGAAAGTAGGTTGCGTTTGGAATTTGGTAATCACACTTTTTTTTTTCTTGGTGAATTAATCAAATGATAGATTCTGATAATACTAAAAATTATCTGTTGGCAGGTTTACTAGAAAATCAGTTCTGAATTTTTTGACGTGGTGATTTATTGTGTTTCTCGACAATGAACTTTGAAGAGTTTAAGGTTAATTCCCCATGGTTCAAGATGACTTCAAATAAGGATTCGGGAACAAATCCTAAACCAGCAACTGCGGCTTTATCAATGGGTTCTATGATGGGACAGCCGGGGCAACAACCACGTTTTGATATCAAGTTCTGGGGATGGTCGCTTTTAACGATTGTTCCATGGGCTATCAATGCGAAAGATAAAATTAGAGCACCAGATACCATAAACAAGAAGTTGAAAAGACACGCCCAGTCGCGTGGGGTTGTTGACAGTGGTGGTAGGGGCAATCCTTTGCGGTTTAGACCTTATGTTTCTAAGGTCCCGTGGCATACTGGTGCAAGAGCCTTTCTTTCTCAGTTATTTCCACGATATGGTCATTATTGTGGGCCAAATTGGTCAAGTGGGAAAGATGGGGGTTCTCTTCTTTGGGATAAGCGACCGATTGATTGGTTGGATTACTGTTGTTATTGCCATGATATTGGTTACGACTCTCATGATCAAGCTGAACTGTTAAAGGCTGACTTGGCATTTCTTCAGTGCTTGGAGAGGCCACATATGGCTACCAAAGGAGATGCTCACGTAGCTCACGTTTACAAGACGATGTGCATCACAGGTATTCCTTGCTTGAAATTTGTGTTTGCATCACTTGGTTATGGAAAGAGAGAAATGGCATCCCCAGTTTCTCTTCTTTTTTTATGCTGTCAAGTGTTTGCTAACTGTTTTATTGTCTTAAAATGTGTTATAGGTTTAAAGAACATGCTTATACCATACAGAACACATCTTGTGAAATTACAGTCTGGTCAACCTTTGATAAATTTTGAGTGGCTGAGCAAACTGATATGGAGAAGATGGAATTTGCAGAAAACTTGGTGATAACCAGTTCTCAGAGTAGCCTTTTACAATATTAAAGCAAAATCACTGGTGCTTCTAGGTAGGTAAGGTGCCTATGGATCATGGCTTCTCTTGGAGATTGAGATGCCTGAATCTCATTTTAAATTTGCACATACACATAGTATTATTGTAAATAATTCCAGGACTTGCTTGCTATTGATCACAGTTATATCCACATGGTATTATTGTAAATAATTCCAGGACTTTTTTGCTATTGTTCACAGTTATGTCCGCATAGTATTATTGTAAATAATTCCAGGACTTGCTTGCTATTGATCACAGTTATATCCACATGGTATTATTGTAAATAATTCCAGGACTTTTTTGCTATTGTTCACAGTTATGTCCACATAGTATTATTGTAAATAATTCCAGGACTTGCTTGCTATTGTTGTCCACAGTTATCTGGAATGTTTTTATCATGATTTAAAACATTCAGAAAATTAAGTTTGACAGAAATTTGTTTCCTCGTTACGGCAGTCTCTTTTCATACAATTTAAGTGATTCATTCAATCTTTCTTGAAGTTATCCTTTAGCATATGATAGCATGGATTCATTTGAACCATACCAGCACTATTAAAAAAAAATTGAATTGCCTGAATTTTTTTCGACTTAAATTTTCTTTAAAAACTTTAGAGAACGGGAAATCCGAGTAATTTTCCGAAATAATTTCAGAGAAAATCTGGCAAGGGTTTAGAATTTTTAGAAAATCGGAATTTCCATACTGGATTGGAATATAAATAAAAAGCTTTGGGTCAAAAGGAGGTGCTGGATTGGAATAGAAATAAAAAGCTTTGGGTCAAAAGGAGGTGCAAATCATTTCATAAAATCAGCAGTATAATTCGGGAAAAATATGTAATTTTGAGAATTGAAAAATTAATATGGGACAAGATACGGTAGCCTATCATCATGTTCATGATCAAAGTTATGTTTGCTTGACTTGTATTGTTACCCCATCTCATTCTCCACGCACCTTACATCTGTAAATGTATTGTTTTTTTTTTTTTTGCCTTAAAGTATTGGTCAAGTATAATATATAAATAATTAGTAGTTCAATTTTTAAGTCAGGTTAATAAAATGGAAAGGTGGGACGGAGGGAGTATAAGAAAATAGCTAAAAGACACTTATGATACCATCATTTTGCCCTCCACGATTGAAATCATATAACTAGCTTCTAGGGAAAAAATATTATTTTCACGATTCATATTTATTATTATAAGATTGAATAAGAATAAATTGGTATTTTAGCTTTTTATCTGTACAATATAATATTTAAAAGTTATATTTTTAAGGCATTTCAATTTTTAAACTTTTTTTACATGATAACATTACTGAGTTACTTCTAAAATAAATCATATAAAATCATGAGCACTTAAGTCTTTTGATAAATTAAAAAAAAAAAAATTATTGACGTGTGGAGCGTTTACACCCTTGGAGCAACGCCTACGGGGCCTTCCAGGAGAGGCAACCACCGTCTCTGCCTATAGTTCATATAGAGGCACATTCACAAGGATGATGCATGTGACGCTTCTTGTGGTGGTTAGACAGTGGTTTGATTTTTTCTCCACCCTTTTTCTCACTCTCTTCCACGCAGAAAACATGTCAGGCCAATCAAAATTAAAAGTTGTCCTCCATTGTTTTTCTTATTTCAATTGTGGCCCCTTTCCTTTTCAATTTTTTGCTTTAAATACGCTTGCAACGCTTTTTCTGGCAAAACTCGTCATACATCTGGTCTGCACCTCTTATAACTTCTGGTTCAGATGATCCCTCCCTCCTAGTTCGCCATCCAATTCCGCTGGTTTACCCTCCTCCACTTCCAGCTGTAACCAAGTAAGTTGGGCTTCAGCCATGTATACTATGGGTGGGCTCAAAGTCCTTCTGAATATCTGCTTCCAATCCTCTGCCGCTGGATCAAGGGCCCATTTCCCGGCAGAAAAGATGTGAACAGGAGTCGTCCCCTGTTTCTCATGTGCCGTCTTCGTGAATTTGGTCAGCATCTTCAACTGGTCAGACAATCTGCGTGGGTCTTGGTCATCCCATGTGTTGTGTGCTCTTTTTTATATTTAATTTATCATATTTGCAGTCCATAAAATAAAATAAAATAAACTTGGCTGGATTGATCAACCAATGCATGAAACTGTCTTAAAATTATTGCTTTTCCTGTCCGCGTGAGTGCCGCTAGTAAAATCATAAAAGCAACATCAGAACGGCAGTATCGATAACGACCTGGCCCACCGGCGGAGCTCCTCCGGCTGTAGTGTCTCGCCATTCTTGGAAAAACTATATTTCTACATGAAACGAAGAGGAAAATAACAGTTTTTATTTATTTTAATAAACCAGCTAAAATCCTCTGTATATAGGCAGTGGAAGAGAAAAATAGTTTTTATTTTTCCAACGGGAGTCAAAAGCTATATACACGTACAAATATAGACTTTGTATGTGCCTTCGTGAGCTCCCACCTGGGCCTGTTTTGGACCATGACCAGAGCAGTTACATCAGCACTGTTACTGGATTGGCTAGTTCTTCCTTATTTAATTTAATTTAATTTAATTTAATACTGGATGATATAGCCTGGCTAGGTTAAACCGATAATGAATGAATTGTTCTTCATTAATCCACAGTTATCTTGTCATCGAAGACGCATTCTCATTCGAGCAGGTAAAGTTATATTAATTTAGATGTGATCAAAGTTCAAAGGGTTGCTCTGTCAGAATTCAACTTTAAATCCTTTAACAATAATAGTACTCTCTTCCCCAGCATCCGTCCGATCTCCTTAATTGCTGACGTGGTGAAAGCAGTGTAAAGAGCATCTCCAACGCAGCTGTTAAATGAAGAGTGTGTGTGTGTATTAACCTTTTTTTTTTCTTTTTTTTCTTGTTTTCATATGCCATAGAGAAAGTCAAACAAAAATGGCAAAATATTTTTTTCTGCTAATATTATTTTTACGTATCTTTAAAAAAAAAAAATCAAAACTAATAAAATAAGGCAAATCAAAGAATTGGCCAATTAAATATAACCATGTAAAAAAATTAACATTAAAATCATTAAGAAAAAATTTATTCTACCCTAATATAATTAGTTTTTCAAATGATTTTTTTTATTAGAGTATACATTGTAAAAAAAACTATATTTATACTATTTTATCAATTTATTTTTTTAAAATAGCATCTTTCATTGGAGATGCTCTCAAATGAAATATTCTAAAATATTATTTTAAATATATTTTATGAGAAGATAATAAAATTAAAATTCATGATTATTTAATAATTAAGACTTTGATATCTTATTAAAAAATCACTTCATCTCATAAATTTAATTTATTAAATGAGTCTCTGGGATGATATTTAAATGTGAAGCTTGTATGAATCTCAACCAAAAGGGTATTAGTGTATGTATAATAAATAAAAAAATCCAATGATTTTTTTAAAAAAATAATTTAGAAAAAAAAAGTCAAGCAATGCTAGGTCTGACAAGTCAAGCTAACTTGCCTGACCCATTCGTTGCCCTCCTATATGAGCTTTTTTTTGTTTTTTAAAATCAAATAATGCATCGATTTCCTAGAATCCAACCACTATGGTGACTAAAAAATTAGGTCAAATGGTTCTTTCACTTGAAAATCTATTTTTAATTTTTTTTTTACCTGAAACACCCAAAAAACATCTTAGGAGCCGTGATAAACTTACCATTGGCCTCTAAAACCTAAAAAATCATCTCAACAACCAAATCAACCCGAAACTAAAATTTTTTCCAGGCTCATATTTGTTTTTTTAAGGCAATTTCAAGGTAAAAAATCACCTAATATGAACTCTCTTCATCAAGTAAAACCCTTTAAAACAAAGATCAATAGTTTATAACCTAAATCGATGTCAACAATATTTTTTATATCTACACCGGAACGCAACAACTTCTTTCTTTTCTCTCTCAAACAAGAATTAGAAAATAACAAAATAAGATTTATACAAAAAGAAAATTGATAAAATATCAAGGCACCAAACATTTATAATTTATAAAATATGAGGATCAAATTAAACCTTTTATATTAATTTTGAAAACATCACTTATTTATGATTTCTATTTTGATCCTCAATTTTTCAATTTCATGATTAGCTAGCAAATTTTATTTAATTGTCCTTGAATTTGATCCAAAAAAAATGCAATCACAAAAAAAAGTGGTTTAAGAATTGAAAATACAAAAACATTTGTATATATAGTTCATCCAGTGAGAAAATGAACAAAACCCATGCTTTTTAGTTTTATACTTGATACTTCTACATAAAAATCATTTAATAATAATATTTTGTTTGTTTGTGTTATCTGTTATGTTTTTTTATGGATTATTTTCATTAAAATTAACAATTACAAACACAGCATTTCAATAATTTCAACATGAATTAATAAGAATACCTCTTTGAATAAAAAAAACAAGGTTCAAATGCATTGAACAAATAGTTTTAATATATAACCAAATATATATAGGTTTGAATATTACACGTCAATATATATTTAGTTTGTATTTCATTAATTTAAAAATAGTCTTTTATCAATTCATATTAAGATTATTCGTGTGCTGCCTATATGATTATAAACTTTAATTAAGATATTAAGATTTTATAAAAGATTTTCTAAATTAGCTCTTGTGATCTGGGCACTTTCCTGAGTAATTCAGAGTTAGTTTTCAAGGGGAAAAAAAAAGCGGAGAAGGTAGAACACGATGGTGGATGGGATGGAGATAATGAATCACATGACCATGATTTATGACCGTCCGAGGTCAATGATAAACCTATATTGACGGCTGTGATGAATTCAAACAGTGGCAAGAAAATTTCCATGATGGGTCCATGGAGAGCAGAGATAGGTGTGGAATCATGGTTGAGTAGGCGCTACGTTATTACCGATGCCTGTCCTAATCAAAGCGTGGACCGACTCTATAATCTCGCAGCCAGTCAGCGTCTGGCAAGTTCTTTGCTCACTCTCTTTCTCTGGCGCGTTCAAAACAACGCTCGTTTTTTCTTTACTAATATGAAAAACAACAATAATCTCTTGAAACATTTTAATTCTGTGCTTGTTATCATTTTCATATGCCTGTTTTCTTCCTTGTTAAGGTTGCTTTTGGTATGAGATAGAAAAAAATAAAGAAAAAACATTGAAAAAATAAGATTTAAGAATGAAATGTTAAAGATTTAGAAAATATGAAAATAAAAAGATAGAATGATATGTTTTGAATAGTATATTGCAACCAATCTATTTAACTTTACAATTTCCTCTACGAGATAAAAAATAATAATTGAACAATAAAATATATATGATGTGTCATTGACAATAAATGAAAGATACTAACTTTGATTTTTTTTCAATAAAAAAAATATTAACGTTAATTGATACAAACCCCACCAAATACATTTATTGCAAGCATGCATTGTATGTGAATTAATGTTAGTGCTGTTTATATTTTTCTTTACCGATGTCGGTCATTTTTCTTGAATAAGTTACCGTAACAAGTTAAAATTGATGAAAACATATATGTTGAATTCATCAAATGATTTGTTTACAATGTTATGTATCTATATTTGTTGCTTTTTGTTTATTTATTTCAAATTGCTCTCCAAAGAATTAATCATGAGAAGATTAAAACTCATCATTCATGAGCTCGGTCAAGTATTAAGCCCAATCACCAGACCCACATATGTTTAGATTTAGCTAAACGTTGAGCGCAAATCCCTATAGATCTGGCAAGTTGTTAGACCATTATTTATGGATACAGCCAATATCTAAGCCTGCATGTCTATTGGTTTGGTAAGTTATTAGATCCATTATTATTGAGCATAGCCAAGAGCTAAGCCCAAATGCCTCTTAATGAATTAAAGATATTTTATCCTAATGAGATTGTAGATTAAAGATATTTTATCATAATATAATAGACCAATGTTTTCCATGCAAGGAAGAGAAGCACCCAAAAAACTACAATAAAAGATTAAAAAGATGTTCATGCCAATTTTTAGAAGTTTTTCTCTAGAAAGTACAATCGATTTCTCTTTAAACCAATACTAATTTAATCTTTTAAGAGTTCCCAAATATATAAAAGGGCATTTATGTAAGTAACAACAATGATTTACCCGTGCTACCATCAAGGAAAGGTGGGTCATATTACCAAAACCAGGCTTCATCACTATCTTTATCACATTTCATTTAAAAAGTTTAGATAATTGCCTTGAATTTAATTGAATCTTTTAAATGAATAATAACTCACCTTATCATAATCAATACAAATATACACTCATTGAATCCTAATAACTTTTAATTGACTAAGAATAAGTTTATAATTATAACCTATTGGGATAAAGAAAAATTAATTTAATTTTTCATTGTATTAGGAAAAAAGCTACAAGGTAAGAGAGGACTGTAAAATTGGAAGAGAATGATAGAAAAAAATATAAAGTAAAACTCGATAATAAAAAAGCAAGGCAAGAGTTTGGATAACTAATACAATAATATTAGTTATTACTTGAGCATCACATATTTCATTTTTATTTATTTTCATTTTCCCTCTTTTTTTTAAAAAAATTGTTTTAATAAAGATCTAACATCTAATTGTTTTTAAATTGGATTTTTTAATGTTTGTAGATAAATTTACATTATTATTAATATTTGTGTTACTGTGAGTTTTTTATTTTTTGTAAATTGTTCTTTTTTATAGAGGGGTTTTTTTTTTCTAGTTGTTAGAGTTTTTTTTCCTTTGAATAATTAGTGAGTATTTTCAAGGTTTTTTTTTTTGTAAAATTAGCACAGTAAACGTAAAAATTCATTGGAAGAGCATCGTTTTAAAAAGATATGGCAAAATAACATAGTTTGACATTTTCATGCTTTGGAAGCGCAACATTTAGTAAGCGTCGCTAGTAAAAAGAGCGACAAGGTAGATGTCGCAATTCTAAAGCACAACATTAATTAAAATTTAAATGCAGCCTAGATCAAGAGGACATACAAACCATGCAACCTCTCTCGATCTCTCTAAAACCATCCGTCTTCCTTTGCAATCTCTTTAAAAAATCCACTAAATCCTTTTATTTTGCCCTTAAAACAACAAAAAATCGATCGTTCTCTTTGTCGCTGCCATCACTACCACCATTGTTGCCGCCACCATCCTAACTTTTTTTCTACCCTTACAAGCAAGGTAAATATACTACATTGCTATAAATTTGTGTTTTGTTTGGTTGAAATAAAATATTTTTTTATGTTGAATTTAAGGTTTATGGTGAATTTAGGGTTTGCTAAATTAATGTGAAATTAGTTAAGAACATCATTATTTAGAGATAATTTGATATATTTAAACATGACAATAAGTCAAATTAATTATGAAATAATATTTTTAATTAATTATGTGTTTTGTTTAATTGATGTTAAGTTGTTGAATTAGAAATTTTGTGTTTTATGTATTAATCTTTTAATTTAACATTAATGTCTTATTAATATTAGGTTGGTTTCATGTTACGGGAGGGGCGAGAGGTCACATCTTATCTTCGTAATATTGATTAATAAAGTGAAATTCACATTGTTGCATCTTGGTGGTTAAATGTTTGCCACACTGGACTTGATGCATTTGAAGAGAGGTTAATTCTTGATAATAACATTGCAGAGGACGAGGTCACTCAAGCAGATGGAAAAGCTAGATTTAGTCGTGTTGCTGATAAGCCTGGATTGTCTAGTAGATGACGTAGACGCAAATAGATAAATGAGTTATGTTTATATTTTGATATTACTTGAATATTATATTATTGAATTATTCTTGATTCATTTAAAATGTATGTATGTTTTTTTTTTTCCTATTATTGGAACTACTTTGTTATTATAAAATGTGAGAATCTGTTGAGTTTAGTTATAATTTGTTCATTGGGGTCATTGTGTTTTTTAGCATGTGTTTTTAAGCGGGATAAAATTTTGGGTATACTTTCTACATAAAAAAAACTTCGTATAAAATTTATCAAAATTATACTTTTTTTAACCCTCTAAAAATCATAAAATAAATTAAATTTCAGAATAACAGAAATTATGATTTTATAAACTTTTGCAGTCCCAAAACACAAAAATTTTCCAGAACTAGATAATAGCCAATACGGTCTGATTATTTTTGCTTAATCGTTTTCTAAAATATCTAGCTATTTTTTAAAAAAATTAGCTAAGTGATATCATGATTAAGAATAATAAAACCTGATTAAATATCATGATTAAAAAGAACAATATCCTCAAATTGTATTATTTCATTAATTTTTTTTTATCCAATGTTACTTAGCCATTTATTTTTATTTTATATACTAATTACCCAATTTAAACTATTTTAAATTGAATGAAGATTTAGATATTTTGATGGATATGGATTTTTCATTCAGTGAAGCTTAATAATGTTTGTTTATTCCTCGTTAATTCACGATGACTTCAACTCATACGCGATCACATGTTGCTACAAATTCCCATAAAAGCAGCTTAAATTTAAAAGTTTTATCAAAGCCAATGAAATAACCATTTGGTGCTTGAAAAGTCTAGTTTTCACTGTTCATTCTCTCAATATCCTTTTCAAATTTCTTTCGTTATTTTTGCACAATTCTAATGTAAAAACAGTGATATATTTACGTCTTTTTTATATTAATGAAATATTATTTTACATTCTAAAAAAATAGTAATAGGAGAGTGAGATAAACTCTGGTGGCACGGAGCGTGAAGATTGATGATAATCAGAAAATTAATTAACAACAATAACACCAGATAATAAGACTTAAAAATCCGATTCGTCAATAGTGATCAAAACGGTGGCGTTTCGAGGAATAGCTAGCCGCCTGAAAGCAAAAAGCAAAAAAAGAAAGAGAGAGAAAGAAATAGAAAGGAATTGAAAACGCATAGAATTTGTAGCCTCATCATCTCCTCCTTTTACCTAAACACACCCCCCCCTCCCCCCCCCCTCTCTTTCTCCAGCGAACCATCACCAAACAAACCCTAACTGAAAATCAAATTCCACTCATCGATGCTTTGATTAGACGAAGAAGAAATTCTCTTTCCGTCTCAGATCTGATTGTTCTGGTATGCTTTGTTCTTATACCCTCTCTCTATTTCTGGGAATCTGTGGTTTCTAACCGATTGATTTTCATGTGTTTTTATTGCTTTGATCATCCACTCTTTGCAGATCGGTTAGTAGTTGTGCTTTATTTCTTCTTTTTCTTAATTCTTTTTTTTTTCTCGCTTCTGGGAACGCGTTATTTTTTTTACTCGTTTATGGATTTGATTTTTTTAAAAGAAATTCAGTCTCTATGGCTGCTGAGGATATTGAGGAAACCTTGCAAGGAAAAGAAATTTTAGAACCATATGATTTTTTCTTATCTTTTTTCTTTTAATTAATTTTTAGAATCTGAAATAAACTGAACTGTAACGTTCTCTCTCTGTCTCTCTCTCCCCTTTTAAATTTTAATTTTACTGCTCTCTGCGGACAAGGAAAATTTGAGATAGCCAGTTTTCTTTTCTTTTCTTTGTTTTTTTTGTCAGTAACCAAGCTGGAGAGTTTGTGCAAAATTACGGAGAATGACTCTTGACTTCATACTTTTTTTTTCTTAAATTTATTGATATGTATTAAGGTAGTCGACTGAGAAGTAAGGCATATGATTTATTTTAAGTTTTATTGATATGCTTTAAGTTAGTTGATAGGTTTCAATTTTAATGGATTGCCATTCATATTATAACAATGAAATCAAATATTTGTCGTAGTGAGTTGTGGTTGTGCTGTGCAAGACCATGAGAAGGACATGAAATCTTAATGTTCGGCTTAGTTGGTCTTGATCGCTTTCTTCTAGTTTTGTTTTGAATGTTGAATGGTGTTTTAAATGCCCTAATGAGGGGGAAGTTAATTTATTGTAGAGTGTGGAAGGTCTGTGGTGTTGCATATAAAAATGGGAATCTTTGTAATGAAACCTTAAAGATTGAATCTGATGTTGGATGAAGGTGACTTATTTTAGTTGTTTTCAAATGCTTTTTTTTTATTCTCCGTTTCCTTTCCATGCTTCTCATTTATTTCTATAAATTCTGAATTTCTCTCTATATTGTTGCTAAGCTATTCTAATTATTTTTCTAGTTTTTTCCCTGCAGATTGAGTGCAATTTCAAAGTAGTCAAATACATTTGATGGATAATGATTGTGCAGATGGATAAAATGTCTGCTCCTTCACCACGGGAGCGAGCCCAACGCCTGTATGAGAAGGTATTTCCTTTTCTTCTTCCACAAACTCAGCCCTTTCCTAGTTATCTAAAACCCAAAGCAAGGATCTTCCCTCTCCCCTTTTCTCTAGAGTGAAGCAATCATGGGCTTATTTCTATTTGCTTCTTGCACAGAACCTTGAGTTGGAGAATAAGCGCCGGAGGTCAGCTCAGGCTCGAGTTCCATCTGATCCCAATTCATGGCAACAGATGCGTGAGAACTATGAAGCGATAATTCTTGAGGACCATGGTTTTTCTGAGCAGCACAATATAGAATATTCTCTGTGGCAATTGCATTATAGGCGCATAGAGGAACTAAGAGCTCACTATAGTGCTGTTTTAGCGTCTACTGGCTCAAATGCACCTCCAGGTCCGAAAGTTCCTGCACGACCTGATAGAATCAACAAGATAAGGCTTCAATTTAAAACATTCCTTTCAGAAGCAACTGGATTTTATCACGATCTGATTCTGAAGATCAGAGCAAAGTATGGGCTTCCTCTGGGTTATTTTTCTGAGGATTCAGATAATCGAGCTGTTACGGAGACTGATGTTAAGAAAGGTTTGGTCTCTTGTCACCGTTGTTTGATATACTTGGGTGACCTGGCTAGGTATAAAGGACTATATGGGGATGGTGACTCCAAAACTCGTGAGTATGCAGCAGCTTCAAGTTACTACTTGCAAGCTGCATCTCTGTGGCCATCAAGTGGGAACCCCCATCACCAGGTTTGGCCTCAATAGCACATACAATCACAGTTCTTTTTGATTTTTTTTTTTATGGTGATCCTGATCTCCTGTTTGACAAGAGCTTTAATCTTTGCAGCTTGCCATTTTGGCTTCCTATTCAGGGGATGAGTTGGTGGCTGTGTATCGCTATTTTAGGAGTCTGGCAGTGGATAATCCCTTTGCAACTGCAAGAGATAACTTGATTGTTGCTTTTGAGAAGGTATCTTTTTTATTGTGATCTGCTGTTTTTAGGTGCCTCATCTTAAAACTTGATTAGCAAATTCTGAGTATGGAGATCTAGCATGACTTGTGTCCTGAAGGCTAAGTGTTCTGCTAAAGTTAAAAGATGCACAGATTGATTGTATAGTCATCTACATGCAAAGTTTAACCTTTTAATATTTCTGTTCAAGTTAAGGTCATCTTTTGTGTATTGGCAGAATCGTCTGAGCTACTCTCAGCTGCTTGGGGATGCGAAAGTCTCTGGTGTCAAGGATTCACCTGTGCGCGTGACTGGCAAAGGTAGAGGGAAGGGAGAAGCAAACCCTGCATCTAAGGATATGAAACTGGAAGCAGGTGCTGTCAAGGAAAAGACATCTAATATTCGTGAGATGCACAAGTCCTTCTGTGTTCGGTTTGTCCGGCTGAATGGCATTCTTTTCACACGCACTAGGTATTTTACCTTGAAGTTTTCATAATTTAATAGATTGTTAGCCTACTTCTGATGACTAATTTCCCTAGCGTCACTTTTTTCTTGGTCCAGCATGGAGACATTTTCGGAAGTTCTGGCACTGGTTAGCATGGGATTCTCAGAGCTTCTTTCTTCTGGACCAGAAGAGGAGCTGAATTTTGGTGCGGATGCTTCTGAAAATGGACTTTTTATTGTTCGCCTCATCTCCATTCTTATATTTACTGTTCACCATGTGAAGAAGGAGGCTGAAGGTCAGACATATGCAGAAATCGTGCAGCGTGCTGTTCTGCTTCAGAATGCCTTTACTGCTGTTTTTGAGTTCATGGGACACATATTAGATAGGTGTGCACAGCTTCATGATCCCTCTTCAAGTTACCTATTACCTGGCATTATGGTTTTTGTAGAATGGTTGGCTTGTTGTCCTGACATAGCATCAGGCAGTGACATAGATGAGAAACAGTCAGCTGTAAGATTGAACTTTTGGAATCACTGCATATCATTTTTGAACAAGATTGTTTCATGTTGCTCAATGTCTCTTGATGACAATGAAGACGAGACATGCTTCTTTAACATGAGCCGTTATGAAGAAGGAGAAACAGAAAACCGGCTTGCTTTGTGGGAAGACTTTGAGTTGAGAGGGTTTTCACCACTTCTTCCTGCTCATACTATTTTAGACTTTTCAAGGAAGCACTTGTTTGGAAGCGATGGCAGTAAGGAAAAAATAGCTCGTGCTAAAAGGATTCTAGCAGCAGGGAAGGCCTTAGCAAATATGGTTAGGGTCGATCAGCAAACAATATATTTTGATTCAAAGATGAAAAAATTTGTTATAGGTGCTGAGCCTCAAATTTCAGATGATGGGTTGTTGAGAGCTGCTGATGTGATTCAAGAAATGCAGCCTGAAGAAACAATGAATTTGGTAGCTTTGCAGCCTAATCCACACCCATACACTGAAGGTGAAGAGGAAGATGAAGTGATTGTTTTCAAGCCAGTAGTGAATGAGAAGAGAAATGATGTGCTTAGTCCAAAATGGGCCCCTCATGAAGGTCTGAAACCTAGTCGAAATGCAGCAGATGATTTGCACTTTTATGGCAGTTCTGTTTCAGCCCCTCTTGATAATCTTCGGCAGCAGGCTGCTTTTGATGCAGGTTCTCAGATATCTGTATCTCATGGTACTATTGTCCCTCCGCATCTCCAACTTATCCAGCCTCATACGTCAAAGTGGTTAGTTGAAGAAGCTGCTTCTCTTGCCAATGGCTTGAAAGGTGTCAGGTTCATGGAAAATGGGCATGTCATGGAACATGAGATGCAGAAAGATTTAGGCATGGCCTATCCTACTGTTCGTCCAGTTTCCGTCCAGCAATCTCTGAATGTAAATACTGGTATGTTTTATGGTCAGACAAAAGTGGCAGAAACTGCTGTTCCATCAAAGGTTGATACTTATGCACCTTCTGGGGTTGTTGCTGAAAGTTTGGCTGTGAAGACATCGGCAGCTTTGCCACCAGGTTTCAGAAAAAGTCCAGTTAGCCGACCTCTAAGGCACCTTGGGCCTCCCCCAGGTTTTAATTCTGTTCCTCCTAAGCAAGCGAGTGAACCAGTTTCTGGTTCAGTTTTGATGGCTGAGAATCCACTACAGGATGATTATAGCTGGTTGGATGGCTATCAGCTGCCATCATCAGCAAAAGTCTCTGGGCTCAATGGTTCTGCTAATGTCATTTCTCATGCGGCACCACAGTACACGAGTAACAGCAATGGCTTGAGTGGGACAGCCAGCTTTCCCTTCCCAGGGAAACAGGTACCGCCAGTGCAAACCCAAGCAGAGAAACAGAAAGGCTGGCAGAACTATCTGGGTTTTGAGCAACAACGAGTACAGCAAGAACACCAGCTGCAGCAACAACTCATTAATGGAAACCAGCAGTTTTCTCCAATTCCTGAGCAATATCATGGACAGTCCATCTGGGGTGGTCGTTATATTGTGTGAATCAGCATGGAAGCATAGATGGTAAGATTCAGGCTTATACACTGCATCTCACCCATCATTGGTGTGTAAGCTCTCTTATTGAATGTTGTCCTGATCTCACAAAATTCCTTTTATCTTGAGGTTTTGAGAATGATTTCGGCGAATGTACTGCATCCTTTTGCTACCAAATACAAACTCCAACTCAGCAGCCTTGTCAAATTTAAAATTTAACTTTTTGTTGGAGAAAGCCTCCTTTGCGGGCACTTGCTATTGAACAGGTAAGTATCTATCTACTTTTTCGCTGACTAGATTATTCAACAAGCACTTGTTTGATTTGGTTAAGTAGTGCTCTATATTGCATGCACTGATTACTATCTCAAAAACAGATTTCGCGGAGCTCTCCTGCATGGAGAAGACAAGTATTGCAACATCCTGATGATGTGAAATTTGTAAGAAGTAAATGCCTGGTCTGGTTACTTGGGTTGGAGATAGAACATGTTAATAAGAGCAACTGTGGTTTTGGGCTTATATTGGGAGGAGTTGGTGGAATAAAGATATGGTGTACTCACCATCCTACTAAACTTTCGTTCTGCTCTCCGTTTTCTGGATTACTGGTATGGTCTCAGTCTACAGTGATATGTTATAGCTTGCTCAACCAGTTCTGTTCCAGTTAACTTCAGAGCTCTAGTTGGGAGAGTGCCAGGGAATGATATCAGCGCCAGAAGCTGGAGAGTAGCATGTTGATATTATCAGAAGTTCTTTATATGGATGATTGGAAGTCTCATGTGCATGGTCTTAAGAGTCCATAGAAGAAAGACTTTTTATTTTTATTTTTATTGTATGATGTTATTTACGGGTTACAAGTGACCTGGTTCAGACCCTAACTTCCAGGAATAAGTCATTGAACGGTGTCCTTTCTATGTCAAAGACACTATTATGTTTGGAGTCCTGCCTTTATTTTTATGTTGTATGTTTGTGAAGTCGCTAGTTTTTTTTGGGTCAATGTATGGATGCTTGTCGGGCCAAATACGTGTTGGGCTTCACTTACAGGTTTGCTGATTCAAGTCTGCACCATGGCTTGTGCAACCATTCTACGCCTCACTGGCCTAGGAGTGTTATTTATGAAGCCGAAATGTGCTAATACGTGCTCCGTTTGAAGTCTTACATCATGTTGCTTAGGATCCTAACGAGCATTGTATGTGCTACTCGAAGCCGGACACTACAAATGGATTCTCGATCAGTGGATTATTCCTCTCATCTCACTATGGAATTGGGGTTATTTTTGACTGCTTCTTGGCTGTGACAGCATTGCTCTTGATATTACTTGCCAGTTGCCACTCTAGCTGTGACAATTACTGCGCCGGTATATAATTAATAAAGTATAAATGATCCTACATGCTTAATTATTATTACAATAACTCCCGCCAAACTAACTAAGAGCTCCTCCTCCTTAATTATTTCTTAAAAAAGAACTTCGGACCTGTGAGAGAGGAAATGTGACAAATTAAAGGGGTTTTTTCATATTTTGTTTGGATGATGTTGCCATCGCGAGTTCAAAATTATTGTGAGACAGGTAGAAAGAAATGGTGAAATGTTCAAAAAAAGGGGGTCCGGTTTTAGAGTCAACCCAAGTTGATTTTTGTGTGGACAGTGGAGTTAATTTGTCAACCCTAGTGGCTAATCGACCACAATCTTTTCAAATATGAAACGTGAGGACAATGGAAATCAAGCCGTCTCGGTGAAAATAAAAATAAAGAGAGTTTGAGGATACTGTCCAGATTCCAGAACCTAACTTGGTTGATTGATGGAAGAGAAATCACACCATGTTTCCCAGAGCGGGACCATGGAGTTTTGTTTAATTAAAAGATGATGAAGAGGAGTGATTTACCGACATCTTATCGGAGTCTTTTTCTAGGTCACAATCAGAAGACCTTAAGTGCAGGATTCACATTTGCAGTGCAAGGAGTCGGTGCGTTTGTCCTTGCATCGATTTTTCATTTCGTGTACATGATTGTTAGCCCTTGGCAGCTACCCCGGATCTCGGTACATTATTTTTATTTAAAATTATTTTAATTTGTTAACGTAAACAGATAAGAAACAATGTCTGAAGAAATAAAAAATAAAGGTCTAAAAATAGCTTCCCTCCCTTCAATTAACTTTCTTTAGTTCACAAAGTATCACCATTATAGATTCAAGCATTTATTTGGCTGTACATCTTTCCATTTCCTTAATTGTTTTCCATTTTTTTTAATATTTCTCATTAATAAATTTAATCTCTCTATAATACGTATCATTCATATATATATATATATCATCCCCTCCCAAATACAAATAAAAGCCTGAGCAGCTAGCAATGCGTTCTTACAAACCATGAAAGTCTACCTTTCCAGGCGCCCAAATCAAAGGAAAAATCGAATCCTCGTTTACATGGTAAGGAGGAGGATGGAGAAGAGGCAACAGCTTGCATTTCCAATTAGATACGTGATAGATTGCACATCCTTCTTCCTGTATTATCATAAATTCCAGAGTCCTTTTCCATTTATTTATATAAAAAAGAATATTAAATTCTTTCTCTCTCACAAGGTCTCATTTGTCAATGTTAGCGAAACGTGTTCCAGAGCAGATAATATTGGCAATCTTGTATTGTTGTGACAAATATCCTAAAAGTGAAGGGATGCTTTAACAGTGTTTTTCCTGCTTACATTTCACTTGGACTCCAGCAGTAAAATTATTAATTTACTCTTCACTCAAATAACAAATGGACTTACTTAGAATAGTATTAAGCTATGTTTGTTTTATATGAACATTGAAAATACTAAATTGTTTTTGGAGACAAAAAATGATGGCTTTAGTCAAATAGTATTATCGGTTTTAGATTAAAGTTGGATTACTAAAATACTTTTTAAACCAAAACAATCAAAGGATATTTATGTTTTTTTATATTGATTATTTTGTTATTTTTCTATTTATATCAATGGTATTATTTTATTTTATCATAATAAAATAATATTAAATTTCAAAAAGATGTTGGCATGGGTGTTGTACATGCTGACACATAGAAGACACCTGTGTATTTTAGGTGATGCTCCCCATTGTTAAACTTGATTATTCGACATATAGTTAGATGCGTTGTCATGTCCCTTTTCAACTAGTGTAGCGCGTGTCATCAATGAGTTGGTGGTTTGCTTTGGAGCCCTTTCTTTTTTCTCCTTTTCTTTTCTCTATAATCCCTAAAAAATTGCTAATTGATTTTCTTTGTTTTTTTAGTATTTATAATTTGACCTATTTTCTTTTAATTTTTTTTTTAATTTTTGGCATTGACTCTTTAACAAGATTTTTGTTTTCTTTCAATTTATTTCTTCAATTTCAATTTGTAATATATTAATACTTTTCAATTTGATCTTTATTCTTTTGATTTGTTATTTTTTTTACTTGTCCCTTTTATATAAATTTATTTTTTAAATTTCACCATTCGATCCAACTTTATTTTGTGTTATTTGTTTTTCAATTTGGTCCTTAATTTTTTTTTTGAGTTATTTTTCTCTTCAACTTAACCCTCCAAACAAAAATTTGTGTCATTTTTTCTTTTAATTTCTTTTTTTCATCCCTTTTCCTTTTGTGTAAGTGTTCTTTATTTTCGATTTAGTACTTCAATTTTAATTTTTAACATATATTTTTTTATTTGGTTTTTATTTTTTGGATTTCTCTCTTTTTTTCCTTAACTCTTTTATAAATTTTTTATTAGTTTTTAATCTCACATTTCAAACCAAATTTATGGTGTTATTTTTTTTTCAATTTTTCCTCATTCTTTTATTTTCTTTTAGTTATTTTTCTTTTTAATTTAACCCTTTAATCAAAAAAATTTAGTTCCCCTTAATTTTTTTATTATGATTTTTACCCTCATTATTTTAATTATTATTTTTTTATTTTAAATCATTTTTTTAGTTAATTTTTTTCCCCGTTATGTTTTTTAGTATTTGTTAACTTGACCTAATTTTCTTATCTTTTTTTTTTATCCAATTTCATGCTTTCAATTTTTTTTAAAGTATAATAATATTTTTTTAAAGTATTTTGTTTGGTTAATATCACTTTTTTTTATTTAATTAAAAGAAAATCAATTTATTAATCTCAAGTCGATATTATAACTCAAATTATTAATATTGTTTTTTTGAAAGAAAATTCAGACCCGCTCGTGACTAGTCACTACCAGGCACTCTTGGCGTGAAAACACCAACTTTAATGCATCCAGTCAATTTCTATGCCCCACAAGAATCAAAATGGGAAATATCTTTGTCGTAAGAGGATTGGGCACGTGGCAAAAAAGACAAGCAACGCCCACTGCATCTAACTCAACACAACAAGCTACCATTAAAGAGGAGCACAATGGCACGGGCTGGATCACAGAAGTTGTCAAAACAGCCATTACCAAAAGCTTCCTCTCCCTTTCTCTCCTCTACTGATCTATCTCCAAATGCAACAAAACATGTCCGCAAAAAGACCACCTAAACTAGCCATTTCCATCTTCGTCTTCCTCCTTGTACTCCTCCATGACCAAATCCATGCAAGCCCAATAAAAAATGTTGTGGTATTAGTGATGGAAAATCGTTCTTTTGATCACATGCTAGGCTGGATGAAGAAAATCAACCGTGAAATCAATGGTGTTGATGGCACTCAATGGAATCCACTGAACATAACGGATCCAAATTCACCAAAATTCTTCTTCAATAACCAAGCTCAGTATGTTGACCCTGATCCTGGCCACTCTTTTCAAGCAATAAGGGAGCAGATATTTGGGTCTGAAGACACGTCCAAGAATCCTCCTCCCATGAACGGCTTTGCTCAGCAGGCTTTCTCTATGGACCCATCAGCCAACATGTCCCGGGACGTGATGAACGGATTCGAGCCTGATATGCTAGCTGTTTACCGGGCACTTGTATCGGAATTTGCTGTCTTTGACAGGTACAGCCATTGCTTTTTGTCTGTCCAAATTTAACCAAGCTACGTGCTAACGATTCCATTTTTCAAACTAAACACTGGTTTTTACTCTATCCACAATCATATAGAATGGATATATGATCCAATAATGTCATGATTAATCTCAGGACTGTACCAATGGCATATTCTAGATGGGATTTAACCATAAGAAAAAGCAGAGAGAAAAAAGATTGCTCAACGGATGATTAATTTTCGTCTCCAAAAGCCTCCTTCATCTTCTCTTTAGTTCTTACACATGCCATGTGCAGTTAGTAGGAAACCGATTTTTCTTTCTTTCTTTTGTATAAAAAAAGGGGAAGATTTTTTATTTTAATTATAGAAATCTATGTTGCTTAAGGGGCCTTTTGTCTGTAACCCTCCATATACTGGAAGGAGAACGTTCCTCTAGCCAGTCTATCTAGTCATCTACATACATAATTTTTGTGAAAAAAAAACTGAAAGTATTAAATTAATTTGTCGACTATGAAATACCCACTTAGCTATAATTTTGCAAGTACATGTAAAAGCACATGCAATGTTCAATTAACAACAACCATTCCGGTACTGGCAGGTGGTTTGCTTCGGTTCCATCATCTACACAACCCAACCGGCTCTTTGTGCATTCAGGCACGTCTGCCGGAGCCACCAGCAACATCCCGGCAATGCTCGCTAAGGGGTACCCTCAAAGAACAATTTTCGAAAACCTTGACGATGCTGGAATATCTTGGGGAATATACTACCAGAACATCCCGGCCACATTGTTTTATAGGAACCTAAGGAAGGTCAAGTACACTGCTAGATTCCATCCTTATGACTCGTCGTTTAAGAAGGATGCGAAAAAAGGCAAGCTTCCTGGTTATGTTGTGATTGAGCAGCGGTACACGGACTTGAAGACATCCCCCGCCAACGATGATCATCCTTCCCATGATGTTTATCAAGGGCAAATGTTTGTCAAAGAGGTGCTCGCCATTTTTTGTTTTACATATATTTTGGACAGTCATTCACGTGCATGTAGCTGGTTCTACCAGTCTTCTACGTTTTATTTTTATTTTTACAAGAGCACCGTTGTTGAGATTGTCCTAGTTTTTTTCCTTGAACATGTCTTCTCCATCCCCCCTCCCCTCTCAATCGCAAGAAACATTTTTGTAATTCTGGAGATTGCAGGTGTACGAGACACTAAGGGCAAGTCCACAGTGGAACGAGACACTGTTAGTAATCACATACGACGAGCATGGTGGGTTCTACGATCACGTGGCTACGCCTGTAATTGGGGTCCCTAGTCCGGACGGGATTGTGGGACCAGCGCCTTTTTTTTTCAAGTTTGATAGACTCGGGGTTAGAGTTCCCTCTATCATGGTCTCCCCGTGGATAGAGAAGGGCACCGGTAAGTAGCACATCACTTTCAGAGGGAATTCCGGCATATAATACTTGCTCTGTGGGCATTGATTCATAGCATTATCATAGACGTTTAAGGGCTAGCTTTAACTTAAATGTCACCCAGCCATACCTTCATGAAGATGTGTTTCGAAACGTGATATAAATTGTGTTTTTAAAAGTTTTAAATTTTTTTATTTAAAATAAATTTTATATGTTAATATTAAAAATAATTTTTAAAAATAAAAAAAATTATTTTACTATATTTATAAATAAAAAATATTTTAAACTAATAAACTAGCCTATTTTACAGAGCTTTTTCATAGAAAAAGAGAAATAGGTGACCACCTGCTTCTTTTTGTGTTTTTCGCACTCGCCCATTGTCAGTGCGTGAAATGAAATCCTCGTGGATGACAACCAGGCTAGCGAAAAAGTGACAAATACCAATTTCTCACTTCCCTTGTTTTCATCGACCAACGTACATGTCTTAATGTGAGGAGATTAATTATGTCTGGAGAATCAAGATCTTGTGTGTGATTTTCTCAAATGGAAGGCAAGGAAAATTGTCGATGTATAGCATCATCGTGTAATCATTTTGCTGATAATTGACTGGAGGAGTGTTGACCTATCATGCTGGAAATGAGAAATTAACTAAAAATTGATGGATGTTGCTTTGTCATGGTGGTGCAGTTGTCCATGGACCCAATGGGTCACCATTTCCAACGTCAGAATACGAGCACTCATCCATTCCTGCGACGGTGAAGAAGCTCTTCAACATGACCACTTTCTTGACAAAGAGGGATGAATGGGCCGGTACCTTTGAAGGCATCGTACAGACTCGGACTGAGCCTAGAACTGATTGCCCAGGTTAGCCACCTTAACTCGTTTTCCAGGCTTGGAATACGTGAGCTTTTTGCTAACGATTGTTCTTGTTCTCGTCCCCTCTCCTGAATAGAGCAACTACCGATTCCAACTCGGATCAGGAAGAGCGAGCCCAATGAAGATGCCAAGCTTACCGAATTCCAGCAGGAGCTACTACAGCTTGCAGCTGTGCTAAAAGGAGAGGATACTTTGACGAGTTACCTTGAAAAGATAGGGAAGGAAATGACAGTCAAGCAAGGGAATGATTACATGGAGGATGCAGTGAAACGATTCTTGGAAGCAGGCCTTCATGCTTCGAGGATGGGAGTTGATGAAGAACAAATTGTTCAAATGAGGCCCTCCCTCACTACAAGAACATCCAAACCCACAACCAATCAACCATGATGATCTTTGTTACATGCTCAGCAACATTAGCAATTGTATACACAGAAAAATACATAAACAATTGTGAAACAAATAAAGGTTTCTCCATTTCTTGCTGTACTGATACTGTTTTATAATGAAATCAAGCTCAGGAAGACTACAAGATCACAGAAAAAAAAAAATCCATTACCCTAATACATCCAGAAACATTTTAATGGATGTCGACAAATTAACAAAACACAATTGCATAGCAATATTCCAGGGCTCATGCATCCTAGAGCTAATGCTTGCAGAACAAGAGCACCAAGAAGTTCACTTAAAACATGACAGCAAGAGGATTCCGTAGATGAACCACTAGAACTTGCACCTCTACTACAGTCGGGCACACTCTTCTTGTTTAGATATATGCTTTTCACTATCTCAGAGTAATGTCCGGGGGGAATCAGCAGGAACAATGGACTACATTAGTGGAAATTAGGCCATTATTAACTAAAACAACAACATGAAAGACGACCTCAGTCTACTGAAATGTCTTCAAACAGAAATAGTCGTACAAATGCCAATCAAATTAACCTGCCCGTTGACTTTCAGCCACGGTTAGCACAAGACAACTTACTTCACCATCGTTTCATAAACAGCAAAGATTACTACGAACTGTGAAAGCAAGAAATTCCCAATTTACAGGTCTGAAACATTCAAAATTCAAAACTCAGCATTATTTCAAGTGTAGCAGATATGTGTACAAAAAGAATCCAGAGTCCTTCATGATCAATTCACGAAGTGTCACTAACCAAAGACCCCCCTGTTTTGAAGGCATTCCTATTTTCCTATACCACTATTCTGTTATCTTGTAGATAGTATGGGTGAATCTCTCACGCAAGAGATTTGCATTGAACCAAGGATCAATGAGCTTATGATCCAGATCTCAATCTCAGCCACTGTTTAATGAGTCCCAGCCAGGAATGTTAGCTGTAGCCTCATTAACCATCGTTACAAGTCTCACCTGCAGAGAATCATAATAAATGGATCATTAACTCCATGAGAAAGACAGAGAGAGAAAAAAAGTGCCTTCACTTCCATGGCATACTATGAGAATAAGGTAAAATGATTCATAACCCAGACAGGAATCATCATGTTAACTATCAGTTCCCATGGCACCAGTCACTACAAATAACAGAAAATATCGCAGAACCCTTTACTTCACACCAGATAACGATGTCATCAGAGACCAAGAATACTTGAACAACTCAATGCAGGTATGTTTTGGTTTCTTTTCACCTAGGATGCTAAGATCCATGTAATTTGAAATTTGGATGGAGACCAGATAAGGTTTTTGCTCTAGACTATAAAACATAGACAGACAGTTTCACATTGCAAGTGATCAGGATGGCCATCACGCCAAGGTGATATGTACACATGGTTTCATACAAACTATTGTTTTTATGTAAAGAAATTTAATCCATGTATCATGGGAATATTATGGGCATCTTTTCAGGGAAATCATACATGTACAATGCAGTGCCACAGTATCTGCCCTTCAAATTCCTTCTCGACAAGGTCTGCCTAAGATGACAATTCCTCGATCATCTTCAGTGTATGGGTAAAGCCTAATTGGCTTCTAATTCAAACATACCCCTCGAAAAGCAAGTTCATTATAGCAAGAAAACAAATTGTACAATAACGCAATGCGTTGTAGTTCCAGGCAGGCTTCATTTTAACATTTTCCCTCTAAGCCCACTTATCAAACATGAATCTTCTGACATTCATATAATATGATTTCCCAAATGGTCTGAAAGATCTAGTTGTGAACATACCACACTTTCAGGAACTCCTGGTGGGGGCAGGGAAAGGTTCTTTGGTGGAGGACCACTGAGATAGGATCTCTTGTCAAACCGCCATTCTCCAATCTTTCCATATGTTAATTCTCCCTGAGAATAACAAATCATAATCAACAAAATAAGAATCAAATATTGGTTGTCTAAGAAACAACTTGTGAACATTTGCAGGAAAAAAACAAAGAAAAATAGAAGGTGAAGAATAACAGTTAAAACATCAAAATCAGAAAAGATAATTATAAATCAGAAAAGATCCCTTCTTTTACCTTCATATTGTAGTCGCATCCATAAGTGTAATGGATAATAAATCTCTTCCCAACTTCCAAATCCCATGGTGGCTGAAACATACATGGATATAGGCAATTCTGAATGAGTGACTTTAAGAAATAGAGAGTTATAAGAAGCATTACCATAAACCACAGGTACCTGTAGCATAAAGTTTTCATGGAGTATATGCCTCACACCATGCAATGCTGATGCTACAGCATAGGCATACCTTAGATCAACAAAGATATGTGAGCAACATTGAATATATACCAACCATTCAAGATCTAAATTCATTAGCAAAATAGAAAGAATCCTATCAAACATTACTCACATTTCAAGCACCCAACCAAATGCCTTATCAGTCTCTGGGTCATCTTTCATTCTTAGTGAAACATTCACCCATGTTGGTGAAATTTCCTCCAGCAGTGACTGTAAAGATAAAGTGTAGCACCAAATGTTAATAAGCAAAACTGTTTAGAGTTAAAGCAAATATCCCATCCCAATGGCTACGACAATAGTAACATTTTGAGAAGGACAATGGCATGTCAATGATCAGCACTTCATGTCTTTCCAACTGAAATTCAAATTATATTCCCACAATAATGAGCCCTGATAACTAAAATGGAAATGCATAAAATTCTCAGAAGTTTAAATGGTTTAAACAGGCTATAAATGAAATAAAAGGAGTACCTTTTTTATTATTACGGGAGAATTGCCGATTGGATCAATGTCGGTCACAGGACCCTTCTCCTCGGGATAAAACTTTCGAACAATTTTCTCGCGTTCAGTTGGTTTAATATAGAAAAATGGATACCCTGCTGGATTATCTCCATGTGCCAAGTTAGGCAAAGGATTTGCAAATATGTGGTCAGGTTCTGCCATTAGAATGTATCTGTATCAATCACAAAATGCTTCTGTATCAATCATACAATCACTAAATTTCAGATGTCATAACGAAAGAGCAGGTATAAAAAGGAAACTGTGAACCATAGCTTTAAACACTTACTCTTCCTCAATAGTTGCTTTTTCCAGCCATTGCACAAAAGCCCACGGTCTATTTAAGACAATATAGCCCTGGATAGAGCATGAAATGGCTATGTGAGCAAATTATGTTAACTAATTATTGATAATTTGATAGAAGCAAACCATGAGCATTGACTGCTTTTGTACTAATATTAGGAAGAGCCACAGATTTGGTATGGGAAACACATTAAATGTCTACATCATTATTGATAGAAATCAATCTAAAACCAAGATACTTGAGAAATGTCAAGATTTCTGATAGCCCCAGAAATAATTGAGTAAAATGAAAATTGAACCTGTATATAGTTCATGTTATTGATGAAACACAATACTTCCAGGATCCCTCATCAATTCACCAGGAACACTTTTAAATTAACAAGGTAACAACGTGTAAACAAGCCAAGGAGAACAATAAAAAATGACTAAGAGGCATTTCCTAAAGCAAATTCAAGGTCACAATAATTTTAACTTTGAAATCAATATGTAACAGAATAAAAGCTGAGAAATAAATATAAGCAACGGCGGCAAAAGCAAAAATAAAAAATTCTTACCCGATCTAAGCCCTCCGGAAGAGGATCGACAACAAAAGTTGGAATCTCGTCCATCAAATGATCACCTCTTCCCGAATGCAACACTCGAGTAAACTTTCCCATGTCTGATCCTGGCATGTTTTTCATCTTCTTATACCAATAATACATAATCCGGCATTGCCATTGACTATATGGAGCATCAGTAGCCGTAAGGGCAACATGGAATTTCAAATTTGACTTCCCTAATTTCCTCAAATTGGTTGGCATCCGTATTACAGGATCAGGAATCCCTGATCCAGCTCCTGAACTAGAATCCTTATATTGTATTACCAAAGTCAACAAGTTATACATCGCAAAGAAAAGTCCTAGTGCCAAAAGCACCAAAAGCAATGGCGACGCTCGCCCCATATTTTTTCTCCCAATCATCTCGAGCCCCCAATATACAGAAACTAAATTCCAACTCTCTTCACAATTCACAAAGCCAAACAGAACCTCAATTATGCTATCTACAATAGCATATAAATAGAAACCCAGATATTAACATTTAAACCACTCCAATTCACATCTCCAACACACAATTTCACCAACGAAAACCCCACTATCTTTTCAAAACATCAAATGGTTCGATCATAAAGCTAAATAAAAAGCCAAGAATCAATCTGCATTACAGTAACAATAAAGAAACAACGAGTCAATAATATAACACAAAAACAACTCAATTCTCATCATCAAACAAAACTAAAACTTGAAACAGAAAAAAGAAAGAGCACAAATCGTAGTGTCAAGCACGTATAACAGCAATGCAAAAACAAGGTCCAGAAGTACGAAAAAAAATCATTAAAAATGAAAATCCATGCAAGAATCAGAATTCAAGTTCATAAAGACAACCATAAACAAATACACAGATCTGATGAAGGGTTTTTCTTTTTCTGTTTACCTGGAGAAAGAGAAGGAAAAAACGTAGATTATGGGTCATGTCAACGCTTTGTTAAATGCAAAATGAATAACGTGGAGAAGGCTCGGTTGACAAGTTGCAAAACTGAGAAAGTGGGTGGAAACTGAATGCTTAATAAATTATTCATTTTTAAGTTAAGAATAACTAAATAAATAGCGGTGTTTTCAAATTTAATACATATTAATTAGTTATTACAACCTGCAAATATGGGTGTACTTTGGTGGTGGCTGATGTGTTGGTGATGGCTCGATTGAAGGATGAGGCGACCTTTTGGATTTAAGGATTTTGTTTTTGTTTTTGTGTTAATTTGAGCTTCTAAACTTGTCCCATTCTTCTCTTAATTTTAATCTTATTGTACAGCAAACCACGTAAAAGAAGGAGAAATGATTGGGAAAAGGATCATCACCTCGCAGCCAGGACAAAGATAGTGAGTTTTAGACTAGGTTTTGTTCTTATCTTTCAACAAAGGGTGAGTGCTTTCATCCTTCCTAAAATAATTAAAAAAGAAAAAAGTGTTTTAAGATTGCAAGTCCATTATACTTTTGTGAGTGCCAATCTAGGCCTTTTTTTTTTTTTGTCATTGTGGTAGATAAAATCATGCTATTTGAGTTGAAAATTACATGTAAAGTTTTTAAAATATTAAAGTGTATGTTAGTGGTTGATTTTTAAAGTGTATTTTTATATAAAAATATTTTAAAATAATATTTTTTTTATTTAATAAAAATTATTTTTACTATGAGTACATCAAAATCATTTAAAAAAATAAAAAAATTTATTTTTTTTAAAAATACAATTTATTTAAACTATGTTTTTATTTATTTTTGTTTCTAATTTGTCGGGGTGCTTTTGAGTTGAAAATTACAAGCAAATCTAATAAGGTTTTTTTATTAAATGTTGGGGAGTATTTTAGAGGTTGTTTTTAAAAGTGTTTTTTATTCAAAAATACTTAAAATAATATATTTTTTTATTTTTTAAAAAATTATTTTAACCATAAACACATTAAAACCATTTAAAAATATAGAAAAAAATTATTTTTTTTTGCCGAGCAAGTATGTAGAAAAAGCTAACACAAATTGAAGGCGTATCGTGAAGGGGCATGCTCTTCTATATCTCCATAAATCTAAGAATTTTTGCTTTCATTGTATTATTTGATTTACGCACTGGAACTGATAACATTCAAGATTATACATGAAAGATCCTTTTTTAGCTTTCTTTTTAGCCATATATCTTTTATTACTAGGAGGTTCCTCCTATTAGTTCGACTATATATTCTGAAATTTTATTAAAAATGGGAGGCATATGGATTGGTTCGAATAAATATGGAATTGTTATACCATGCCCATTTTATATTTTCTTCTTGGTTGATAATAGTAGGCGCAATACAAGTAGTTTGATAAGTGATATAAGACTCAACAAGACCATTTTACAATTATAGGAATTTGCTCTATAAGTGATATAGGACTCAACAAGGTCATTTTATAAGTAATATCTTATGAATTTATCGGTGTTGTGTTTTTTTTTCTTGTCAGGAATAAGTTATGATAAACTACGTCTTGTTTTTCTTAACGAAATGGACGGACTGACTACCCTAATGCCAAAATATTCAGCCAAAGCTGCTCCTGTATAAGGAGCAAGACATTGTAGTGCAGCCGGGGAATCCACTGTTTGGGCTACCACAATAGTATACTCCATTACTCCTCTTTCTTGTAAAATAGTTACTACATGAGCCATAGAAGATGCTTTTTGACCAATAGCTATATAAACACACATTACATTTTGTCATTATTAATTGAGAATTGTATATGTGGCTGCTATTATTTTACTGGTCTGCCTGTCCCCAATTATTAATTCTTGGTGACCACGTCCTATCAATAACAATAAGTTCTATTTGAAAAGGCTTATGTATGAAATGCCTCGAAATAATCCCTAGAGCGGGAGAAGAGAATTAATTAATCGAGATTTAGAAGATGAAATTGCACCTCGACCACACGACTCCTTGTTCAATTCTTTCGAAGTTATTGGACCCTTTTCATCGATTGAGAAGCTTCTTTCTCTATCCACTCAGTCCCAAATAGTAACTAAGACAAATTCAGTCACGTTTTCATGTTTCAATTGAACACTTTTTTATTTTATTATTATTATTCTTAAAAGAGAAGATTTTTCATTTTACCAAACATATACGGATCCAATCACAATCTTACAATACACTTGATATTAAGGAATTTTTTTTAAAAAAATTAGGTTCTATAGAGCGATTCCCGTTTTAGTCGATTTTGTTCAATTCAAAGATTGACAAAGAAAAAAATATTAATAAAGAATAAATTACATGAACTTTAGATGAACCAAAACTTATATTTCCATGTAATGATTTAGACTAAAAAAAAGTGGTTGTTGAACCTGAGTTTTTTTGATGCATACAAATATTTTTCTTGGAATGTTGATACGTAACTAATGAAATGCTTATAGTATAGCCATTCTTCAATAAAATAATCTTGTCTAATATTGGTATAAGTTATCTTTCCTTCGTGTTTGACTATAGCAGGAACCCTGAATCTAGAGCCACGCTAATTAAGAATGTTCAACTGGAAGGTACTCAAATTGGGATAATAATTCCATATTTATTCGAACTAATAGGAGAGAATTACCTTTAAAAGTACAAGAAGAACTTAATAGCATGAACCAAAAACTCAACATTTCTACTATAAGAATTGAAAACCATTACATACACTCAAATGTTCTTACAGAATTTACAGCCGGACAATTAAAGAATCGAGCTAATGCAATAAAAAAAACTATTGAATAAATGGATTGTCTTCCTACCCTTATTAAGATTGATTCATCTGGTTTTAACCGATGCATTAGCTTTTCTTTTACAAGATGTCCTGACACCCCTTTCTTCAAACTTCAAAAAAGAGGAGCTACATGTAACTACAGATATCATAGCTTTAGATGCTCCTACTTTAAACGTCCATGGGCGATACTCTCGATACAGCCAGCGGATAGGGATAGGAAGAGGTAAAAAGGCGTAGCATAGCTTTCAGGGAAACTCCTTAACACAGGAGTATCGGAAATGGAAATACAGATCAAATACCTTCTGAAGCGGTGTTCCCTACATACAGTACGGTGGGGAAGCGGGAAGAGACGGAGGGCTAATTAGAATATGCAACAGCGCTTAGCCCCTCCTCAACTCAGCCATACAAGCCTTTCTAGTTATCCTATACCTTATGTGCTCAGTTACACGGTTACACGACCTCGACTCTGGGCGTCCCCCTTAACCAACTATCCTTCTTTCCACGGACAGGCAGGTTAAGCTGACTAGCTGCCGTCGCTTTCAGATTCAAGGAAATTTTAACATAATATACATGAACCGCCAATATTTGGAGTGAAGTATCCAGAGAAGAGAAAGAATTCTCCAAGAACCGTGCAGATGAGTGAATTTCCTGAAGTAAAGTCAGGAGAGACTGCACTTGGGAAAAGCACTAGAGAACTAGCCATCAGGACAATAAGCCACACCACAAATGCGAAGAATGCGAAGGCAGCAATGGATGGATTAAGCCCCACAATCCAGTACACAGGGCCGGCGAAAAGAATAGCCACTGCAAACAAGAAAGGCAGAAAGACGATGCTGTTGGCAATCATGTAGGGGGATATATTATATATAGGCTCCTCTTGAAGATTCTTTCGTCAGAACACACCTCTCCTCAAGTTATATGGGAAGAGCTTCCACTGTCGAAGAAAGGAGAAAACTAAGACTAAATGTAAAGAGGCCTAATCGCTCAGCAACTCTCCCTTCATCCTTCCCCACCTTGATATAAACACCTGCCTAACCCAAAGCCTCTAAACATGGCTTGCGTAGTTTTTGCCAAGAATAGCTGCTTTGTTCTATAAATGATCTTCCTAGATCTTGATCAGAGAAACATGATTTCAGACAAATTGAAGAAGGAACAGAAGCCTGAATATTTGCTATCAATACCTTGTTGGGTTTGGACAATTTCTTCCTGGGGCCAAATTGTGTAGGAATATGGTTCATTATTTTCTAGAGTAGGTGTGTACATTTTGGATTTTGCATCTTCTAGTGTATTGATAATTTCCATTGCGAACTCCAGAGCATTTAGTTGCAATGGAATTTGGAATCCCAACTTGGTTATTTGGTTATGGTTTCCTCAAGTGATTCCAGGCTGCCATTATACACAACTGAACCGTGAGACACGATTAAAAAATTGGGAATGTATCGAAGAATTCTAAGCTCGGTTGATGGATAGACAACACCACTGTCCTTCGCTTTGCTTTTGCCATTGATGAAAGTAGTTCAATCACTTGAAGAGCTGAAGTGCTGTCTAGGCCGGAAGTTGGCTCATCAAGGAGTAAAATTGGTGGATCATGAATCATGTCAACCCCAATTGACACACTCTTTCTTTCTCCACCAGGAATACATCTACTCTCTTCATCGCCAACAAAACAATCTGCAACATGGAAAAGGCCAAGCTCATGCATCAAGCTCTCCACCCTCTCTTCTCTCTCTCTCTTTTGATGATAGGTTGCAGATATTCGATTCAAACGTTAGCTCAACGTGCCTCATCTAACGCATAATTTATTTTGCTCACATCCAAATCATAAAAAAAATTGATATTGTTTACAATAGTTGAACTTGAAGTGAAGATTTGGAGACTTTCAGATCTTGAGTTAAATAATTGAAATTGAAATAGTTGTCAAAATTTCATTTGACCAATCTTCTATCCCATTTCAACAATTTCTGAACTTAGGAACCTTCAAATTGGAATTCCAAACTAAACTCATTGGGCTGAGATGTCTTAGCGTGGAGACGCTAGCTGCTGCAACAATTTTGCAGTCCTATCTCGTGAAAGCCACGATCCACATGGTATCTTTTTTACTCATTACTGGGCAAAACTCTAAAACCTCGATACATGAGGCCAATCTCTACCTTTCTTTTTTAATATTCCTTTTCACCTTTTCTCCTCTTGAGCCTTTCCAGATTAGTACCAAAATTCCCTTTTATTGCTTATCCTCAATTATATTATTTAATTTCCAAGATAGACATTCTTGAGATTATGCACAGTAGACAGACAAAATGGACGAAGTGAGTTGATAGCTACCAACTGGTTGATGTAACAAAATCGAAGCCAAAAGGGAGACAGAACTACTTGCAATTACATTCAACAAATTAAAGCAAACGAAGCTAAATTATAATCTACTGGACTGATATATATATATATATATATATATATATATATATATATATATATATATATATATTAAATCGAAGAGTTACTTAAGTGCACGATCCAATAATTGTAAATAACATAAAATACTAAAATACGAGAGGGATGCCAAAAACATCTGGAGGTGATCAAACCGGACTAGAAAAAAGCGAAGTGATCCTGTGTCCTGTCAAGTTGTTAAATCTAATCATTTAGTTTAAATTACATGAATATGATTCAATGCTAATAACTTTTTTATTTTTTATATATATAAGTTCTCATCTAATTTGATACATTGAATTCAAATCTAACAATAGGAATTGGAACATGTTCCTTTAAGAATATCCAAATCCATGATTTAGAATATATGAAAAAAATAAAAAAACTAAATTATTTTTGTTTTTGTTTTTATTATATACTAAACTAAATGATATTCTTTCAATAATTTAAATTTAACTAATACGAAAGTATTTCAATTAGTTTTTTTTAATGTTTTGAAATTATACATTTTGAGTTACAGTTACACTATCTTATAATTACAATTACTATCAGATAAATGAAAAATTTTTTTATAGCATATTAAATAAATTCATTTCTTGGATATCAATCATTAAATAGAACCCAATTCTATTTTGGATTCTGCCATACGAGGCCCAAGGCTAGCCTTGGACCATGCCTTCCAGTGCCCATGCCAAAGAGCTACTTGATACTTGGACTGTAGCACAGAAGAAGCAGGCCAAGCGTCATGTGGTGTTTGGGTTGTCCGTCCTTATTAAGAAACCCAAGCGTCACATGTTCTAAAGTGATTTTTTTTTATATAGCAATAACAGTTTTTTTTAAATTTATTAATGATGATAATAATATTTATACTCTTATAAATTTTAATGAAAATACTAAAATTTTTATAATACAAATAATAATATTTTTAGTAGCAATAATATGAATTATTGTAAAAATAATATTATTTATAACACCAAATATAATAATATTTTAGAGACTAATACTATTAATTATACTAAAAAATAATATTAATAGAACAAATAATAATAGTTTTGAGATCAATACTATTAATTAGACTAACAAAATAATAATATTTTTACTACCAATACTATCAATTATACTAAAAAAATCTATTAAGAAATAATATAATAATAATTTTAATATTAATTATACTAAAAAAAAATATTAACAAAACAAACAATAATATTTTTACCATTAATTTAATTATAATAATAAAAAATAATATTTTAAATACAATTATACTAAAAATACAAGTAGCTTAAGCGCCATGTAGTGCTTGGACTGCACCTAAGAGAAATGAAATCAAGCGCCACATGGTGTTTGGGTGGCTAATTGTGGGCGTGGGAGCCAAAGCGTCACATGCGCTCTTAGTTTGCCACATCACCCAAGGCCGGGTAGACCAAACACCAGGTGGCGACGCGCCTGGCGCCTTGGTCTGCCCCCAGCCCCAAGGTTGGGCAGACCAAGCGCCAGGGGGCTTGCCCTCCAGGCTGGCACCCCTGCTCTCCAGCCCAATCACACCCCTGCTAAACAATGCAGTTCACAGTGAAAGTACTCACAATGCATCCACAATGCAGCACAGTGCAATCCACAGTGAATTCACTTACAGTGAACAGTATTCCGCACTACAGTGAAACACTGATAAATTTTAGTTATAGTTAATGAACCAACTCCATTTAAAAGGTCATTGCATGAAGTTACAACCGAAAATAGGGATATATCCCTTTTATTGCCCAACCCTAGTTTGGGCTAGGACGTGTCCGCGCCCAGCTCTAAGTTGGGTGTGAAACCCTAGAAAATTTATGATTTAAATATGCAGATGTATAACCTGCCATGTAAACGTAAGACTGAAAGTGATATATAATGGAGGGGATGACCTCCATAAAATGAATTTTGTTTTAGAATTCATAAAGACAAAGAAACTGGTAACGTGTTTTGATGAATAAAATAATGAGAGAAATGACAAAATGAATATATTCCAAAATAATAAAATGACCTTAAAGGTTTAGAAGGATAATTGATATTATTTTATGTGAAGATTGAACAAGAAAATTTGGATAGTTGACGAAAAGTCATAAACTGACCAATTTTACATTAGAAAGTAGAGCTCTCAATCCAATCGTCGGATTGGGATGAAATTTTGCATGAAGTCTATTAATCTGTTTTCCTACATTGGTGAAAGATATCATCCCAATGAGAGTTTGGTAAAGACTAACGATTTAAGCAGAAACAAACCGGATGGTTTCCATGAAAAAAAAAAACAAATAATATATAAATACATAAATGAGGGACATAAAGGTAATTAGTAAAACAATAGTGCCTTTAAAAACAGCAAAAGGCCACCAGATTTTAAAAAAAAGAGAAAAAGAGAGAAAGAAAAACGAAAAGGGGTGAGAGACAATAGAGAATTCGGTTACATAGAGGTGCAGGATTTGGATGAACCAATAATGCTTCGGTGGCCATATCTCTTGAATCCACCGTTGGATCATGTTGAGTTTTGGATATATTGTTCTTCTCACAGTCCTCTATAAACTGACCGGAGGGATTTGAAGGAGCATAATCCATTGAGCAGCCATCATCATCGGAAGTGTCCTGGAAAACAAAAGGAAATATACCTGCAGGGCAGTTTTGGTCGCCGGCCGATTTCTCTCTCTTCCATCGTTGGATCGTGCCTATTTTTGGATATGTGATGCACCTAGATGTGACCTACATTCTAGACGGTGAAGATCGGAAACGCACTCTCCGGCAAGGTTTGGTTCATGTTGAACAGTAGCTCATCCATTTTCAGGTTAGTTCGGTTTTATTCAAATCTATGGAGATCCAATCGTTGGATGATTTTGATTTTGAGATATATTGTACACAACACAATGATATATATTCTGACCGTTGAGTTCAAGGAAATAATCAAAGGGGGATGAGTTGTTGCTATTTGAATCTATTACTAGTCTTAGTAAAACATTTAGGAAGCTCGATTTAATTACATGTTTTGATGAAATTAGAATTGTGTGGGTGTAGGGTTTATGTAAGAGATAATGGTAAAATGTGCTCTTGTTATTAGTGTTGTTATAGATTAATTGTGTTGTAAAATGTGTTAGGGAAGTTTTGAAATTTGGATGAAAGGATGACAATAGAGAATTCGGTTACATAGAGCTGCAGGATTTGGATGAACCAATAATGCTTCGGTGGTCATATCTCTTGAATCCACCGTTGGATTATGTTGAGTTTTGGATATATTGTTCTTCTCACAGTCCTCTATAAACTGACCGGAGGGATTTGAAGGAATATAATCCATTGAGCATACATCATCATCGGACGTGTCCTGGAAAACAAAAGGAAATATACCTACAGGGAAGTTTTGGTCGCCGGCCGATTTCTCTCTCTTCCACCGTTGGATCGTGCCTATTTTTGGATATGCGGTGCACCTAGATGTGGTCTACATTCTGGACGGTGGAGATCGGAAACAAACTCTCCAGCAAGGTTTGGTTCATGTTGAACAGTAGCTCGTCCATTTTCAGGTTAGTTCGGTTTTATTCAGATCTATGGAGATCCAGCCGCTGGATGATTTTGATTTTGAGATATATTGTACACAACACAATGATATATATTCTGACCGTTGAGTTCAAGGAAATAATCAAAGGTGGATGAGTTGTTTCTATTTGAATCTATTGCTAGTCTTAGTAAAACATTTAGGAAGCTTGATTTAATTACATGTTTTGATGAAATTAGAATTGTGTGGGTGTAGGGTTTATGTAAGATATAATGGTAAAATATGCTCTTGTTATTAGTGTTGTTATAGATTAATTGTGTTGTAAAATGTGTTAGGGAAGTTTTGAAATTTGGATGAAGGGACATTGAGTTCGTTGATTTAATGGATATATGTTTTTAGACATTAAAAAGGATTGGGTCTAGTGGTAATTGAAAGAAAACTTGAAGAAATCTTTATCCTTCATTTAATGCAAAGATTCGGCCTAGATATATAAATGAGAGGAAGAGCTTAATTGTTTTAATTGCTATGGAATTTGAGTTGAATGAGGTTAAAATAGATATGAAATGAATTGGTAAAGGTTTATATGGAATAAATAAAAAGGGAATCATCCCTCACCATGAATGAAGGCATTCGGCCAAATGAAGAAGAAATAAGGAGATAAGACTTTGATTCATTTTCTATGAAAACTAGGTATGGATACATATATTTGTATAAAGAAAATTAGGTAGAGTGTCAATTGGAAGAATTTTAAAAAGATTCAAATTCTCATCATAATATGGAATCCAACCAAAAATGAAAATCTTGAACTTGAGTTTATTCGACCTAATGTTATGGGGATTTTTATGGGATTGTGGTTTGTTGAATGTCAAATGAATTGTGTTATGTTTGAAATAATAGATTAATGTGAGGAAAATGTCATTTTGTGGAATTTTAACGCTGTCCAAATGGATAATAAAAGAGGAGGAAAAGGTTAAATTAAGGCGTACATGGAATTATGATGAAAATATGTTGTTAAATTTACTTAAGATGAAGTAAAGTGGACTTATGAAAAAGAATTGGAAAACTCATCATGAAAATAAATAAATAAAAAATAAGGTCATTCGGCCAAGAGTTGGTTTGATAAGGAAAATGAATTAGTTTCAATGGTATGAATAAATGCAAGGATGTGATGTTACTAAGTCTGTACATGAGGGATTGAGTAGACAAAAAATAAAATAAAATAAATTAAGATTGTTAGGTCATGTTTAAAGATACTCAGTCTGGAAAAACAAGTCATGAAAAGAAAGGAAATAAATAAATAAATATGCAAATGCATGTGTCATGCGATTCTAAATTTAAATGAATTTTAGAATGGAATGTTCAATTATGGTGGAGCCACATTTGATATGTATCTTTAATGATACAGGAGAGATTGCAAAATCTGTTCAGTAGCATGGGACTTTTGCGCGAGTTCAAGCATTAGGTAGGTGACTTACTCCTTCCTTTTTCATACGTTGAATAATGAAATACTTTAACATGAATATTACCATATTGTGTTATAACCGATATTAGCTTGTTGAACGCTTAAATGTTGGCAAATGGTTGATTAGCTTCGGCTAATGGCATCCAAATGGATGACCGGGAAGAAGGACTGATTAGCTTCGGCTAATGACATCCAGATGGATGGCCGGAACAAACGAATGATTAGCTTCGGCTAATGGCATCTGAATGGATGACCGGGACGAAGGATTGATTAGCTTCGGTTAATGGCATCCGAATGGATGGCCGGGACAAAGAATGATTAGCTTCGGCTAATGGCATCCGAAGTGGATGACCGGGGTGAGTGAACGGTTAACCTCAGCAAATTATGCCTTAAGAGGATAGCCGGGTTTAAGATTATGGATGATTGTAAAACAATTAGTGCATCTATATGTACTATAAATTGTTTATACCAAGCACATGAAGAAATTATAAACATGGCTAACAAAAGAAGTTAGCCGGATGTTGGGAAATTCATATGAATTTACCGGATTGACTTTGGCAACCAAGATGGGTTAGCCAAAATTATTTGGTAATTAAAAGAATTACCGGGTTTATTGGTTAACAAGGAAGTTAACTGGATATTGGGTAATTCGTATGGAATTATCAAAATAATTGGCTAACAAAAGAGGTTAGCTGGATGTTGGGTAATTCGTATGGAACTACCGGATTAATTGGCTAACAAAAGAGGTTAGCCGGATGTTGGGTAATTCGTATGGAACTACCGGATTAATTGGCTAACAAAAGAGGTTAGCCGGATGTTGGGTAATTCATATGGAATTACCGGATTGACTTTGGCAACCAAGATGGGTTAGCCAAATTTATTTGGTAATTAAGAGAATTATCGGGTTTATTGGTTAACAAGGAAGTTAACTGGATATTGGGTAATTCGTATGGAATTATCAGAATAATTGGCTAACAAAAGAGGTTAGCTGGATGTTGGGTAATTCGTATGGAACTACCGGATTAATTGGCTAACAAAAGAGGTTAGCCGGATGTTGGGTAATTCATATGGAATTACCGGATTGACTTTGGCAACCAAGATGGGTTAGCCAAATTTATTTGGTAATTAAGAGAATTATCGGGTTTATTGGTTAACAAGGAAGTTAACTGGATATTGGGTAATTCGTATGGAATTATCAGAATAATTGGCTAACAAAAGAGGTTAGCTGGATGTTGGGTAATTCGTATGGAACTACCGGATTAATTGGCTAACAAAAGAGGTTAGCCGGATGTTGGGTAATTCATATGGAATTACCGGATTGACTTTGGCAACCAAGATGGGTTAGCCAAATTTATTTGGTAATTAAGAGAATTATCGGGTTTATTGGTTAACAAGGAAGTTAACTGGACATGGGGTAATTCGTATGGAATTACAGGATTGATTGACTAATAAAAGAAGTTAACTGGAGGCTGGGTAATTCGTATGGAATTACCAGATGTACTGGTAATCTAGGAAGGTTAACAAAAAATAGGGGTAATTATATGAACTTACCAGAATTATTGGCAATCGAGATGAGTAAGGTTTTGAAAAGAGTATGTGAATTAATTGATTGAAGTTAGAAATAGTAAATTCTAAATGTTATGAGCAAAATAATTGGAGATTAGAAGGGAATTGATAGATAATTGGTCACCATAATGATGGTGGCTAAGGGTATAAATTGATACCTGGCACTATGATGAGAGTGACCAAGGTTATGTGAAGGATGCTTAGTGACTGTAGTGTCGATAACTAAGATTGTATGCAAATAATACTTGGCAACCGTGAATACAATGCATATGATGTTAATAAGAAAAATAAAAGGGGTTCGGTACGAATGGAAGAATCAAATGACATTGATTAGCTATCCAGGTGTGGATTGCTAATGGTATCAATGAGGTTTTATCGGTGCCGGTATTTTTTAAATTGATTAGTCTAGCCCAATATTGGAAGACAAATGATGCTAATAAGATTTATTAGTTTCGGCGATTACCTTCTAGCAACAAATTCAGAAAAGGAAAATATTGATTAGCTATTCCAAAAGAATGAGATAAGCTAATGATACTAAGAAAGGAATATTTTGTTATCAAGTGAAAATTGATTTATAAGAAGATGGTGTTCGCAAACGGTTGAGTTGTGTTGAGATTTCCAAGATGGAATTATTCTTGGCAAATGAAATAGGATATTAGATGAATATTGGTAATAGATGGAAAAATATATGTTGTAAAAGAGGTTTATGATGAATTGTATATATCAAAAGAAATTCCATAGAGATTATTATCTGCCATTGTTATTACTTGTTACTATCTTTTATATTTATGTGTACACGTTAATTTCTATTTTCAGGTCCATCAGGGTCGCGTCAAGAATAATAGTAGTTTTAATATCTTTTGCTTTTGACCATGTAAATTATTTGTAAATTAAAAGACTAGTCTCATATAAAAAAAAAATTGAGATGTAATATTAATCCGTAAATTTGAATGTATGTCCTTACTCTAATGGTTGAAGCTCTTAGTACCTGTTTGATCATGCATGTTTCTAGATGGAATTGAATCTTTCATTTGAACTACATTGTAGATGTTTTGTTTTGTTGATAATGAGTTGGGTTGAGACCCAGGATGATTGGGTCGTGATTTTGAGTTATGAGATGTGAGTTATTAGAAGTGTAAACAGGGTTTATGTCGATAACTTGGGACCTACCAGTATAGAGGAGACTTTGCTGAAATTTTGGTGGAACCTGTATATATATATATATATATATATAAAAATTACCCGAAAAATTTCCAATGTATCACGAAATTGGATGTGGAAAAATCGGGGTTGTTACATTGGGTTTGGACTTGGGTCTGGGCACGACCGTCCCTAATCATCTTGGGCGCAATCATGAGTTAGACCCGTTTCTCCTGGGCTTCGGGCGTGGGTTGAGCCCAACATCCTTCAGACTGAGTGTATAACTAACGGGTCACTCTATACTAAGCTCTTCATAGCCCGAGTCTGAAGTAATAATCATGATGACCATTATAATCCTATTAAATACGAAAAAGTCGTCCATACTTATATTAATTAGATGTGATGGTACAAGCAGTAGAATAATATTATTTTACTATTATGAGATTACATCTTTACTCCTCCTACGCAATATGAAGCAAATCATGCCAGGTAATATAAAAGGGGAGTGGAATAGAAAAAAGGGTTCAAAATCTTATAATCTGAGACAAAAACACATTCTCTACTTCTTCTTCCTTTTCTTTTTCTCTATCTTCATAAAAGCTGATTAATACTTCCATTAATGTTTTTTGTTACATAAAAAAAACTTGGTATTGACTTGATCTTTGAAAGGTCCCCCATCAACACCCCCGGGGGACTTTGTGCAGGTATTTGTTCAGGAAAAGAGTAACGCATCGAAAGACATCCGTTAAAGAAGAAGCTAGTGTAGTCTTGAAGTGAAGGTCGTAGAATATTTTATGAATGATATTGTGCAAGGATCTGTAGGAAATAAGAATACTCCTAATGATTTTTGTAGCCTCATTACTTTCTTTACTCAGATCACCTTATCATACACACACCCACATATTCATTTTATAAATATAGGTACCTAGGACATAGCTTCCACCATTTGTCACACGGATTGAATGTTCTAATATGCTACCGAATCCAGTCACGACTTAACTAGAATTATCCATATTCCATTAATGGGTCAAAATCACTTTCTACGAATCTTCAGATAATGGCATCTCATGTTTATATATATATATATATATATATATATATATATATATATATATATATATATATATATATTCTCCTTTAAGTTTAGAAGAGTACTAGATTGGTCAAAATTACATGTCTTATAATAAATCTTTAAGATGACGCATTTTAATATTATGGACAAACTTTTTGAAAGTTGAGGTTGATAAAACCTTGTAAATAAGTCTACTAAATTACCACTTGACTTGATGTGGTTGATATTAATTTTTCCCTTCTGTTGCTTGTGAGTATAAAAGAACTTTTATGAGATATTGTTTGTTTTGTCTCCTTTAATATAGCCTTCTTTAAGTTTATTGATGTAAGCAACATTATCTTCAAAAAATATTGCTAGATTATCTTTAATGGTTGACAATCTATATTTTTCTTTTATGAGTTGGATAATTGACCTTAGCCATATACAATCTTAACTTGCTTCATGGATTACAATAATTTTTGAATGATATGATGAAGCAGCCACTAATGTTTATTTGACAGATCTCCAGAAATTGAAGTACCTTTATATATATATATATATATATATATATATATATATATAAAATAACTTGTTTGTAATAATCTGCATCTGCATATGCAATCAATTATGAATTTAATCTCATTTTAGTTGTTCCACATAGATAATGGAGTATATGTTTAACCTCATTACAATGTCTTTTTGTGGGAGTGAAACTATATCTTACCAATAAATTGACTGTAAAAGCTATATTTGATCTTGTATAATTTGCAAGATACACAAGTGCTCCAATAACAATAAGATATGGTACTTCTAGACTAAGAATTTTTTCATTCTCTTCTAACGGTCAAAAAGATCTTTCTTCGTATCATGTGATTGAACAACCATAGGTATACTCAAAGGATGAACATTGTCCATGTAAAAGTGCTTCAAGACCTTTTCTGTATACATCGATTGATGGATAAATTTTTCATTTGAAAGATGTTCAATTTATAAAGCAAGATAAAATTTTGTCTTTCCAATATATTTCATCTCAAATTCATCTTTCAAATAGTTTGTAATTTTTATGAGCTATTCAGGAGTACCAAAAAGATTTCAATCATCAACATATATAGCAACGATAACAAATATAGATGTGGATTTTTAATAAAAATATATGGACAAATCTCATTATTCTCAAACCTTTTTTTTCTCTAAAAGATAGTCATTAAGATGATTATACCACATTCAACCAAATTGCTTCAACTCATATAAAGATTTTTGTAGTTTAATAGAATAAACACTTCTGGGTTTATCATAAAAGGCTTCAAGCATTTTGAATCCTTCAGGAATTTTAGTATGGATATCTTTATCTAATGATCCATATAGATATATTGTAACTACATCAATTAAATGTACATCTAAAGTTTTTAGACTATTAAACCAATCAAAAATCTAAAAATGATTGCATTTATAACTGGAGAATAATTTTTTTCATAATTAATACCAAGTCTTTGTGAGAAATATTGTGCACCAAATTATATCTTGTATCAAATAATTTCATTATTCTCATTTTATTTTCTAACAAAAACCCATTTATAATATCCAATAGGTATAACACCTTTAGATGTATGAACTACAGGTCCAAATACTTTATCTTTAGCTAGTGAGTTTAACCTTGTTTGGATTGCTTTTTTCCATATTGGCTAATCATTTCTATATCGACATTCTTCAACATTTTGTAGTTCAATTTCATCATTACTTCTAGTGATGCCGAAAGCAACCTTAAATAAAAATACATCATTTATAATAATTTTATTTTGATCCAAAATCTCTCATGTGTGAACATAGTTTATGAAGATCTCATTATTTTCAGGTACCTAGATTTTTTCAGGAGATGCCTCTTCAGGAGCTCTCTTTTCAATAGGATCAATATTGGAAGATAATTTTGACACAATATTTATCGTTTGTTTTATGGATGATGAATCTTCAGGAGTATCATTATATATTTGTTGTAATTTTTATTTTCTAAGATTTTTGTCCTTAACACTAACAAGTCTTTCGCGCTTTAAGCGTGATATAGATTCATTTGCTACTATGTTGCCTTTTATCCCTTATAGATTTTAATTCTAGATGGAGCATTTACAACTAGAATATGAGATTTAACCATCTTTTTCACTATTGGTATTGGTATAAGTATCTGGTAATTGATTTGCAATATTTTTTAAATGAATTATCTTTTGAACTTCAAGTTCACATTGATTTATCCTTAAATCAAAATGAGATAAGTTTAGGTTATTCCAAGTAATTTCTTGTCGTGCTTCAGGCACTAACTTTTCTTTCCTTAATGATAGGAAAATATTCTCATCAAAATGACAGTCTTCAAAACGTGCCTTAAAAACATCATAGTTAAAGGTTCAAGGAATCTAATAATAGATGAAGAATCAAAATCAACATAAATTTCTATTCTACATTATGGATCTATTTTAATCATTTTTAAGGGCACTATAAGCACATATACTACATAACTAAAAGTTCATAAATGAAATATATTTGCTGGTATACTAAACATACTGCAAAGGTGAATATTTATAGTAAATACTTGGTTTAATTCTAACTAATGATGCAGTATGTCCCTAAATAGATGTAGGCAAAAAAAAATTTGATCGAATATAAGAAATTTTATAGATTAAAATGAAACTAGGCTAGAGACTAGCAAGTCATAATATACAGGCATATAAATATGAAGGGAACAAGCTCCCTTAAACAAGAAACCATAATCATTAAACATGACTATTTTACAGAATGTAACACAATTAGAGAAAAATATACACTAGCAGCTTTGCCAGAATCAGAGAATCCACATGCATAACAGCCAACACAACCAACAGATGATTGCCAAAAGAATAACAACTCACTCTAAAAGGACCTTGAACTCATCCCACAATAATTGGAACAAAGAAAAAAAAAATCCTCTTCCACCTAGTGTTGATCCACAAAACCGACCAGTTCCAGCAGAAACCAATGTCAGCAGCTAGCTTTAGAAAGCCTAGCATAACAAGGTGTATGATGAGAGCATGCACCCATCACAACATAATATGGGTGTCATGGCACCCTAACTGATCAAAGGGAGATCTATCAAGAATAGGAAGACTCATGAGGTCTATCCCTGCCATATTCAATAAGTGTGACAACACCTTTTCGGGAACGACCAGGCTTCCTACGCTTGAGGCAAGCTGGTGTGTCAACCATCAATGCTTTGCCTTTCTGATTACCAGGCAAGAGCAAAGGAGTGTCATGCATAAGCTAACTCCGACTCCGCATCATATACTGCCACCGACTTGTGCCAGGTCTTATCCCCTCTATTGAATGTAGTTCCTCTAATTAGGAAGGATCATCAAGGACATACACTACATCAGTTGAAACAAAAGGGATAATGTCTTGAGCTATCTGTACAATAGGAGAGGCAAGTTTAACATTTTTCCTCCCATACACCACTTCACTAACACTAATCATAGCCTCAACATGCACACTCTTGAGACTTGTAGCCTCTACCCTTTGGGAACCGGCTGGTTCCTCATCAGGAGGCACTGCTTGGTAGCTGATTAGTACTTAAAAGTGCATTTTATTAAGGTTTTATATCATCATTTTGCACTTGAAGTATCAATAACTCCTTGACGAAATCATGTTTTATAATAACAAGTCTGATACTATAAGATACCTTTAATTTATGATAAATGTTCATCTTAAATGCAAGCCTATTATATAAATCAAAGGTTTGATTAATGAGTTTAACTACTGAAATTTAAAAGACAAAGAGAGGGTCAAACTTAGAAAAGAGATGTTGGTTTAGTCCAAACTGGAACATTGTTTGGTCATTGAGTCATATCTAGAGTTGTAGATCTTGGATTTAGTCCTGCTTTATATGGATGGAAAGCTAAGACATAGGCCTAAAACTTTTATGTGGAGTGCAAGATTCAAAAAAGCCGTTTTCAAATTCAAATTGTAGCAACAACAGAGAAGTCCAAATCTGTCCTGCAACCTAGACACTGTTCAGTGTTTAGCCCATATTTCAAGTTCTAGAAGTCCAAATGACCTCAATCTTTTTTTTCTAGAAAGATGAGACAATTTCCTAAAACTTTCATGGTTAAGTCTATTCAAATTATGATATTATCAATAATGTTTTGTTCAGACAATAAGATAAAGATTGTCATCAAATCAAGATGTGGTCACCCACTCAACAATTAGTCATCAAATCAATAGTTCTAAATTTTGGCCTATAAATGGAGGCATTTGACATGCATTTAGGCATCTTGGTTGTTCTGATCAAGATTATGCTTTTTATTTCTCTTTTTATATTTTTGTAATGCTTAAGTTTTGCTTTTATTAATATCTTGTTTATGCTTTTCATTTCCTTTTCTTTACTTAGTTAACTTGTATCTTATTTATATTCTTATCTTGTTTATTTATGTTTCTCTTCTTCATTATGTTTAGCTAAGTTTATTATGTCAAGGTGAAAAAGTTACACTAATGGTGTAAGAATAAATATAATATAAACTCAATATGGACTTCAGTGCTTATACCCTAACAACTTGCTATTGACATGTCTTATCATTTTTATCTTATTAATTATTAATACCTTGCTTATTAAATGGTTAATCTAGATTTGTGTTGTATAACACTTGATATAACAAATGCTTGATATTTTCATAGCCCAACCGTATGGTATAACCTATATTTGTGCTATGAAAAGAACTTGATTTGTTGTTAATATAAGTTAGCATCATAAATTCTTGACAATATTTAAAAGTTTGGTGTTACTTAAATAAGATAATTAATATGATCAAGTTAACAATTTATAATTAGCTATTAATGACAAATCATTTGATTGGAACCTCCTTTGTGTGTGGTTTTCAGTTGAGTAATAAAAAGAGTTTATACTATACTTGTTTGAGTATCATTATTGGATCCTCTAAACCTTGACATTTTTTTTTTATCATTGTTTAATCATCACATTAATCTTACATCTTAAAGTCCTCTTTAACTTATTGTTGTTGTTGTTGTTGTTGTTATTTATAATTTATATAGTTAACCTCCATGTGGTTCGACCCCGGTCTTGCCGAGTTATTTATTACTTCGACACTCCTGCACTTGGGAGAAGACATCAATCTTTTGGTCTTGTCAGCAGCCCTGGTAATTATCCACTAATATAGCCTGCACAATAGGATCAAGGCTGAAAGGAGGAACAAACATCCTGTTAGCAGCCCAGAAGAATTAATATTCCTCCTTTTGGCTGCAATAGCTTTGGGGAAGACTACGACAATATTTGTAAATTTTTGGAAGAGATTCATAAAAAACTTGTAGCAGAGGGGTTCTATCTAGCATGATAACATTAATGGAGATCAGCAAGTCAACAAGCAAATCCACCCTAATCAATACTCTAGCATAAGAGAGTCGAACCATTTTTTTTTTTGATTTACGTGGGTATCCGGGCCAGCTTGTGCGCACCACAACTAATTTTGATTTCACAAGTAATGGTTTAACAATTAATTGAAGGCACTTTATAAATGATTCTACTAGACCATTTTGAGTATATACATGAGCAATAGGATGTTCAACATCAATTCTAATAGAAGTGAAAATAATTATCAAATGCTTGAAAAGTAAACAAACCAGCATTGTCTAATTGAATTTTCTTGATTGAATAATTAGGAAATTATGCATGTAGTCTGATAATCTAGCAAATGCAACATTTCACTTAAAAAGTAAACAAACACGTGAAAATTTACTTGATGCATTAATTAATACCATAAAATATTTAAAGTTTTGCATGATAAATGAATAGATCCACTTATATCTCCTTGAATTCTTTCGAGAAAATACGATGATTCTATAACAACCTTTGATGGAGATTGTTTGGTAATTAATTTACCTTGAAAACATGCTACCATTGAAACTTTACCTGGTAATTAACTTCCATTTATTCTACAAGCCATGTAACATAGGAATTCATATGTGTCAGGATTTCGATATAAATTAAGTAGAGTGATCATGCTGATAACATGTTAAAAAAAAAAAAACAAGTAAGAACATACATATTCAAAATAAAACTTAAAACATAAATTCATATATTTTCTTGAATATTTTTCTCAATGCTTAGAATATAAGACAAACAATCTATTTATACAAGAAGAAAATGAGAACATTAAAGGATGCTAGGAAACCCAAGTGTCATCGAAAACCGAGAGACTAAACTCAAGAGTTATGAAGTCTAAGAGATTATAATAGGTATTCAATATATATATATATAACAAAAAAGTTGTTCTCCTAATATTCTTAAAAGGTTTTAAAATCTTATTGGATAAAGAAGCAAATATGAATTGGAGCATGATAACCCTATAAAAATAAAATAAAAAAATAAAGATAATTCATAACAAATCAAATGTTGAAAGAAGAAATTAAAAAAAAAATACCCAAGTCAACCTAGCAAATGCACGACCTAGTCGTGAGACCATGATAACCTCGTAAGAAAGCAAATTGAATAAAACAACAAAACCCAAATCCCAAACAACCCAATTTTTAAAGATAAAACTGAAAAAAAAATCAATATAAAAAAAGCAACGAAAAAAAAAGACCTGAGTCAACTAGGGTAACCCGCTAAACCTGTGATTTGAGACACAAGATCGAGATGATCCTATGAAAAGAAAAGTAAAAAAAATCATGAGGTTCAATCCGCAACCGACTAAATATTAAAAGATAAAATTAAAAAAATTAAAAAAATCAAAATCAATCCGAGCTAAATTTTAAAATTCATGACTCTATTAATTAGTTTAGACTAACCCTATGAAAAATAAACCTGAAAGAATTACAAAATCGATTCTCCAATTAACAAAACACCAAGAGTGAAATGAAAATAAAACCAATAAAAAGAGGATAAAAACAAACAAAAAAAAATTGTGACTCCATTATTGTCCAATTCAGGGCCCCCCACACACCATGTATCATGGTACCACGCAACGCACTGCAAATCACATCTCCAATTTGGTCTTCCATCAAGTAAGGATATGCCTTCATTATTGTACTTTCTTTTTACTCAGCATTTGTTATAAGACTCTCTTAAATGCCATTGCATTGTTGATCTTCTAATTTTTTATGCTTTAAAAAATCAGGCTATTTGTTGTGTCAGGTTACAAGAAATTTCTTTTAACAACCAATCACCGACATTTACATTTGTGCTTTGGAAACTTTTTTGTGTTTTTCTTTTTGTTTGCATAGTTCATGTGCATGTAGTACTTCACTCATATCCTTTAAATGTCTGTTCTTGCTTTAGACGAAGATTATCAACTTCAGCTCCTATTGCCTTTTCATATTTCTCACAAAACTTTGATCGTTTCGTTGCAGGATGACAAACCAGCAGATGTGTTTGTTCAATAGTAGAGTCAATAGAATCTCTGTCCTCATCTTCGCACAAAAAACTTGGAACCCATCTCTCCATTTGCACATATCTTTCTTTAAAACTTTTGTACGGGACTTTATGACTTTTACTTTGTTTTGTGTTGTTCAACAACATACAATCCTATACTTTTGCTATTTTGCTTCGTTGTTTCCTCCACCTTTGCAACATACATTATGAAATCTTATTAATTTCTTGTGTTTTGGCTTATAAACTATGCATCTGCGACTGCTATATTTTATGTATTCGTTACTGTGTTAACACACTTAAAGATAGCCAGCGAAGTAGCGTGGACAACTTATCCAGTGTTAACTAAACAATGGCCCTCCTGTAGGCCTTAGCTTCACTCTTGTACGTAGCAGAAGCAACAAAACTCAACAAAACAAGACTACTTCATTTATATGCACACAGCTCACGACAAGGCAACCAAGTTCCAATTCCCAACGCATGAAAAAGCCCGCTTCCAAACTTGTTTGATTTCATGTTTGTTCTTTCTATGACAAGTTATAACACCTTTTGAAAGCAAATCCAGGCATTAAAATAGCAATCCCTGTAAAGCTTGTTTAAATGTTTGACCAAGTGGATAGAAACTCCCAATTGTTACCAGCTTTTTACCTTTCTCTCTACATGACAACTCGTGAAAATATTTGGCCAATTAGAGATCGACAAAGTCTACAAACCCCAGACTTGCTCACTGCATTCACTGACCCCGCGTGCGCCCTCCTGGCCTAAACCCTCTCAGTTCTTGCATTCACCTTGACCCGTGTTTTCACCACGGTAATAGCAACTTTCATCGTTTTTTTTTATCAGAGAAATAAAAAAAAGTTACCTTTCTCTCTGCAGTCCAATTCATGGGAACTCCATGGGTAATAAATAAGAGAGAGAGAGAAGAGAAGGGGGTTAAGGTGGGAAGTGCAGTGATTGTCATGTCTTAAAGCAACAAAGTATGTACCGTTGTGTATTTGACTGGAATTTGGACTCACTATCTTCATGCTATCTTTCTGAATCAATGCCATAGCATGTCATTCCCACCATATGCTTGATCTTTCCTTTGATTCACTAGTCCCCATTTATTACAGGGTGGGGACAATGGTTCATGGAGCAAAGCAACACACAGTAGGAAAAATACAAGCAAAACCCACCACGAACCACCATGGAAGAAGAACGCGCGCACTGGTGCTTTGTACAGGTATGAAGGAATGTATCTAGCTAACAGCAAGAGATATTTTACGATATCTGTTTTTTAATTGTATCATGTGACATATTACAAAAGTTCATATCAAATGCTATATAATATAGGCAAATAAGTTGCACAAAACTTAATTGAAGTTAGATTTCGAGGTACGAAGTAGTTTTATTTTATTACTGTTTTTCTGTTTTAAAAGTATTTTTAAAAAAAGTAAATAGTTTTATTTTTTTAATTAATATTTTTTTAGTGTTTTTAAATTATTTTAATTTATTAATATTAAAAATAATTTTTAAAAAATAAAAAATATATTATTTTAATATAATAACATTTAAAAATCAATCACTATCTATCCTGCGAAACTCTTTTAAGGTGCATGAAGAATGTGCATGAATCGGATATCAAGAATCAAGAAATATTCTCAGCTTTTTTTTTTCGAACTTAAAACATTGTCAGCCAACTAGCCTCGAAGACGTACAGCATTCTATACGCATGCATTTCAGTACGTTCATGATAGCTAGGTTATGGTTTGATAAGTCCTAACCAGTTGTAATGTGCAAAGAAGATAGATCAAATGGGTTGTTGCCCATGACAAGAAAGAAAAGACGACTCAGTAACGAAAGCCACCAGATCATGATAATATTAGTACAGTTATCTCGCCTGCAGCAACAGTTGAAGGCTTTGGATAGAGTTTCTTGCTTCCATTCAGGCATATCTGTGTGCTTTAATTGCTTGGGAGAGGGTGAGAAATTGAACCCTTACAAAGGGTATTGGACCCCTGACATTGCATTCCCAAAGATATTAATTACGTTGGCGTCAGGTCACTTGTTGCAGAAAACAACATGGTAACAGTAGCCTAAACCGTGACAGGGTTCTGCGCCACTGCCAATGCCAATGCCACCCTCTTTCTTCATCGGGATTTCTAAGAAACCTGCAAACAATCTATGTGAACCGGATCAACTCGTAAGAGAAATGTAAACATATAGACATACACACACACAAACGCCATTAATGAAACAATAAAACCAGACGAAGGGAAGGGAAGGGCTCATATCGATATAGAAGATTCATAGATATTATATTAATTAAGGAGGTGTAGTCTAAAATTCTCGACAAACATCAGGCAACATAAAATAAAAGTACTATTACAAAACTAGCTATCCAGATAAAGACAATTCTATTTTAGTTGCCTTTATTATAGCAATAACATTCTCTAACTAAATTTCACTTTCATAAACATCACCTACACAATTTTGTAGAACTAAGAAACACATGCTGCAAGTCATCTAACACAATTTTGCACCTAAATGCTTGCCAGGAAAGTTGAACATTTAATTCCTGCTAATATGATGGACGCGAGGAAGGGCCAGGCCAGTGCACAATATCAGGAGGAGGCATCTGGCAATTGACTGGGGTTGGATTAGCCAAGCCATAAACAGCCATGGACATGCCAGTGCTAACACAAGACTCACTTGCGGTACCACCACCACCAACATTACTAGGTTTAGTCTCTTGATCATCCTTATCGTTCTCATATGGTAGCCTGTGAAACGTAGGGTTCACGAAAGTAGCAGCCACCACCACAACTTGATTTGCAGCTATCACCTTGCCAGCCACTATCCCTCCAAAAACCTGTCCTTGTGCCCCTGCAAGAGATATCCCAAAAGAAGAGCAAGAATACACAGAACCAGGAGAAGAAGAGGAAGAAGCGCATGGTACTTTATTCGATGCAAAAGAACCAACAAAAGAGCCAAACAGTGCAAGCAAGTTAAAGGGTCCATGTAAAGATAGAGAAGGAGCATGAGAAACTGGGTGGCTAAGAGTAACATTAGATACAGACCCATTTGCACTCATAACACTTATGCCCGCATGGTTTCTACGAGCAAAGTTGATTATAGTTTCGATTATATCAGAACCAGCGGAGATCTCGAGAATGACAGGTTTCATGGAGGACTCGCAGTCTTTGGTGATGATAATGGGCGGTTTGGGCCTGTTTTTCGAGCCAGGTGGTCTACCTCTTGGCTTTCTCTGAATCTGAACTGATTGGATTCTGATGTCCTTGTGGTGGTGGTGGTGCTGATCATCAGGAGAGGTATTGTTGCAGGGTCCACCAAACCTTGATGGAGAGTCGGTGGACACAGGATTGGTGGAGAATGTAGGGACACTTCTTGGGCTATGCTCGGAGGAGGAGTCATCAGAGGTGTGGGACAGTTCTCTTGAGAGAGAGATTGCACCTTCAAAGTGGTCAGCCATTTCATGGGGAGGATTTTGTCGAGTGAGAGAGAGAGAGAAAGAAAATGGAAGAAGCAGGGAAAACACTGTTTCTTTAAGGTTGTTTTTATAGTCAGGGTTTTGAGTTGTGGGTCCCACAATTTTGCACAATTTTGCAAGTTTCCACAGGAGAGGCTGGCACATACGATACGAAGGAAGGTGGGGGACACCTTAGCCTTTGGGGGGGGGTCTCTAAAATGAAGGGTATCTTATCTGAATTTTGAAGTTGGTCTAGAAATAGAGTGGGGTCAGGGAGTGTACGCCAATCTCTTTTGTGTTTTTTCTTGGGAGTTTGCTTGCTTGGACTTGGCTAGGTTGGGTCCTCCTCAACTCTCTGTTTTGTTAGTTCGCCGTCGGTGATTAGTAGTGTTTTTTAAATTAGTTTTTATTTTAAAATTATTTTGATATAATAATTTTTTTTAGATATATCAAAATAATTTAAAAATATATATAAAAATTAAATTTAAGTAAATTTCTGTTTGGACCAATATCCAATTTCTGTTTGGACCAATATCCCAAACAAGGGTGAAATTGATGGGTAAACACTATTCCCGGTGTAAAATAATTAGAGGGAGTGCTTGAAAGTGAATTTGTTTTTGTTTTCGAATTTCAAAAAAACTTTTTCTACTTGAATTTTTTTATATCAACAAATTAAATCTATAAAAAATTAAAAAAATATTAATTAAAGGCTTTGATTTGAAAAATAAAATATTATTTTAATACAAAAAATACCTTTCATCATTATTATAATTTTAAGCATACACTTGTGGTATAGAACATTTTTTAAAAATATTTTTTATTTTAAAATATATTAAAATAATTATATATATATATATATTATTTTTAACATTAATAATTTAAAATAATTGGCAAGTATTAAAAAATATTAATTTAATGTTTTTTAAATAAAATATACTTTTACAATGTATAAAAAAATACCGTACTTTGAAAATCTCACTAAATGAGAGAGGCAAAAAGGAAGGGGGCATCGTTGCATCAAATATTAACATCACGTTACAAGAAAGAAAAAAGAACCCTACGAAAAAATCACGATAGACATAGTGGTATGCATGGTAATTTTATGTAACTTCTTTGTCGATTTTTTATTATGTTTTCTCGTTACATGTTTTCGTGGTGTAAAGCATTACCGCATGGTTGCTTCCCATTCGGGTCGAGTGATTCGACCGTCCTTAAATAATTTTTTAATATTAAACATCAATTTTGTTTGTATTGATTTTCAATATTTCACACCTACCTTTATAGTTTTAGAATTATCTTTATTCATGGTAAGATTTAATAATTTTACTGATAAAAATATTTATCGACATTTATACTAACAGTCTGTTGGTATATATATTATTCATGAACAAAAAAAATCCTTTAGAAAAGCTTTCGTCAATAATTTATAGAGTGTTAGTGAGTCTATTGATAATAAATATATCAAAAGATTTATAGACGAACAGAGCGTGTCAAAAAAATTAACCATTTTATTTTATCGATATATTAATCGGTAAATATAATATATCATTGATTGATAACATCTGTAATTTTATCAATGAGTTAACAGTGGAAGTGACATCTGCAATAATTCTTTTCCAACTCTATAGAATATACCAACAATCTAGTTTCATCGGTAACCTTATTAGTAATATTTTTAAAATAGTTTTTTTAAAAAAAATATTGAACAGAAGTAGAAAAACAAATTTATTTTATAATTTTAAAATAAATTGGTAAAAAAACCAAATATTTATTACAAATTGAAATATTTGTACGTTCAAATACAATAAATCTAAAATAGAGACGACGTTGAAGGAAGAGGAGGCTGGTCGTCGTCGAGACCGTGGAGCTGATTAGGAAGTGCACATAAACCACCCATCTTTGATCTTATATTCATTACCAATCAATGGAGTTCTTCAAAATAAACAGTGAGTCATTCATATTTATCATTAAGAAGAGTTGTTTGATCATGTACCTGTTGGTTTAACATCACCATAAACTCTAGAGTTTGAACACTCAGAATCGAATGTGAGCATCCAACTGTTGAAACACTACGGGTTGTCTGCAAGTTCTCGACTGTAGTGTTAAAGAGTCTGTACACTCGATTTCTATAAAGTCTATCGGATAATCTTGCCTTCAACTACAAATCTAGATCGATACCTGGATGGGTCGAAAGATCATCCTTGTATTTCTTCTTCAACTAGCTATTATATGTATCATGGAAAGAACAAATAAATTCATCAAATTCAAGGAAATAATAACTTAAGAAAAAAATGATTGAAAACCAACATACCACAAAGTACTGATCTCGGCTATCAACGAACTGTTGCATCCCTTTTTGACGGTCATCACTCCACACATGTTTTCAACAAAAAGCTTTATCGAGCTTGACTCATGTCCAAGAACTGTAGCGCGAAATAAAAAAAAAATGTTGTTAGTTAAATATATTTATAAAAAACAACTAATAAAACAAATAAATGTAATAAAAAAAATCCTATTATCCGCTTCGAATGTGAAACGAATAGAATAGAGTCGTCGGTGTGCTTGGTAATGGACACGCCGGTTCTAGTTATTCGTATCAAACTGTGAGTGTCGAGTGAAACGTACAAACATTACATTTTGAATGTATTCCGCCCATACAGCCTCTGAGATGTAAGATGATTTGGAGTCCTTCCAAAATACCATGTCATTCCAACCTGATAGCTCCTTTTCTTTCGTATATTTTTTGGCTTTCTTTTGCACTTCGTACCAAAAATAACACAACTTATATAACACAAATTAATTACCTATTAGTAAATGAAAAACAAAATTTTAATATTTGGAATAAAAATATTATCCTAAATTTGATCTTACCTAATTATAACGTGATTCCCAAACCCTCCTTGCAATATTATCATAAGCTCTCTCCCATTCAAATTTTCCCTTAAAGTAAATATTTATAAATTTTTTAGTAATTTCAATAAATAGTTCAAATTAACATAAAAAATTATTTAAGTTAATATTAACCTTGAGTCTTGAAAACCTAGCTTGAAACCTAACTTCATCGAAATAATAGAATTTTCAATGAAAATTTAAAAGGTCAATGCTATTATTCTAACAGCCTCAATGTTTGTAAACTTGAAATTGTATTTGTTAAAAGATATAATTTTTTAAAAAGTTATTAAACATGTCGTTGTGAAAGCAAAACAAACTTACATTTAAAAGTCATCATTTCATAGGGCCTTATACTTGCGGGCAAAACAAACCTAGCCTTGTCTATATTATGTTCTTCATCTATAATTGAATATTGATTGATATGACCCTAATTCATTCTAATCGCATCCATAACCATATTGCTATAAGGATTACTATTGTCATCTATAACTCCATACATATTGCTAAAACTAGAAGTTAACCCAACCATTCTTTCTACCATGGTATCATAAGGTACATATGGTTCTCCACGTGCATACCAATATAAGTATTTCTTAATAAATCTTTTTTTATAGAAGAGGCATCGATGCAACATCCAGATCAAGATATTTTTTATTTTTACACCTCTTACATGGATATTTAATATTCCCTTCACTAATATTTATCAGATTAGATGGTGCATAATTAATAAAACTCTGAACCTCGTTACAATAATCCATCCACCGCAGGTTTTGGGGTGAATTTCTATACATTAATGAACTATCAAACCTATATAAAATAATGATGACAACATGTATTAATTAACCATGTTAACTAAAAAATTTGTAAAAATATTGATTTAGCTCAAAGTTATTTAATATATTTTAATAGTACTCTTAATTCATTATCAATTATCTATATAAATTCAAATCTCTACATATTTACTAAAAATTTTAACTCGACAATAAAATTGATAAAATATAAAATGAACCCGTTAAATAAGTTGTTATTTATTTAATCACAAAACACCTATGCCAAAAATTTGACATATGTCTCATCAATTTATAAACAAATACAATTTTATAAAATTTAAAACAAACTCTAACATGTACAAATTATAAATACATATAACAAATTTGTATGATTAAAACTATAAAACAAGTAAACACCCAAATAAAATTCATATACTACAAAAACATATGAAAAAAAACCAACATTTTAAAATTAGGTTCAAATAAAAAAAAATGGTAAGGACATGATAATTGCTTACTTAAAGTGGAGAATCTTCAATAAAACTTGAATCAGAACACAAATTGTAACATCCCCAATATTTGTATTCAAAACAGATAGCAAGGACATGATAATTCAATCAAGATAAGAGATTTTTTTTTTGTAATCAATAAAAATTTCAGCAAATTTTCCTCTATATTTTTAGTTACCAAGTTATCGACTCTTCTTCCACAATCCCCAATTAACAAATCTCTTACTTGTCCTATCATCTAGAACATCCTCCTCTCATTGCATCACAACTTCTCAATAATTAAATTCACACATGTCTAAACAATTCAATATCCCACATTTACATGGATGCAATTTAAAGAATTATTCTAAAAATAGTAACTGAAGTATATTATATAATTCAAAAATTTATAAATAAGGACCATTAACAAAATTATAATCGAACTAAGTTTATAATTAAAGAAGGAATTCATAATTTAGATTGTACTACACAAAAGAGCTTTCGATAAATTGTAGACGCATTATATTACATAACAAAATGATAATTTCATTCATTACTACATAATATCCAACAAAATATAAGGAACTAATCTACTGTTCAGTCCGGTAGGGGGATGTACCTGAAAATAGATTTAATACAATAATTCAATTAGACAAATGAAAAAAAAAAGACATTCATAAAATTCTTTCTACTTTCTTTCTTTCTTTCTTTTTTTGTAAATTTAGTCAAAAGATCATTAAATCAACTTGCTCATCTAGTATTATATATCAATTAAATTTTAGAATAATCTATGATTTTTTTTTTAACATCAACAAAATATAATTATTCCTATCACCTAATTAACACGACATTATATTCACTAATAAATGACTAATTTTCTACCAATCTATTCCACAAGCACTATTATCATCAGTCAAAAACTAGTTTAACATTTCACCCATTCATCAGGGTACAAATCCCATTAACCAGAAAATTAATTCTTCATCTCGTCCATTTGTTAGAGTACTAATTCCATTAAATCAGGAATTAGTTCAACAACTTACTCATTCACCAGGGTATTAATCCCATTAACCAGGGACTCAATTTCTTAGCACGCCCATTCACCAGGGCACTAATCTCATTAACCAGGGACTCACTTTCTTACCACGCTCATTCACTAGGGCACTAATCCCATTCATTCAGGAATTAATTCATCATATCACATATCTTTCTCAAGAAAATAACATAATAATTTCTAATATATCAACCACAATTAATCAGATAAAAAAATATATATACATATTGTCCAATGTTAAAATCGGGTATCGTGTAATTACCTGACGACTGAGCTCGAGCTGTAGTTCCCTGCTGTGGTGTTGGCCTGGTAGCCTCTCCTGAATTAACATGTATATCACATCAATGTTCTACTTTCCATATCAAAACACTCAATAAATAAAATCCTTCCTACTATCCTTTCATTTGCCAAAATAAAATTTAGAGAGAAACATGAAAAAATTCTTTCTTTCTTTTGTAAATTTCCTTCCTATTCCTTCAATTTTCGCATTGTAACACACAACATTTCATCATTCAAAACAATATATATATATATATATATATATATATATATATATTAAATGTATTTATTTAATTTATTTTACCAAAATTTAAATTAAAGGAAAACATAAAAAATCATGATCCATTCTCTCTTTAACATTAATATCATCTCTTTCCTACACAATCTCATCATCTCATTCAAATTCTTAAATTTTATTCTTCTATTATTATTTTTCCAAAAAAAATCCTTCTTCAAGAACACCTAAAATTTTGCTTCAATTACCATAATTTCCTACTTTCTCTACTCACTTCAACAATCTTAACACAATTTTATAGTCAGTTGTAATTTTTTCTAAAATTTATCATGAATCCTAATCCCTCATTTCACAAAATTCAATCAATTTAGAGTATTTATTCTTCAAGAATTTTATTAAAAGTGTAGGGACACCTTACCAAGTAATAGCCAAAGCTTTAACACTTTAGTATTGAAAAGTTTTCCTTGCTTGAACTGTTTTTGTCCCTCTCATGCCGAATGTTTCTTCTTTCTCTTTGAAAAGTAAGTTTTGTTTTTGTTTTTTTTTCCCCCTCCTCCCAGCACGCGCGCGCGCGCACACACACACATAGTGCTAGTGTGTGCGGAAGAAAACATTAGGGATATGGATGGTATTTTTTAAAAAATACCATCCATGCCCCTAATTTTTTTTTCTTCCATGCACACACTTTAGCCCACATTATTTCTTTAACCTTTTTTAAAAAAAATGTTTTCTATATCCCTCAACAATAACTTTTAAGATTTTGGGTAAAATTTCCTGAATCCTGATACCTATTTATACCAAATCTTGCCCGGGTTATATTGAATTTTACTAAGTTACTCGTTGGTATTTTTAGTTTCATGAAATTCACTTCTAAAGAAATTTTATTCACATTTTCATATTTATTTATTTATTTATATATATTAACACTTGAACAAAATATTTTAATTCAAATTCTCAAATATATCATCATTCTTATAATTCAACTTATCACTTTTTCTCTCTTTTTTTTTTTTTTTATAATCCTGACTTTTATTAATATCAATAATATTATCCGGGGTTTTACATAAATGCTTACGAACTGAGTGTTATGAGGGTCATATTTGTTGTAAGAGGTTGAATTATGTTTAGATTAGGTTGGGGGAGGGGGTGGCTAATTATTGTAGAAACAAATACATAAGGAAGAAGGAGAATTGGGGGGGGGGGGGGGCGATCACCAAGTCATAAATTAAATATCATCAATGAAATTTTTTACTAAATTATTTTATCAATAACTTTGTCAGTCATTCTATCGGTAAAAATATCATGTTACCATATGATTTGTCTTTTTGAATCCCATTAGAATACCCTCCATCATTCTCTCAATATGTACCAACATAATTTTTCTGTCGGTGTTTACCAATGAATACAAGGATTGAAAACTCTGTCTGTAAAGGTCATGTCAATATATCGATGAAATTTTCTTGTTGGTGTTTTTATTTGCATTTATTAATTTTCTGGTACTAATTGCTTTTTTAGTTTTTGAAAAGTTTCAATTTTAAGTCTAACAATTAAAGAACTTATTTTTTAATATTGTTTTCTTAGGTTTTTAAGATGTATAATAACATTAAAGGAGACTTGAAAGGAAAAACAAATACGGGAAGAATAAAATAAAAATATGAACTAAATTTATTTTTTAATACTTATTTAATAGCAAAGCACAAGGTTCAATCTTTTAAAAATTATGTAGGTAATATTAAGATTTTAAATTATAAGAAAGAATTTGAACATTGATAAATCTATGGAGGAAAAAATGCAGATGTCGTTTGGTATCTTTTAGAAGGAAAAAAAAATAGAAATCATTTTGGTTGAATTATTAAGTTTTTATTTTTATTTTTTATTGATGATTTTAAGAGTTAAAATAAAATTTCTAAAACAATAAAAATTCATTTTTTATTTTCTATTTTTTAAATTAGTCAGACATAAATCACATGACTAATATTTTTGGGGTGGTTTAAAAATCTCATAATTTAAACGATAGATCAAAAACTTAATGTATATTCAAAAATTAATTGGATTAATTAAATATATAAGGGCAAATTGGAGGAATACCTCATCATATAAGGAGGAGAGATGTTGAACCATTAATCTTATATAGTGACATTGACATTTTTGAAAACAAATTATCATGTGCAAGTCATTCCGGTCACTTTGCTTGGAAAAACTCGTTGAAATAATAAATTATACACTTTAGCTTTATCCAAGGATAAAATTGGTTCAATCGAAGATGTAAGAACAAATTGGAGAATTAAAGATAGATGAAGCCATTATTCCTATTATAAAAGGTGATCTCAGGTTTCATTTAATAATTGTTTGAAAGTGTTTTTTAAAATAAGTTTGGACTGGAAATGGATAAAAATTGATGGTTTTTTACTTAGTTTTTAGACTCGGTCCGGTCCAAGGTTCGGGTTTCGTGTTTTGACATGGTTACCAGGTTGTATAAATCAATTTTTTAAAAAAATCAAAATAACATCGTTTTAATTAAAAAAAATCAACAGATTGCAACCGAGTTTTTGATCAGGTCAATTGGGTCGCTGGGTCATACCAGATTTTTTCTTTCTCTGTTTTTTCTTCAACCCGGCCTAGTTCCAACCCGGGATTGGCCGAGTCCTGGGTTGACCGGTCAGGCCGGGCCGGACTTCAAAACTATGGTTTTTTATAATTATATATATATATATATATATATTATTTTTTATTATGATACTTTTCTATTTTTTATATTTGAAGGAGATATTTTTCTCTATTTTTTTATTCAGTATATCATCCTCTCTTGGATGGTGAATTAACTTTTTTTTTTAATTAAAATTTTGAGTTTTAAATGAAAATATGGAATACACATCTACTTAGTTTAAACCTCCATAGTAGAAGAAATTATGCCATGACTGTATACACTCGCCCACCTCCTGTTTTAGGGGTGCCAGTGTCCTGTTGTGCATTGGGCCAAAAAGACACCTGGGCCCAAATCGTGGGTGCATGCTCTCGTATTATGGGCCGCTAAGGTAGTCCAAGTCTAAATTAAGGCTCATGCCTGCATCTATACTTATACATACAAGAATACAAAAATAATATCGAACATCTCAAATACTTTATATGAATAAATAAAAAATAGATACTTATAAGTTTATGCATAAAAACCCTAACCATCAAAATTAATTATCATACAATAAATAATTATTATTTTTTACAGTATTTTTTATTTAAAAATATAATAAAATAATATTTTTTAAAAAAATTATTTTTGATATAAACATATAAAAAAATAAAAATATTAAAATAAAATAATTTGAAACAATTAAAAATAAATTTTTAAAAAAGCTATTAATTATGTTGAAGTCGAAGCTTAAGCGTCACGGACAAGAGTTGTATGAATTAGGTGAAAATTGTTGGATAAAAAGAAAAGGAAGGTACACCATGCATTAGGAAGTAGATTACCATGGGAGCCACAAGATTTGCACACGCAAAATCAACCCTACAAACTGTGGACAATTGAGTACAGAAACGGCACCTCGGATTCCTACTCTTTCCAAGACCTATTTAAACGTGATTGATTGTATATTAATAATTTTGAATTATATGCACGGTGCGTGGAAAATGATCTTAATCTGCCCCACCATTGCAATGATATCCACCACGAAATTTAGTGGTTCCAGCAGATATTGCGATGCTTGCTTTTCCACCCCTCATTATGACCTGGGAATCATATATCTTCTGTTCTCCACACACAAAATGATACTCCGAAAGCATCCTCTTGTTCTAATACCATGCATGAACAAGAACAATTCATCAGCCTACTATTGACTTCCAAAAGACGTTTGATGAAAATTTGAAAAAAAGAATTTGTTTAAAATTAGTTTTTTTATATTTTTGGTTTGTTTTGATATGAAAAATAATTTTTTAAAATTAAAACATATATTATTCTAATAGAGAATAACCAAAATACTTAACGACTAAGCAAGACAAATCTCCTTTCATAAAATTGTTTCCTTGCTAGTCAAAGAACCTTCAAAAGAGTGTCCTTTTAAATATGAAAAAATCAAACCCCAAACTAGATTTAAATTCAAGCATGCAAAAGCTCGTATCATTGTTAATATTATCTTTTTAACAAATAACTGATATTTCATGATATAGCACTGTAATCATGGCACTCTCTATGGGCATAAATTTGTTTTGACGTTTTACATGTAAATTCCTGTAAGCTCAACCTGCAGAGATGTCTTAGTGGATTCAAGATCCCCTTCTACAGCATACAAACCTTTGGGAACCCTTCAATACGGATACAGTTATTATTACATAGTTGAAAATTAACATGTGAAATGTCCCGAATGCTTGAAAAAAACAAAGATTTACTAACCACCCACACAACAAGATATAGCAGAACACATCTCAGGTATGCGTTTGTGAAGGTTAATGAAGTGAAAGATATTAGAAGAAATTGTCGTGACAAGAAAAAAAAGGAAGTTAAGAAACAATAAGAATATTTCGAATCATAAAAACCTCTGAAGAAGCCGATAGTTGAACTCCATTTCCTGATAGGACAAAGCAAGGTAGCATATGCAGCAGAAAGGGTTATTGATTAGAAGAATGCGCGGCTACCATAAAACACTCGCCCTCCGTCCTTTTTCTTTTTCTCAAGCTCTAGTTTATTGCTAAGACTTTGAATCACATCACCACGATCTACAGATTCCAGCTTGTCAAGATCCATAGGTAGCTCCATCTTGGCCAAGGATTCTGTGAATTGTTGCATGCTCCTCATGTACATATCTACTATTTGCTGCTGCATTGCAGACTGTTCGGCCTCGAGATTGATATTTCCTAGGGGGGATGAAAATACTTGACCAAATTTAACAGGACTCATGTTTCCTTCCTTCCTGCTCTCCTCCTCCTTGCTTGTAAAATCTGATTCCTTTTCGTCTCGGACTTCATTTCCCTTCTTTGATGTTGGTGTGTCAGGACAAGTGCAGGAGTTATGATTAGCCTCCGTGGTGATCGAAACGTTAAGAGAGCTTGAGAATTGACCACCTAAACGACTCTTCCTATCAAATGAGTCAGAAGAATTTCTGTCATCGCTCAGGCTTGTTGTCGTAGAGCTCAAGAAACTGGAATTTTTTATGCTGCCACTAGGTGAAGAGGAACCAACTTGATTTTGCTCGGAGGAATTTATGTTCATTTCACAATCATGAATAGCAGGTTGCGGGGAGGCACCGAGGTGAAGAAATGAGCCAGGCCTGGAACCCAAGTCATCAAAATATTCTGAGACCATTAGCTGATTCTCTCTAACAACATTGATATCGGGAAATTCAATTCTCGAATACTCAACTGGGTCTAGAATAACTTCGGATACCTTTCTATCAAGAAGCACGACCTCTGATGATATCGAAGATTTGGCAGCTGTTGTTGAGGGCTTGACAGGAAAAGATGTGTTTAAGGAGAGAGACAATTTGATAGTGCCAGCGGGAGAGTGAAAGAGGTCAGTGGAGGAGAGGCTGTAATCTTGGGTCACCTTTCCTTTTCCAGAAACTTGTGAAATAGGGACCAAAGCAAATCCTAGAAGCTGATCCTCCATGTAGTTTCTAGCTCTACTAAGCATCCAAATCTCACATTTGAGGACTGCATCGAGTTGAGCGAGTTTCATCATCAAGTTCTCATTGAATTCTGGGTTTTTTCCACCTCTATTGATAATTCTAGTTGAAAGGGTCTCATCAGGATTATAAGTTAGAGAGAATTTTGCATAAACATCTTGGTTATCATAGATACATATGTTGTGAATATTCCTGGCATGATGAACATAGATTTCAAGAATCCCACAGAACTCAGAATCGCCATCTGCATCGCCCATCGTGTTTGAATTTGGATTATACCTGAACCCAGCTGATTGATTGAAAGAATCCATCGAAAGAAAGTTAAATCCTCAACGTGATGCTCCAAGGAAGTTTCTATACTATATCCTACTTGGTTCAGATTTGGCAAGAAAGCTCCGATAAATGAGAGAAGAGAACAAAACAGAGCCGACACAAAGAACAATCTATGAAACAATGATATATTGGAAGATCTTGTTCCTACATGTGTATCCCATTTGATAAGAAGGCTTTTTTAATAAGCTTTGTAAGATAAATGAATGGAATTAAACGCAAAATGTGGTAATAGGAAGAATGTTTTAAAGGGAAAGAAAACAAAACAGAACAAATCAAGGCTGTTCAGATAGCAGATTGATTACTTATAACGCACTGGAAGCCTTTCTCTCTAGTTTCCAGTCCTTTTTTGGATCGTGTTGACATCATCATCAATCCATGAATTCAAGGAAAGGACTGGACATAAAGGAAAACAAAATGGAGACAGGCAGAGAGAGACTTGCGGTGGAATAAAAGAGCTTGCTTTGTGCAAGTTGAAGAGGTGGGTGAGGATGTAGGCGGTAGGTAAGAATCAAAAGAGAAGGAAGGAAAAAAAAGAAGAAGACGGGGATGATATTGTTGATGATGATGGTATGGCTTGTTTTCATTTGCCACTTCTTTTCCTGCTTGTATTCTTTTTCTATAGGAAGTGGTGGGTGGGGGATTTTGATTTTTGGAAGGCTTTGCTTTGCTTCACATTGCAGCTTCCACTCCCTGTGGACTTTTGCTCCACTGAGGTAATTGGAGGCCCCACTTTCTGGTCCCATTTTTCATTATCATTTTCTCCACCTATCTCCCTCTCACAGATGCTCTCCTAAGCTTCGAGACAAAATAATCCCGTCTGTTCTCCTCTACCATATTCAAGGCTTTATGAGGAGAAATCGTCTCAAAAATAATCCCATACCAGCAGGCTGTGGAAAAAAACCATAGTTTGAGTGCTGCTGAGAAAATCCACAGACTTTCAACCACACATGCATGCAAATTAACCCTTGCAAAGTTCCCTGGCCGCAAGGGGAAAAGCACGAGGTTAACTGATCAATATGAACAGCTTAAAGCACCAGCAAACTATTCAAACCTTGCAACTGCTTCCCTTGAATGCTACTTTGTAGACTGTAGAGTATAAGCGATGTGATGAAGCTCCCTTGGTTTATGGGTAATCCTAATCTTGAACAATGAGGTGATAGGACTGGCCTAATGTTAGGACGTCTAATCTGGCATGGCTAATTGAGTTCGAAAGTAACTATGGATGATCTTGGTTTGCTAAGACATGTCTCCATCCATAGCGCTGGACCTGCTATCATTAAATTGAACCTCACCTAAAAGGACAGGAGGTGTTAATATTGAATGAAACTGGACAAAGGGCCTCCAAATCGTAGTTCATGTCTTATATATATATATATATATATATATATATATATAGAATACCAAGATATTATTGATATAGATAGCAGGAATTATCCAAAATATGATGAGGAAAAAGAAAGAGCGAATTTCCTGACATTGAATTCATACGTTCAAAAGGAGATTGCCATGATCGGTTACAAAGTCTTGACACATTAGCTTAGGGGAGCAATATTTCTTGATAGTAGCCAGTGCAAGATTCAAACTTAAGATGGCATGCGTAATGAAGTCCACAGCTTGCAATTTCTTGATAATCATGGGAGTATTTTTGACTCCCACTACCAATTAAACTTGGAAAAAAAAAAAAACAGTGAGGAGATCTGGGCTACGTCCGACTGATATTGTTTTTCATTTCTTCAAAAAACTGAGAAAAACCTTTTCATGCCTAACTGGAAAATGCAAAGTTTTTTTTTTTTGTTTTTCCTTTCTGGGAAAGAAAGAAAAAGTTTAATTAGTTCGGAAAGGCACTCAAGTAATATCTGTCAAAGGAATTGAAATGTCCCGAGTTGGTGGCGATGTGCTTTCATCCAATAGCTGGTGTAGGGCCTGATCCAGTGATTAGAAAGTCGAGCACTAATAAGAACGCATTTCGTGACTAGAAGTTCTTCGGCTCCTGGGACCTCTGTGCTTCCTCCTCCTCCTCCTCCTCCACCAAAAAGGTTTGGTAGTTAATTAAGAAAGGATGATGGCTGGCCTGACTTTGACTTGAGAATGCGTACTGTAGCCTTCTTATTTCTCAAACGAGCTTTAATTCATGACACTCTCCGTATTGTCATTATTACAAAATAATTGTAGCAATACAAGTGGTCTGATCAAATGCCCTTCTTGTGGAAATACTTCATACCAATACTTCGAATTTATTAATTGTATGTTCCAGCCAAAGGGTGCATATCTTGCTGAAAATCATATTTTTTCCTTTTCGCTCAAAACATTATGTCTATGATGAGTTTGATGCATATTTTATTTACTGTCGTGGTCATAATTGTTTTTTAAAGTATTATTCACTTAAAAATATATTAAAATATTATTTTTTAAAATATTTTATTTTTAATATCATAATATCAAAATATTCTAAAAATTACTAATAAAAAAAAACTTTAAAAAAATCAAATTCTTTTAAAGCGGTGTTTGAAAACAAATGAGTTATAAAACTCAGTCGTGACTTCTAATACATGTTAGGCGGATACTGGAAAACTGATATGGGCCTTATACTGCAAACAAGGAGCAATAATACAGCTCAAGGCTCAACAGTCAACAGGATTCCTTCACCGGACCCACCATTTCCGACCAGACACGTTCCTCGCTCAGTCTTGAGTCTCTCAAACTTTTCTTGCTGCAGACAAAAGAAAGCTCAACTAAGGCATCATTGCCACGAGACTTTCGTGAAAATTAAGATTATGTTTAATTTTCTTAAGAAATATTTTTCATCTCCAGTTTTCTTTTCCATTTATGGCTTTAATTCTCCATCAAAATATATAGAAAACGTGTTCGTTTGGTTAATCTATGAAATTGCTTCCCTTCAGAAATTGAAAAAAATGTTCAAACACAAGTTTTTTCCTGGATAATTTTTTAAGTTTTTACTTCTATACAGCTGTTTATTCAAATTTATTTTTAAAAAAATAGTTATAACTTGGATGAAAAAAATTATTCACTAATTAATTTAATTACCTTTCCAAGTAACTCGGAACATGGAGTCAGCGAGTGATAATATTGTTCATATTAGTTTAATCATTTTCTTCACGGTGACGTAAAAAACTGACACCAGAAGGAAATTTGCTGTGAACATAAGATTTGGAGGTATCTGAATGATATTTAAAGCTTTTGTCACCCAAAAGATATGGAAACGCGTGTTCTTTGTTTTAAACATGCAAAAACTCTTAATGAGAGAAACTCCATAAACGTCGAGAAAATGTTCAGCAAAACTACCCAGTAATATGGAGAATAATTCTCTAGATAGAAAAGAATCATACAGAAAGCAAAATCCTATCTTTTGGAGATTTTCTTTTTAAAAAAGATGAGTTACTTAAAAGTAAAGAAAAAATTGCCCTAATCAACGTCAGAGATACAGAGCTCCACAAAAAAAGATAATCCATCAGTATAAAATATAAATGATTCTGGAAAATTCATTTTCAACATAGGTGCTCACTTGTTAAACCTATATCAGAAATAAATATAACTGTTGCACAAAAATCGCAGTGGTGACTCGATCCAAATGCCACAGCACAGGAACGTCCATCTGATTATCAGCTCGACCTGGAGTCCCAAAACAGCCGTGCAAACAATGCAATATAATCTCTGGAATATTGCAAATCCCAGTCAACTTGTAATCAGTGACAAGTTTAAGAAATACATGGTGTTAGCAAAGCAACTGCAATATGAAGTTATGAACTTCATTGTGAGTTGGAATCAAACAGCGTTAAATCTTGAAAGAACAATGAACCTAATATTTCATCACCAACCACGGACCCCCATCTCCTAGACGCCATCCAGCTACCATGTCATTATTCCAGAGAGTTAAAGCATGGAAATACAGACAGAAATGGACAGAGAATCACTTCCTGCCCAGCCTTGCCAAATGCTGCTGATGTTTTGATGCAGCAGCCTTGTCAGCAGCTTCACGCTTGAGTGTCCTCTTCGCCCGTCTCCCAGTTCTATCTTTTCCAGCCTCTTTCTTCTTAGGTTCATGTGAAGTGCCCGCCCCCAAGTCCTTGAAATCTGCTTGATGCACTGGCCTTGCTTCTTGATGCCCTGCCCTAACATAGCCATTATCTCCCCACCTCTGATTTCCAATGTGAAGATTGGATGAACTGCTCAAGTGCACTTCATCTAGATCATCATCCTCATCCTCAAACTCATATGGATAATAATCCTCTGGATATTCATAAACATCTTCATGATCCTCCATAGTCAAAGTCATGAACCATGAGGCTCGAAGGAGGAGGCAAACACTTTCCTCAAACATGTAATCCTGGATGCTGTTAAAAAACAAAAATATATTAAAATGACCTAAAGTAGGGTTTGCTTTGGCAATATGGGGAACAAATGGCAACACTTTCCCCGAGCTTATATAAGCCAAGTTTATGTATTTTGATCAAATTATCCAACTAATAGGGTGTTTAGGACAGTGATAGTAATTGCTTTTCAAAGTGTTTTTTGCTTAGAAATGCATCAAAATATTTTATTTTTTTTACATCAGCACATCAAAACAATCCGAAATCGCCATGAAAAATATATCTGAAGCAAAAAAAAAAAATCATATTTTTTAACAAATTCAGTTGAAACGCTATCCCAAATAGGACTCTAAGTGACCACATACAGAGTGTAATACATGACTGTGTAAAAGATTTAAACCTGCCATCAAGAGAACGGTGAATATTGAGAACCTCAAATGGATGTTTGCACTGAGGACAAGTTGGATTCTTAGTGTACGTGGACCATCTAAGGATGCACGTAACACTGCACAAAACAAACAACAGAAAGAACAATGAATATTAACTACTTGAAGTCATGCAGTGTTGAAATTTGTTAAATAGTTTTTCACACTATCAATGTTAGAGGGAATCGTCAACATATCACCAGTGCTAGCAAGTACATATAATAGGTACATGGTGTATGCTATAATCAACCATGATTCTTCTGCAGTATGTCAAGCTAATAAATACAACATGCTGAAACTAATTCTTTGTGAGGAACACCATATAAGCATGCACCTTGACAGAGCTACGAAGACGAGAATAAAAATCCTCCATGACATAAATAGGTGGATCATTCAATTTCTCACATCTATACTAATCATTGTGCAATTCTTCAGCACCAAAACAAAGAGCTCAAGCAGCGTCGTATTCAGCAAAGCCCACTTCAAAACTAATGAAATACATCTATTCTCCATAAAAAGGATAAAGAGAGATTTATACAAATAAAGGATTTAAGAAGAGAAACTATGTTCAAAAGAAATTTCTTTATACTGCACAAAGAACGGATGCAAGTGTGATAAATAAATGGCACAAACAATGAAAGTGCGGGAACAAATATGAAGCTGCAAAGACAGAGACCAGATGATTTTAAAGCAAAGTTAGAACCTACTTGCAGAAATGAGCCAGAGCATAAATGTAAGACTGCCTTAAACTCATATCCGACGCCTAATATACCATCAAATACAGCTGTAAGAACTACAATGTTCAACATTGCATTTCATGAAGAATTCATACATGATTTACAGATGGAACTCATGTATAAGCAGAAGCTCTGGAATTGGGACTGTTAAGGCATGTAGTTAGCACATGAATGAATTATGACAAAGTATAAGAGTGCAAATCTTAGCATGTGAATGGATAAAGCTTATGAAGAATAAACTTAAGTGACTGGAAACTATCTAATACTAGCTGGCAGAGAAGAATTAAATTAAACATACCTCTTCTATTAATTCCAGCAACTGACTAATATAAACCAGGTTTCATAAAGCAACATTGTAAGCAAAGGAGTTTAAAATTTACTCCTCAACAGTGATGCAGTGTGAGACTCATAGCACAGATGCAAGTCGCCACGAATTCTTTAAAAAACAAAAGAAAACATAAAAGTAGAGAATCAGCTTACATTTTATAGGAAGAAGTATAATATATGCATTAGAAATGAAGGCAATAAAAGTGAAAGCCATGGGAAGCAATAAATTTCAGGCAGCCATTAATTTGGATCCATCGTGTCATGAATGAAAAAAATAAATGATGTAACACATCAGCAGAGTCACAGAAACAATAGGTGATATCCCGCCCCCATATCTGTGCAGAAATAAACAGATTCAAGCAACTCCAAGCTTCACCGTGCACTTTGTTTTCATAGGTGAGAATACAGAGCCCTATCTATCTGCAGCCCAAACATGCTTGAGGAGAAACAAGACATAGCAATAAATCAATTGGGTTTTAGAAAAATTACACAAGGACAGGCAGGAACTTAAGAGGACCTCTTGCTTGGATTTCCTTTGAGCCTAGGAACTACACAACCACACTACATTTTATGACTACTTGAGCCAAGGACTAATCGCAGCACAGCTGTAAAAGGAGCAGCACTACATTGTACAATGGCCTTGTCAGTGAAGACCAAATGAACTATCAGCTACACCTGCTGATATGATTCCTAAGACATTCTCTTGATATTTATTCACAGCCCCTTGGAAAAAATTAGGAGAAACTTTTTTGCATTGTAAGAGAGAAGAACCAAAAATAGTTTACTTCTACTAATATGTTTCTATCTTTTTCAAGCTTTTGCGTATTATCCCTAATACAAGACTATTTAATTCCAGAGCATGCCAGCATCAAAGCCAGCATCATTTTTCAAACTGAACCACTTGTATTGTGGCAGATCACATTTCCAGCTTCCACGTTCTTAATCTTAACGAAATATATATGAGGTATCATCCTCCATGAACAAATAAGACGAATTTTAAAAAAATAACCAACAGAAGACTCTCTGGTCAAGAAGCCAAGATGTCTAGAGAAGTCTCTCAATCATACCATTCAAGCGAATCAAAATTAACCAAAGCGGTACGCATGTTCGCAACCTTTAAATCATAATTAGATCAGAATAAATCATACTAACCAGTACGCATGCTCGCAACCTTTAATAAGAGCAGTTTCCTGAAGCACAATCTTATCCAAGCATATAGCACAAATCCCACCATGATTCCCACATGCCCTTTCGCTAATCTCCACTTTACTCTCCATTTCACCCTGAAACCAAAATCCCGATAAATTTAATTCACCAATAACTTCAGAAACACCATCCATTTCCCTCCAAAAGCAAAAAGTCCCAAGAAACCAACCAACTTGTACCAAACCAATCTAACAAACCCCAGCCAGCCAAAACTACCAAAAGGGTCTCTGATTATCTTAAAATCAGCTTTATAAGCTGTAAATGAACTGCAGTACTTCAAAATTAACGGTTTCAACGTACTTGCAATAATATTATATGAATCAGCTACTACGAATTGCTAACATTTTGTTTTCAATCAGAGCATAATCACTGTTTACTGAGAATTCAATTACCGGACAAGAAATAACAACACGGGATTCATCAACTCCAATTTCTTCTTAATTCTCCGTAATAACAAAAACCCATAATTTTTTTTAAAAAAAAAGTAAAGAAGAAGAAGACAGAACTGGATCTAAAAGGTCAAGAAAGGAGGTACCTCATCTTGAAGGGAGTGAAGTGATTGGTGACCGTCGATGTTGATGACTGATGTCATGGTTTTCTACAACAAAAAAATAAGAGCTAATTTCAGTTTCTTTTTGTGCTGTACTAATCTAGATTTCTAAATTAAAAATATAATCTAAAGAATTTATACAAAGAAGGATTCATAGAGGGGGAGAGAAAAAAAAGAAAGGAGAGGTTTAAGAATGACTGTCCAGATTCCCACAGAGAAGGATAGAAGAGAAGACAGAAGATCAAGAGGGAGGACCCTCTTTTGGATCGTAGGGTCCAAGAAGACTGGGTGTTGCTGTGAATGATATATAGTAAATATGGCGGGGGGTATTTTTTTTTTTTCTTGTTTCCAAATTTGTAGGGTTGTACACCCACCCGACCATTCGGTGTCGTGTGGGCATATTCCAAGCACTCACGTTTCTCTTCCCTCCTTTCCTTTCGTTTTTGTTTTTTTTTTTTTCCGAGTGATTGATATAAAATTATATTTTTATGATAAGAAGTATTTTTGTAGTAATTTACTACCTCAACAAGATTAATTCTTTTTATTTGATGATTTTAAAAATGTATTTTGATGAATTAATAAAAAATATAATATTTTTTATAACTAGATTAATCCTACAAGATTATAATTATAAAACTATAAATTTGTTTATCTAATTTTATTAAAGACACCTTATTTAATCTTTTTTTTACAATTTAAATTATGAAATTTAATAAATTAAGTCGATTATTAAAATTTTATAATGAAACAAAGGAGACTAATTGGGTTGTTAGTTAGAAAATACGGACCACCTAACTTAAAACTGAATTTATAAAAGGTTTATAACTTCATAATATATTTTTTAAATTTTTTAAAATTTATTTTGAAAATTAATATATAAAAAGATTTAAAAATATATAAAAAAAATTAAAATTTCCAAATTTACTAATACTCCGTGCAAACCACCCCAAAATGGAGTCATAGTAAATGTCTAGAACAGTAGTTAGGAAAGCACGCTCCATAAAAAACACGTGGTGGTTCTGTTTGGCGCGAGTTTTGAGGATGATTTTGAATCGTAACATCATTCGTGGAACTAATTATGATATATGAGTACGGTTTGTTTTTTATTTTAAATTAATATTTTTAAATTATTTTAATGAGCTAATATTAAAAATAATTTAAAAAAAAATAAACAAAATTATTTTAGTATATTTATAAATAAAAAATATATTAAAAAGTAATCACAATTATATTTTAATACATTTGATCTTAATTATTAAACTAATTAATCATGGCTCATAATTACAAGCACTAATCAAATTTGATTTGATAAATCAAAAGTAATAATTTTCCTTGCACGGTAAAAATTAAAAATTAATTCTGCAAGCGTGAATAATGATTTGTAACATATACTACTATTTTCCTTGTTTATTGATGGGATGGTGCTATGCTCTGAAGTGAAATTTCATGTAAAAAATGACGAATAGAAACGATAATAGGGATTTTAATTTCATGCAACTTTTTTAATAATTTATTAGTCATCGTGTTGTGATTTATGAGAGAACATTTTATTGTTTTCTAAGGATAATAGAGATAAAAACTAAAAATCTAAGATAAAAAAAAAATTATATTTGATTATTATATATATATATAATAAAGTGATTAATTCTATGTCGCTATAATAGATAAAATATTTCAAGGTGAAAAATAGAAAAATGAAAAAAATAGAAATTATCATGGTCCTTTAATTTTATGGTATGTACAATTTAATCCTTAAATCATTTTTTTTTTTGCAATTAATCTCTCTTGTATAAATATTTATTTTAATTAAATTGGCTAAATTTTTTATCAAATTAAAAATAAATCAATGATAAATGATATAAAAAATTGAGAAATAATATAAAAGTAATGTGTGCACTTGTTCCTGGGCTTTCTTCAGCGTCCTTTTGAAAACATAACTCGTTACCGGGCTCATAGCCCAGCTTCCAACATGGCCTTCAAATGAAATCAGTAATTTTTCCGGTGCTGTGCACAAAGAAGAAGCGTGGAGCAGAGAAGCCTAATACGGGGTGTGCTCTCTCACAAAACTCTAGGAAAGTAAAAATGGGAGAGGGAGCAAACCAGGCAGAGCAGCAAACCCAAATAGAAACAACACCGGAGACTGTTGATGCTTTACTTGAGGTAACATTTCTCAATACCCAATTCTCCATTTTTTTTAAGGAAACCTTTTATTTTAGCTCATTGCTCTTATTTTTATTTTTCTTTTTTCAGGCTGCTAGATATGATGATATTGAGGATATTGCAAGTTTAGCATCTTCTGGGGTTTCTCTTGATTCTAAAGATTCGCTGGGTAGAACAGGTTATCATCAGTTTCGTGATCTTTTGTTTCTTCTATTTTAACTTTCTATTTTGCTTTTGTTGCTTTTATTATTATTATTCTGTTAGCGAGCATTTATATAGCGATTCATGAGGCAGTTGTTGCAATACTTGTTTCGAAGTTTATGTGTTATGTATGTTTTTATTTAAAGCACAAGGTTCTCTAAATTCCATTCATCCCATATAGGCATGTATTCTTATTCTACTTGGGAAACTCTGATTCAATCAATCTCTATTCATTTATAAAACCAGTCGATTCTTGATGCTATTTGGCTTTCAAACTAATGGGTTCCTAGTTGTAGGAATGTTGTAATATAACTTGCAATAGGAGATGAAGTTTCGTAGCTCTATTGGGTATATAATTTTGTGTTAAGGTGATGTTATGTAGCATTGTTTCTTGTCCTTTATTTTTTCCTTTATGATGGCGAAAATATGAAGTGAAATGTATCTGAAACAGGTTTTATTATTATTATTATTATTAAAAGAATGGGAGAGATTATATCAAAGAAAATGCAAGAATAGCGTTTGGTCTGGAACCACTGCATAAAATTTTCAGAGAAACAGAAATTTTGAAAGTGAAGCTATATACATGTTAGAAATACGGTTCCATAACCAAGCCACACCAGCTTCTGCCAGCGAACCTGCAATGATGCTCGCAAATAGACTGAATAAACACAGCTTCCTTAAGGACAAGCGTGCTTCATCTTTTATTTTTATTTTGTTCTAGGTGTTGTTAGTTCCTAATTCCCTCTCGCTATAAGTTTCTAAAGATATGGCTTGTTTTTTATATTTTCATGTCTGTGATTAGATGTGAAGAATTTTGGTTTTGATAATCAAAATGGCTAACTAAAGGGGCACATAGTCTTTTGATGAATTGGGTTTTTGAGAATTGTTGATTGTCCTCAAATTATTGTAGTTTGAGTTTGCTTTTTTGGTGAGTTTTGCATGGTTTAATGGATGTCTGACTTTGCTTCACTGATTTGTGATAGCAGCACTCCATATGGCTGCAGCCAATGGACATCTTGACATTGTGGAGTATCTTATCAGTCAGGGAGTGGTAAGAGTTCATCGTTGATTTTCCTTTTCAAGTGTCTGGGGGCTGGGGGTTTTGGGTGGAGGTGGGTGCTGTGGAAAGGGCACACAATTGCAATTCATGGGAACATTTGTAGTTAAATTCTTTTACGTATGTTCCTAGTAACTTATTTTCTTATGGCTTCAGCAGCTAAATTAGCCGCATTCTTTTCCTAGTCTTAAATTTACTTAGACATGCTGTTCTATTGTAGCCTTGACTAGCAGATGTTCTATGGTGTTATCTTTCCTTCTTGCATTAGTACTTTGGTTCCATGGACATGGACCATAAAGGATTGGAGCATGTTTGTTTGTTTTTTTTTTTGTCTGTCCCTGGATTGGATCCTGATTGTAAATGCTTTGGTAAGACCTATCAAATATTGGTAACTTCCATTGAACAGGATCTCAATTCTGCCAATAAGGAGAAAAATACAGCTCTTCACTGGGCTTGCCTCAATGGTCATATTGAGGTAATTATCATTGTGACTTCCAAAAGCAGTTTTGTTATGCAACATCTTAGGTTTTTTTTAACAAATATAGGGTTCTGTAGGTGGTTAAGAAATTGATTCTGGCAGGATCGAGTTTAGGCTTTCTAAACAGGTATGTAGTTTGAACCTGTAACCTTGAGCTGGTTCTCTGTTTCTCTATCGTGGATGCTAACATTCTCAAATCTACAACTGGATGATTTTAAGCCATGAACGGACCCCAATGGATGAAGCTGTTACTCGGGAAAAAATGGATGTTATTGATGCAATTAATGCAGCTGTGGCACAACTGGAACTTGCTGGTGTTGCAGTTTCCTAGCCTAGGATTTCTCTCATAAATGTAATCCATTAATATTTTTACAGGTGCATCTTTTTTGTCATGGATAGTGTGCTTTAAATTTGAATATTTTGGTTCATATGCTGTGGCTGGTGCTGTTCTTTGACTCATGCATAAATTTTGTGAGACTTAATTTATCTGGTTTGATCCTTAGTTTGTGTGTGGATCATTTTAGGATGACAAAGATGTTAAAGGTGGCTTAGTTTCTGAAGATTTTGTGAAAGAATTTCCTAGTAGAAGCATCTTAAATTATGCCTGGCACTTAATGATGATGCTAGTGGAGGAATTAATGAAAATGATTCTCACTTCTTGAACTCGAGATTCATCTAGGGAGACTTATTTTCATAACTTTATTAGCACTTTAATTTCAGCCTTTATTGATTTTGAATTTATACAAATTGATTTTTAATTGATTATTAAATTTTTAATTTTTTTAATTTTACTCATATTTTTAACCAATTAAGTCCTTGAAGTTCGGTGTTTTTTTCAAAAAAAGGTTCTTGTTTGTGAATTTTTTAAATTTAGCTCTTAATTGATTCTAAATTTTGAAATTTTTTTTATATATAATTTTATCTTTGATTTTATTTAATTGACCTTGAAAAAATTAAGTTTGGTCTTTTAAAATTTTAATATTCTTAATTAAGCTTAAACTGATTTTTCAAATTTAATTTCTCACTAACTTAATTTCTAATAAAATTAATTTGATTTATTTAAAATATAATTATATCTTTGCATTTAATTAAATTTTTTAATTTGATCTAAAATAATTTTTAAATATAAATAAATTTATAATTTGATTTATAATTAAATCAAATTAGTTTATTAAAAAACTATTGTATTTAATTTTTATAATGTTCAAAAATTATTTAATTTAATCTTGAATTTATATTGTCTTTCCAATCTTGGATATAATAAAATATGATTAGGCTCTAAATTTTGTACAAAACTTATCTTAATTTTTTTTTATATATATATATATGTCTTAAATCTTTTTTAGCCTACTTTTATCAAATTACCAGTCTTTATATTATTATTACTCTTTTTTTTTTTACAAAGAAAAAAAATAAATTTGAAGGAATAATCTAAAAATAGTCACTAAACATCCGCTTCCTGCATCCCTTGATCCTACTGCCGATTCTCAAGCTCTTTAAAGATCCCAAATGGTGTTCTGCCATGGGTGATGAGCTTGCTGCTCTTGCTCGCAACCGTACATAGGTTCTTGTCCCTCCTTCCAATCATAATATTGTGGATGGGAAATCATTCAGAAGTTCTGGACGTGGATGATTTGCTTGTAACGGGGAATCGTTCTCAGTCCATTTTGAAGTTTGTTGATACTTTTTCTAATCACTTTTCCGTATAGGATCTAGGTCCCTTGAGCTCCTTCTTGGGTGTTGAGGCCATTTCCACTTCTGATGGCATGTTTTTATCTCAACATAAGTATGTTCATGACTTGTTGGCAAAGTTTCATTTAGAAGGCATAAAGGATTCTTCCACCCCAATGTCTTCAACTGGACATCTAACTCTCAACGATGGTTCTCCTCCAGCTAATGCCACTCAATTTCGGAGCTTGATCGGTGGACTTCAATATCTCCAGCTCACTCGTCCCGATATGGCTTCCGCCGTCAACAAACCTTCACAATTCATGCATGCCCCAACTCAAACTCACTGGACCGCAGCTAAGGGGTTGCTCTGTTACCTCAAACATACAATACATCTTGGTGTCAATTTACGACGTCAACAACCTTTTGATCTTCGAGCTTATTCCAATGTCGATTGGGCTGGCGACCATGATTCTTACAAGTCTACCACTGCTTTTGTTCTTTTTCTTGGTGGCAATCCAATCTCTTTGGTGTTCAAAGAAACAAAGGATGATATCTCGTTCTTCAACAGAGACAGAATATTGTGTTGTCACTTCCACCGCTGTTGAAATCACTTGGGTTTCTCGTCTCCTTTCTGAGCTTGGTATCACTCTTCAATAATCTCCCACCATTCATTTTGATAATTTAAGTGCCACATATTTGCGTGTTAATCCCCTCTTCCACAATCGAATGGAGCATGTCGCGTTGGATTACCATTTTGTTAGGGAAAAAGTTGCTGATGGTTCTCTCAAAGTTCATCATGTTAATACTCACTCCCAGTTGGCTGGTGTTCTTACAAAACCTCTCTTCAAAAGTCGGTTCCTTTATCTTCGATCCAAGATTGGCATTTCAGATGGAATTGCCATCTTGCGAGGGCGTATTGAAGCTCAATCATAGGAGAGCTATTCTTTAGCTGTTGTTATCTTTCTATTCAAATATTTGTTTTGATTGTAACTTACTTGTCCATATTTTGTGGGATATTCTTTGTAAACTGTTTGGGATGTTTATGATCTATATGAATCCCATTCAATTTGTTAAAAAATAAGATCATTTTTATTCAGCAATTACTTCTCTTAAGGTCTCACAGAGATGGAAGGTAACTGGTTTGAATGGCCAAATTACAAGTTTCATGTGCTTTTCTCATTAAATTTAGTTTTGTGGATACAATTAGCCAAATCATAAGCGTCTTAAAAGTTTTCTATGTCTGGGTTGAGAATCTGAATTTGAGCATTTCAATTTCTGGACGCCAGGTTTAAGTTTTCGGCTGATGCGCTATAGCATTTACAGGTAAAAATCACCAAGTAAACGTGAACCTAATCGACATTAGTATTGTTGTACAAAATTACATCCTTTTATTTTATTTTTTGTCGCCATGTTCGTTTACAACAGACTTTACTTTGGTGCAGCACTGACGTGCAGCTTCCATGTGTTTTGAATGCTTTAAACCAAGGGTTTGGTCTAAAACTGCAGAAGAAGGGTAAGATAAGGCATTAGGAAAAGGATCGCGAGGTCTACATTTTAGGGTCAGAGTGCTTCACGTAGGTAATTTCACCAGGAAGATATGCTCCCAGACCTTGGCTATAGATCAATTGTATCTGATTGTAATCCCTCACACTGTCCCAGCAATAAGTGAGCATAGATCATTTTTGTTTTTGTTTTGATGGGGAAAGCTGCTGTTATTTTTAGTGTGATTATGTAGGGATTCCTTTCACTATGGATGCTGCTTAAACAGAATTCAGAGTCTCAAATGGGATTCTCGCCATTGATTTGTGGTGGAACCTGATTGAACCTACAAAATCCAATGGTGCGGATCATTCGATTTAAGTTAACTGGTAAGATCGTCTGCACTGGTTTAAAAACTTATAAAAAGAAACCATGACTAAAGGTAGCTAGTTACCCTGCTAAGCATTGCTGACCCAAAGATCCTTATCCAATTATCATAAAAAAAGATCGTCTCCAAGCATACCTGTGTTCATGTAGCTGAACACTCTTCACCTTTAGAGTTGCTGAAAGTGTTCCTCGTCATTTTTGTCCGAAATAAACAAATGGGTCATGCACATCCTGATTACCATTGTATGGCATGAAAGCAGTTCCTGTTTCAAGAAAAAAACACCAAGGCAATTTTGGCCTACATCGCTGAGTTTTGATTTATCTCACTGCTAGCTAGTGATTACGAAATAGGGACATAATAAGAGATTCCATGGCACGTTTACATAAAATACAGTATAAATGCAAGTGGAATTGAGCACTAAAAATCATGTTAATTATAATGATACTGCTAAGTGGCTTCTAGAACATTGCATATGAGCACCAAGAGTATCAATGATACCAACTTTAACAATATTCTATGCTAACCCTTAATATATTGATATGGAATAACACTGCAGATTAATGTTCTTCTTTTGTGTTTACCAGTAGTTTTCTCCATCTTCCAATCATTATCGGCATGCTTCGTTGATTCTTTCTCAAAAAGTTTCGGCTGGCTAATATAGCTGGTTCAGATCGGAGTTTTCTCTCACTGTTTCGAGTGTTTTCATTTGTTGCAGAACAGCTATCACAAAATTGAGAGCAGATTCTATCCAGAACATCAGTATCAGTGTCACTTCCAAACCTAAATAGTAAAACCCAAATACTGGAAACTGGTCACGTCCATGTATAAGAATCGAGCCTTAGAGAGCTTTTTTTACCCCATTGGAGGAAGCTTTCAGTCGGTATATTTCTTGGACCACCTTCAACGTATTGAGATTAAATTCATTTTTTTCTAATGAAGTTCAAAGCAAGCCGTCTATACTAAAACTAGAGGATCGATTCTTGAAATTAACTTACTCCTTGAGACCTGGCCTGGAATCTTGAACCATAGTGGCTAAAAAGAGAGGACGCTACTTCGCGCATTAACCATGTAGAAGACAAACTCCTCAAGCCCTTTAATTGAAAGAAATGCTCAGATATGGTTTCAAAACACACAACTTCCTTGTAGCTCTTGTCTCCAAAGAGAAAAACAAACTAATAGCTAGAGCTTTTAGCTTTATTTCACAGCGTATTTTTACCTATCCTGTTAAAAGCTGTGGACCTGGACATCTCCGGAGATGTCTCGGAACAAAATTTAAGCACAAATGGCTTCCCTGAATTAAAAGGATTTGCTTTAATAATTCTAAAAGAAAAATGATGGCTTTTTAACCAAGTATTGGCTCTACTTGCAGGGCAGAGAAATTGCATGGAGAGAATCTGATGGATTGATGTTTGAAAGAGACAGCGTACCTGTAATCTCAGAACCTGGAATTTTATTGGTATTGGATTCCTAAGCACAGTTCACAAAGAATGTAATCAGAAAACTTCCATCTTTTGATTGAGTGATCAGAGTACTTGAAATATGAATTTATCAAAGACTTTGTGTTGCTGGTGGTGGTGTAAATGCTGTCATGTGGTGCGGCCAGAACGATGGAATTTTCAAAAAGCCATATCCTTTTCGACATTGTGTAATAAATAAAATCACAGAACCATTTTCAGGAATCTTCGCCATTGAAATATGGAAGAATCACAACATTTTTCTATCTGCAGATGTATCAAGAGTAAGTTCCATTACCGTTTCAGGAAACTGCCACTTTGCATACGAGCGACTTCGGATCACATCTGTAGTGCCTGGAACTCAAACCTGCCACTGCCACAATTCCACTTGATAACCCATCAGACTCCATTGGAAATACAAAAAATGTATCCAACTGGGCCCACTTGTTGGCAGATAAATATTATATTTCAAATAAAAGTGTGTTAATTTACTAAATCTTTTTAAAATAATGTTGTTCTACTAATTTTTTAATTTAACATGGTAATTTAAAAAAAAAATCCCATCTTTTTGCTCCAGAGGTATAAAAGTATAAAATTTCGAACAAAACAAAGCTTTTTTTTCCCTCCCTAGAAAACATCAAAGAAAATCTTGTAGCTGAAAAAAAAAAAAAACATTTCTAGGTTTCTCTTGAATAACCATACAGAACTTATGAATGCCAGCCTTTTGTTGTGTTTAGTAGTTGACGTTGGTTTACGCATCCGCAAGTAAATTACTGAGTTCCAGTTCCAGGGTTTTACAATATCTCTTGCAGAGAAATTTAAAAGCTTGATTCAATTAAAAACTAGATTAATTTTTATCGAGAGGAAAGTATAAATACATAAAAGGGTTAAGAAAAACAAATAATTCTGAATAATAATAATAATAATAATAATAATAATAATATGTAAGAAATAAACCATGCCCGTTTAAATAGTTACTAAAAAAATAAGATAAAAACATAAAAAATCTAAAAAATAAAGTAAATTAAATATCTTTCAGATCTAAATTTGATGGTTTTTCAACGAATAGACCCGTCATAAAACATAATCAATTAACTATTTGAACCCAATTCAATAATTATATAAGCTATACTTGTTTTCGTCATAAAACTTGTTTGAGATTAATGAATTTTTTCTTAGTATTAGACTTATCTCTATAAATATATGTTTTAGATATTCTATTTAGTCCAATTACAACAAATTATTATGTAACAACTCAAATCCCCTAATCTCCTGCATCAAAGCTAAAAAATATATAAAGAAAACCCTATTAGACAAAAAAAGAAAACGAAATAAAATTGCAAGTTCTTTTTTTGAGTGTCTATATATATATATATATATATATATATATATATATAATTGAGGGAGATTCTTATATGTCAAGAGAAGAAATAAAAAAAAAAAAACTTTACAACTCGAAGTTAATTCCCTTGGTTTCTCTCCGGCCATTAATTCAACAAGAAAGAAAGCCGCACTACACTTGGTATTCCATGTTTTCATCCTTTACATTTCCATGGTGGGGGATGCAATAAGCTTATAATTCATTATCTCTGTGAGAGGGATGAAAACGCGTATAGCCAAGATGCGCTCAAAAACATCAAAATTCAACTTCTACCAATAGAATTTCAAAGCAGTCAGTATTCAGCCCTTGAAAATAAGGGGCCTTGAAATCCTGGTGTCATCGTCCACAGAAAATGGTGAACAAAGAGTAGTGACACCACTGCAACTCCGAGGAAAAATCATCACTCTTCACATGCACATATCCTATTGGCTTCCCATCTGATCATACGCGTTGACTTGTCCATTACGCACCAATCCATGCGAAAATCAACTTTCCACAACTTGAACTATTTCTTTAGAACCCTATTGTAATTCAAGACTTCAGTTCATCATATGTGCCTTGGAGACCTTTCCTTTCATCGTATATCGATACACAAGCAATAATACTAGAGCTTCACATTCCTCACATACAAGCTAGATCTCTACAGGGAACGAATTAACAGTTACTACTGAAAATCATAGCAATAATCTTATGCTAAAATGTATATATGTATTTATTATTTTTTGGAAAACCAAACCAGCTATTCCTTTTGTGCTAAAAGTTGGCAACTGTAGAGGAAAATGATGCACACTCGAGGCTAATTGCAACAAATTGGCATCAGGGAGTCAAGAAAATCAGATAGGTAGGGCTACAGGCTATGTGAATGGAACCATCATAAGTGATTGAAGGAAAAAAGAAGAAAGAAACCTTGATTAATTAGGAAAAAGAAATGAACGAGGATACAGACAATAAACGAACCACAGCACGACAAAAGCTAGCGCAGGTAAATCATGATGAAATTCGTGTCCACAGTCGATCAACAGTTTCAATAAAAAGACACATAAATCTAGCAACAGTAACCACATTATGCATATTTCCTCAAATAAAAACAAAGAGACAGGATTTGTCAAATGATCAAATCAAATTAAAAGCAGGTCAAACATCTTTCACAATGTCAGTGATCAGTATATTCCAAAATGAAATGCATTCTCCTAACATCCCATGTGCTGTGAAAAGAAACAAATCCATGAGCTTTTGCATCAAGTCTGTGTTTCATACATGATGCTTTTAAAATAATATTTTTACTCGAAAATATTTTAAGATTGAAAAATTTGATGAGCTTGTATCATGCAATTACAAAAGCTCTCTTGAACATGCCAGTTAAGCATTCCAAATAAGTATTCACAGGTGCACCTCCAACAGTAATGCTTTAGTCTAATGGCGTGCTCCAATAAAGTTCAAAGAACTGCTAACAACAAAAGCAAAAACCTACAAAACCAACCCCACACCTCTTGCTACCGCATCAAAACCATAAACCAGACCTCGCACTCTCACCCTGCAGTTAATTTTCTCCTGGGGCTGCTACCTATTAGACAATTATATATGCAAAAACGAAAAAAAGCAGGAACGTTTAGCATCGACAGGATAGAAGCAAATAACTTTTATTCCTCACCCTTAATCTGGATGTAGATATATTACAAGACACGCACTACGCACGCCATATGTGCATTCCTACAAACCCTAACCCCTCAGTAGTTACCGTGTCTGTCTTGTACCAAGGACACTCGACATCGATCACAGCCCTTCTCCCTATAAACAGTGATCGAAAACTTATCAGTTCAGTGAATCTGGTATTTAGCTTCTTATTTACATGGAAAATTCAAAGGACATGATGGCAAGTTCCATGCAAACGAGGACCTTCGTTAGTGCTAGTCAGACATAAAATACAGTGATTCTTCCGGTAAAATTAGTTATGCGAACACCCATTTCAAGTGAGAATGACTGCTCTACTTTTTGCGAAACAATTGCCATTCTATTCAGGAAGACATGTCATTTCAAAAAACGTAATACTCACAAGTATGAATCCAAGAAAATGATCAGTCAGCCCGTAAATGACACTTCCGAACAAAAATATCCCAAGAAAATGACAACATATTTAAACAAAGTGTCTTTTAAAACAAGCTACAAAGCTTATCGATGCAACAAGAGAATTTATCATACCCATAACATGAAGATTCACATTATGCTAGGAAAAAAAGGCCCCCAGGTGGCCATGTTAATGTTTTTGATCATTCAAAATGAAACACAATGTGCATCCACAGATCTCAAAACCACCACTAATCTTACAACCAAATGATGAGCAAAAGAATATGTTTCAGTACCTCTCAAGTACATAGGCATAATGCTGCCATCTGCTGTAAATATGAAGTGTCCACTAAAGTATGACACGAAACAATCTTCATGGGACTGCTGTTGTTCCATACATATACATGATTTACAAAAGTGGCATGCAGCTTATCAAAACAATAATAATATTACATCTAAGAATATGTAAAGAAGGAAAGATAATGATCCACACGACAAAATCTATCTATTTATAAACAATGCTAAGAGATCTAATGGGGGACAACATGTCAGCGCGCGGAAAGGAAAAGGCCAAGCATGGATTAAAATACATACCGACTCTTTAATTAATCCATACTAGCCAACAACTGTACACAAGATTGTAGCCAAAAGGATAAGTCAGATAAATCTGAAGCATCTCAAGGAATAAAGTATCATTACAAGCCGAACAGACATCCAGGACAGTAATTATCCCGGTGGGCAGAAATGACACGACAACCAGATTGACAACACAAGAAAGCTCACTTAGTTATATAGAATATTGTTCAAATATTCCATACATTGCATGTTTCATCATAATTGGACAAATAAACAACACCAGGAGGCAACAATTCAATTATCTACACCAAAGACGTTGTATTAGCAGGTTCAGTTCATTAAACCATGGTTTAAGCACACAAGTAGTGCATGGATGATTCCAGAAACATATGCAAACCTCAAGAGGTTAAACTCTATAAGATGATAGAGGCTAGAAACAATTTTAATATGCTAATTGAGGGGGATGCGTTTCAAATACCAGGATAACAGAAGCAACAAGTACACCATATAATTCATGTGTGCATGCAATTCCATGGTTGTCCGCATTACAAAAATGTTACAGGTAGCAAAGTAGGAGGAAAAGGACATTCATGTTATGCTCTTTCTTGTTTGGCAATAAATGACAGTGACATGGCAACTACTTCGCATGCTAAAGTCTAAAGCAGCACAATAATGACGATTTCCACATTTACTTCTAGCTGATGGAACCAAACTAAACAAAAAGGAAGTAACCAGTGCAACAAAATGTTAGCCAGCAACCAGGAAAGTACAGGATTGCAAGTAAACAATGGAGAAAAGAAAAATAATCATACACATAGTCATATGGGGAAGTTTTAGGACAAGATAAGTTCCTTACTATGGGTAAAGCATGAGTGGGATTTTGAATCCAGGCAAGACAAAATTGCTAAAAATAAAAAGTCAAGTTCATACCACGATGCCTCTTGATGATGCATTATACTTTACACTGTAGATCTCACCTTTGTAATACAAATATTTAACTAACCAAAAGAGCAAGGAGACGGAAAGATTAAAAAGAAGGCTACAACTTCAAGAAAACAAATAGATATTTTTTTTCATCACAGTTTCAGAACTAAAACATCTGGTGGAACAGGATTTTTGGAATTTTATTTGCTATCTTTTCTAAAATCTGATACAGGAATTCTCTACTAGTGAGATAAGGCAGCTTCTTTGCCATGTGACAAAAGGCAAGTAGAATTGAGGAGCGAGAATGCTAAAACCAAGAAGCTGAAAATTTCAAAGATGGAACATATGTTAATAGGGTACAAATTAAGGGGAACTTACCAAAACCCTATTGATAAAAATTAGCGGACCTAAGAAAAATTAGACAAGAATGTTACTACTTCATAAACCTTAATTTATTGGATTTCCAAAGGCCGAACCTCCAAGTAACCCTCCAGAAGAAGCACCATAAACATCTGAAGGATCGAGAATCGGGGAAGAAGAGGCCCCATGTCTCCCTGCGCCGCCGCCGCCGCCGCCACCGTTAGCAGCACCCAAATGCAATTCAGATATATTAGGGAACCCATCTCTTGTTTCAACTCCTTGGTCATATAGAAACCCTTTGAAAACATGACCACCAATCTTCACCACAGCCTGATACGCATACTCGTCTTCACCATCTTCCACTGCTGTCACTCTAACACACCTGAAAACTGCTGGTGCAGTTACTTGCACCGGTAATCTCTCTTTAAAACCTGCATCTGCAAACATAATTCAACAAAAACCCTACTCAGAATTTCACGTTTACATTAACAACCCTAAAGCAAGAAAAAAGACAATAATAGTGAAATGTTAAACTCAAAAACCTTGGTGACTAGAACTCGTGTCATAGCTCCTTGGAGGAGTCGTGTTAGAAGTGGAAGTATGAGAAGTAGTAGTAGTTTGAGAGTTTATAAGCCTAGGTTTCTTGGAACCAGAAGTAGACCCAGTGGAACCAGCACCACCACCAGCAGTTGCTATAAGCTGACGCTCTCTCCTCCTCGCAGCCGCTACCCACGTGCTCTTCACATGAGTAGCACAATCAAACCCACGGCTTTTACAGCACGTCCTACACCTTCTATGGCTACAATCTTTCTTCGCTTGGTTTCCACAATCCTCACACGTAGTTGTAGCCGACGATGATGAATTCCCTCCAAGATTTCCACTACCATTACCACTTTGTAGTAGAAGATTCGCTGTTGAATTATTGTGATGATCAATAATCGAAGGAGTGGTGTCAGAAGCTTTCTTGATATATTGAGAGCCTTGGTTTTGCCAAAACGGATGAATTCCACTAATCTTGTTTCGACCATTATTCAACAACTCTTGATCATCCATGTTTTGTGGCGTAAGGAGTGGAATGACACCAACACCTACCCCAACACCAAGAGCTGTAGCATTGGAAGCATTGATTGGATCTGCTGTTGAAAGATTGATTTGCTCATGATGCTGGTGGTGGTGGTGGTGGTGGTTGAAGGGAGCAGCAGGAGCCACAACGAAGACATCACGAAGGCCCACCATGCCTATGTCTGGAGGTAGGCTGTAGTTGATGGACCTGGATGAGTTGGGCCATGTTGTACCGGATGCTTGGCCGGCGGATGCATCAGCGGCGGTGGGACCGGCATTGAAGCCGAGTGAGAGGTCGTCTGGACCAGCGGTACGGATACCGGAGGAATTAGAGGTGGCCCAGTCAGCAAAGGCACCGGTGTCTGATAGGAGCTGCCTAATCCTTGTAGTAGCCACAACTGATAATTTTGTAAGAAATAAGAAAAAAAAAATATTATATATATGTTATGTAAGTAAATATACAAGATGAGTGTGTTTTTATGATAATTATAGAAGAGAGAGAAGGGAGGATAGATTTTTAGAAGGGGAAACTAAATCCAAGGATGTGTGTATGTAGGTGTTATGTGATCGAAGTGGGGTCAAGAACTCTGAAATTGTATCAGAGAAAGGGAGATTTGTTGAGAGAGAGAACAATTGCAGAAAGAAAGAGATCTTGTTTGTTGGGGTGGGCTTGTTATTCTTTTCCCTTCTTTTTTTCTCCAAGTAGGACTGGTTGCTGCTACAGTCGTGGCCTGCTGCTGCTGCTGCTAGGCTCTGGGGTTTCTGTTGGTAGAGTAGCATACAGACAATAGTAATACTGAACACAACTGTCACTTCGGCTTTTGTGAGAGCAAGAAATAAATAAATAAAATGTTGGGGCTTGTCCGGCTTGAGAGGGAGAGATGACTGAGTTTTCTCTGGAAGATAGGGCAGTGAGAAAGAGAAGTAGAAGAGACTGATGAGGAGGATAAGTAAAAAAGAATGCAATAACGACCCTTTACTAAGCTCTACTATCTCTTTGTTGTGTTATAGATACATTTAGTAGTAGTAGTAGACAACACTAGTATTTGTTGTCTTGCCGACCCCTCTCTCTCTCTCTCTTCATAAGATCATCATCTTCTTCGCTCAGCTCTCTCTCTCTCTCTCTCTCTCTCTCTCAATATGGTTTTCCTAGAAAGCGAAAAAATGTGGTGGGTTCCTCTCGACCTCTCTTTCTTCTCTCTCAATACTATAAGAGTTATTGTGACATTATTATTGGAGAGAGTGAGAGAGATAAAAGGGTACAAAGACTTTTGTTCTCTGGTTTTTGTAATTTTATGAGGCTCTAAAGTCACATGACACCTTTCATTCACTCTGGGAAACTTCTTCTCTACCCTCGGAGTATCACTGTGCCATGCGTTCTCCACTCTCTCTCTCTGCGCGTGGATGTGCTTCCACCATTTCACGTCGTGAGTGGAATGAAGAGGGTGGAGGGCAGGATTCTAGTCCTTTTGTCGATCGTTGACGATGTGATAAGGCCAGTTTTAATTCATATGATCAGTCGTGCATTGAGACCTGTGATTGGGTGATTTATTGCGAATTAACTGAGGCACACGCTCAGGATAATTACGGGAAAACTTGTGCTATGACACAAACAGCACAAATCCATGTGGTTGTATTTATAATTATTGTTAAGATTGAAAGATGTTTGTGGCCTATAATCTTAACACCACTCAAAAGCCATTTATAAAATCCAAAAACTTTAATCTGTGGCGTTTCGATTCTGCTGTTTAAACAGCTTCCAAAACATTGCTTGTCATAATTTTAAAATTCCTAGAAACGTTTTTATTTGGATTTTGGAAGAGAAAACTCGAGAGGACAGAAGCCCCAGTGAGTTTCCTTGCTTGAGTTAGGTGTGGTTAAGGTATCTCTTATACCTGGATCGTCGGTGGGGGCCTTAAATCTTCATTTAATATTAATTAGGTCATTGCCAACATAATTATTATACACTTGACTAGGTCTATATAATGGATGTTTTTAACGCGGTGATCATCGCTGTTAAAATCATGAATTGGTTCATATAATTATACTATTTAGTATATAAATTCAAATTAAAAACTCAAGAATTAATAAAATCAGACAATCGTGTACAATTTTGCAAAATGTAGCCTTCAGGGTCAAAATCCACCATGGACTTTCTACAAACATGTTTTCCACACCATCTTCTCTGTTGCCTCTCAATCGCATAGCAAGACCTTGTAATAACACTAACCCCTTTTCACAATCTTCTCCAAGAGTCACAAACAATGGTTCTTCCCTTGATATTGGAAAAAAAACCCGCCTCCGAATCCTTGGCCTGTTCAGTCCTTTTTTGTCCTCTGATAATATACGTTCTGGGTCTGTTTTAGTGCCACCATTCTCGAGGAATGGTGGTAGAGGCGGTGGTGATTGCAGTAATAGTAGGGTTGGTTTCCCTGGTGAGTATCCATTAGATGATTATCTTTTGTTTCTTGATGACCCCTCTTCAAAAAATAAGGGCTTTATGGACCAAAAGGTTCAATTGGGTGGTTATCTGGTTGCTAATGGAGATAGCCATTTGCATAGAAGGAGATTTTCAGAGAGTGATGTGTGTTTTGGTGCTGAAGATGGGTATAAACCTTGTTTGAATTTTGCTAGAGGGTTTTGCAAGAATGGAGAAAGTTGCAAGTTTGTTCATGGTGGTGAAAATATTGTTGAGGTTAACGGTGGTGGTGTTCTTGTGGGTTCACCAAGGGAAATGGAGGAACATTACTTGCAGCAGCAAGAGGAGATGACGATAATGGAGGCTGCACAGCAACATCTGCAGCAAAGGTTGGCTTATTACAAGTACATGAATTTTTCGTTGCAACCACAGAATAAAACCGAGTGGTGTATTCAAGATTACTAATTTTGCTTCTAGCTTGCCTTCTCCTCGTATAACGTGTCAGATTTTCAATTTCAATCTGTCCTGCTGGTGGGATCTTGGTCTTAGTTTGGTGTACCTGTTAATTTCGGGTCATTATTGTTCAACCGAGCAATCCCTTTTCCTTTTTTTAATTGGTAGTATCTGTATAGTTGATATATATTTTGATTAACTTTTCAAGTTTTTAAAATTAATAATTATATAAATTTTCAATAATATTATTTAAATTAATAATTTTTAAAAAATAAACCTAGAATTATATCAATTAAATTATATTTCTTATAATTACAGTGCATTAATTACATACACAAGATGAGACTAATGGTACGAATTAGGTTAACTTGAAAGTGTTTTAGGAATATTTTGAAAGTGTTTATTTTAATTTTTATGGTTTTAATTGGATATAACTTAATTATACATAAAAATCAACCATAAAAAAAAAACTTATTTTATTAGCTTTTTTTTTAAATTCCATACCCAAAACTTAATCTCCACCTCTAAAGTAAATACACCAATTTTAACAAATCAAAACGATGATTTCAAGGTCAACTGGAAAATAAAGAACCCCAGTATGAATAAGGTTCCTCCCCACCTCAAGCATTATTGTGGTTTAATCTTTTTTACTAAAAATGTTAAGATTGATTTGTTACATGCTTGATGCTACCAGCCTGATTCTTTAATGAAGACATCATGCCCTGTAACCTAAACTCTAGCAGGAGAGAATGATCATGCATTCATAATAGCAGGAGTTAATAAAGTAAGGGAGGAATTACTCTTTACTCTAGAATTTTATATTCCCTCGATTAATCCGATAAAAGAAATAAAAAAACCTAAACTATATAATGTTAGATATAGATTTAGCCTTCGCGTTTTGAAAATGTAACGCTTTATTATACAATCTTCAACGGCTAAAAGGGATTGCTTGTTAATTTTTATTTTTTTATTAGGGTAAACTCTCGATACTATCAAGGGTTTATTGGAACATTTTCACGTAAGATCATGAGGTTTCGAGAGGAGGAGGAAAGATAAAAATTGCAAAAAAGAAAAAGATTTTGGAAGTTATCGTTAAATGTTATTTTAAATCTTATAGACTTCAGGGCTGATTTGAAGAGTTTCTAATTTAAAGGGACCGAAATGGTTGCTGAATATAAAAATTGAAAAAGGAAGACTCTCAGTTGCCCTTCATCAGGACGTGTGATGCACGTTCTCGCACATTAAACATTTTTCTGTCAAATACGGATAAAAATTAATAAACATGGAATAGAAGTCCAAAATCAGAGCGCCTTCATCGCCCCTCCACAAATCCATGTACGTAATCTGACACGCTGTGCGGGTTGAGAATTGAGATTTCGAGTGTGTTTACTACGATTATTTTTTAAGATTTATTTTTAATATTAATATATATAAATAATTAAAAAGAAATATATATAAAAAAACTAATTTCAGATAGAAAAAAATTAAAGATTTTGAGAACACGTGGCGGCAACAGCGTTACCAACTTTATGTCTGATAAACGGGAGAGATTTTCAAAAGCTGTCGTTTTGTTTGTAGCATGCTCAATTATTGAAGGCCGAAACAGTACTGTTCAACGCTATCTTTTTTTTTTTTGGACAAAGCTCACCTTCCTCCTCGCAGAAAATTTTATGTGTTGCCATGATGTGAATATATGTTATACAAAATTCAGGGTTTTATTTTCCATGTGGTTTTAAATTTGACTGAAGATTTTATTATAAAGCATCCGTATAACTTATTGTCCAGATAACTTAATTAACTTACAAAGCACTTCAAGGAATCTCTACCATGCTTATATGTCTAGATGGAGTCCTTCTTCTTGGATGGATAATCTATGATCTTTTATTTTATTTTCACTTGATGAAACTCCCAACTTCATGCAATTGTAAATTTCCTGGTTCGATGGAGAGATTTTGTTGTTATAACATCTAGCACTCTTAAATTATTTGAGGCCGCGTTCATCTGGTGGGATCTAATCTTTAATTTCAACTTTAGTCTTGAGCTTTTAAGACATAGACAATCATATATATATATATATATATATATATATATGGGAGGATCGTAAGGCAGTGCTATTATTGCTGGAATTATATTTCTTGGAGGGCGTCCATGTAAAGACTAAAGGAGGATCATGCATAAGCAGTTGGAAAAATGAAATTCTAGGGCTAGTACTTAAAGATGGAGTTGTGGGGAAAAGGCAGCCTAGCTAAAAACTGCTTAACGTAGACATGAACTCAGACAACTCGCTTTTAACAATAGAGGTGTGTGTCCTTAATTAGAGTCATTTCAAATTGTGGTTTGGTGCCAACTTTTGTATTTTAAGAAGACGGCAATGATAATTGAAGTTTTAGGGCACGGGAAAGCGAAAGCGAAGCTCTTCGAGTCCTTTGGCATGCCGTATGGGGCCAAGAATCTCCTCTCAAGTCTCCTCCTTTGTCACTTCTCTTCTCTCAAGGTTTTCCTTCTTTCACCTCGCTCATAATTCTTACCAAAGACTCCTCATGAGCGTGTGCTAATAAAGTCTCTCTTTTTCAAAGCACGTTCATGTTTCTCTCTTTCAAAGTGTTCATGAATTTGGAAAGCACTTTTTCTCTTGAGTTCCACTCATTAACATGTTGGGTTATGGAGAAGCTGATCCAGCTTCTCTTCATTGTTTCAATAAGATGGATTTGCTTAACTTAGTAAAGCATGAGTACTAACTTTAACCAAAAAATATTCTTATACCAGCTTAGTATACGCCCTATCTCTCATTAATTATATATTTTAAACCTAAACCATCTCATATCAAATCATACGTGTTAGATATTAATTGAAATATTAGTCTAAGTAGGAATATTCTTGTTACATCATGATAATTAGAGCTTGTAATCTATCTATTATATACAAAATTTAAGAGTGTTGGACATTAATTAACAAGTAAAGAGTGATTCAAAATACTGCGTGTGTTTTAATGGGAAACTTGTGGGGAAAAAAATCTTGAAAATTGACACTTTGGTTAGGCTTCTATCAAGTAATTAATTGATCTTAAATATTATAACAAAGTGATATTGCAGTGCCGGTGAGCCATGAGATATCATTTTCTTTACTGGTTTTCAGGGAAGGAAAAAGAAAGGGGATAATTTAGTGCTGGCTCAGTATCTTGTTCTGGTCGTCGGATCGTGGCCGGATTGATCACTTTCTATATAATCTCCGGTTCGTAGTTGTTGTGATCATTATTAGATGCTTGTCAATTTTATTCTGGTGGAATGATACGGCTAAGCATTTAGGTTCCTTATGTCAGTTTTTCTAAGAGTCATTGAGAGATTTAAATTAATGTTGCTGTAGTACCGAAATTTAATTATCAACATCATTTAATTTCTATCTTATTTTTCACCAGCTAGATCCTGTCTCGGAAGTAACCCACCGAGCAATTAGTGTGACTTTCGGGCAAACATCCGCCCCAGAGAAAAATATAATTTCGGGGATAACACACATATCTATGACCTTTAGATATTTTTTTATCATACCATCAAGTCACGGATATCATCAAGGAGTATTTTTTTATGAAGGAAAACTCAAAGAATTGGCCCGTGACCAACAATTAATGCTGCGTTCTCCATTAATCTCTCGTCAATTTAATGAGAAGATAGGGGTCAATAGCTAATTTTTTGGAAGAAAATCTATCCATTTTCTTTGCTGAATAAATGATTATATATATATATATATATATATATATATATATATATATATAGAATTAGAACCTGGCAAGGTAAAAATGTGCGAGACCCTTGTGGTCGATTAAAATAAAAATAAAAAATTGGAGATAGGTGATGAGTTTTATAGAGTTAAGCAGTGTATATGTTCAAAACGAGGGGGCAAAAAACAGAAGCTAACTGTACACAGCACAGCAACAGGAGAGGGTCATCCAAAGAAGTACGCCACTTGTAAATACTCTTGAATTAATGGATTGTTTAGCTGTCTAGCAAGTGACGCGACATGGAAACCAGAGAAATTTAAGTAGTAACTTTTGAAGAGATAACATGTGATAAAAGAGGAAGCTAGCTGAACTGCGTGGGAAAGTGACAAGTCCAAGGGTTACGTCTGTATATGAATCAAAAACTGGAAGATTATAAAGAGGATAAATATCCTATGACTTACGAGGCAGGAGCCATCATGATCTTAGCTTTCCCTTTCCCACGCTATAAAAACATTGCATGTAACTAATATGTGTTTGTGTCCGTCCTAAAAATAAATTTTAAAAAATAAAAAGTATTATTTATATATATATATCTAAATAAAATTTACTTTAAAAAACAACTTTTAATACATTCTTAAACACCTAAAGAGTGAGTTAACTGCAACAAAGATAATTAAAAATGATAAAGGTTTATAGGATTAATCAATATAAGAAGCCATGGAATGAGGTTCATTGAACTCAATCATATCAATTATGGCATGAATTGCTCCCACGTAACATAAACTTCGATCCCATGCATCGAAAAGAAAAGGGTGGAAAAGAAAAGTAGAGAAATAAAGCCGGTGGAAAAAAGACAAAAATAAAGCAAGATTCTCACAAAATTAACTTCAATTCATGCTTTTGTTTTTAGATAAATATCAGTTCATGATGCTCGGGGAGATTGATCAACAGTGTACGGACCTGCCTTGCATCGAAGAAGAAAGCCCACTGAATGGTCTTTTTGATAAAGAGAAAGCAGATGCTGTACTCCCCCGCCAATCATCAATCGAAGGCAGAAACTAAAATCCGGGTGCTTTTAATTTCCTTGAAAATTAAAAGGTATGGCCCCATTCCGGTAAAATGGGTTTTGAATTACAATAAAATCACTTTTATGTCATTTAGTTTATAAAAAAAATAATTAAGCCTCTTTTGTGAAGGTAATGATATTCTCTTTTTTTATATACAGTATAAATATTCTTTTATCCTAAAAATAAACAAAATATAAGATTATTGATCAATGGTTTTCCTGAGTACACATGGGATCCTTAATAGTAAAATTATGTATTTACCTCTAGAGTCAAAAAATTATTTTATTGATAAATAAAGATATTTAGAGATTTTTAAATTTTAAAATATAATGCAATTACATTTTTAATTTTGAAAAAGATAAAACATAAGCTTAGCATTTAAGGACATTTTTGTACTTGCATATGAGTATTTTGTGTACTTGCAAGAGTTGTAATAGGAGGCATTTTCAAATTATTTAATGCTTAAAGTTGTTGGAGTGTGCTTGGCACATCCCAACACATGGGTGGCATCTGCGCCATTTAGATGGCGTGAATTTATTTAATTATTTTTATTTGTATTTATCTTCTAAGTCATGAGTTTTTTAGAACAATGATTTATTTTTTATTTATTTAAATTAATTAATTAAATAAATACAATTGGATGCATGTCTCATTTTATATTATGAAATATCTTGATTTTACTTGCATAGAGTTTTTAATTTACATTTTAAATTTTTTTATTTAAAAAAACACATTGAAACAACCTATATACTAATACTTTTTTAAAAAAATATATTTGTAACCTGCAGCGAAATGCAAGTTAAATTACTAGTTTTAATCTATAGTTCAACAATATATATATATATATATATATATATTTCTTCACTTTCTATCTTCTTCAAAATTCTCTTTCAAAGGCACGGACTTTAATTATAGTCCTAATTTGCTCCTTGCACCAGTGTCGTACAAAGTTTTTAATATAAAATAACCAAACTAAAAATAATAGGTTAAATTTTAATTTTTAATATAAAATAACTAAAATAAATTAAACTAAAAGTAATCAGTTGGAACTGATTTTAGTTTTATTTTTTATATTTTATAAAATTTTAATTTAATTATTTTAATAAATAAAAATTAAATGAACCAAAAATAATTAGTTGAAATACTGTATAAGAGGATGAAACAAAAGCAAACTAGTACACATAACATATAGAACAAAGTAAAATTTATGTTACACACTTCAGTTGACTATGTCACTAAAATGTACCAAAGTAACTACAGCAGCAATGCTTACTAAGAGTCTGAATGTGATAATTTATATTACACACTTCAGTAAGCCTTGTTTATTTTTGTGTTTTAAAAATATTTTTTTAAAATTTAATTTTTATTTTATTTTTTTCTTTACTTTACTTTAAATTAATACTTTTTTATGTTTTCAGATCATTTTGATGTATTGATGTCAAAAATAATTTTTTTAAAATAAAAAAAATATTATTTTGATATATTTTCAAGTGAAAAACACTTTAAAAAATAACCGCAACCACATTTTCAAACACTCTTCTTTAGGGTATCTAACCATGCACATAGAGCTAGCCTAGATGAGCAATTTAGGCAAGTCACTATCTAATCTAACTTTGGCTCAAGGCAATGGAACTATAATATTAAAAGTGTCCATATGATTTAGAAAATAACTAAATAGATGGCATGTGCTATGTCGCGGGTTGAATTATGTTTTTGATATAAAAAAAAAAAAAGACTATGTAAAACTTGGGATTAAAACAAATTAGAAAATTGGATCATGAGTTGACCGGGTTTAATAACCTCAACTAATTTAATAATACTTAAACAAAGGTAATGACAATAAATAAACTGAATTAATAAAAAATTGATATCCAGGATATAAAAAAAAGTGTCAACAGAAAAAGAAAAAAAAACGAATCAATTCTGGTCAACCCATCAAATCCACAATTCGAGACATAAGATTGAGATAATCCAAAAAAAAAATAAAAAAAAACAACAAAGGCTAATTCATAACTAACCAGATGTTGGAAAACAAAATTTTAAAAAAATATGCTAAAAAAAAATAAGTCCACTAAGATTAACCTCTTAAACTTGTGACCTCGATTATAAGGCCAGCACAACATTACATAAAAAAAAAATTCTTCAATAAACTATATGTCAAAGGATAAAACTAAGAAAAATAAATAAATAAAAATTAAAATCAAATGAAGACAAAACTTTTTTTTTGAATTTTTTTTAAAATCCGTTGAATATTTTTTTTAGGCTAAGTTGATTTGGGTAACCTTAGCCAACCCACTCGATCTGTGACTCGGGACTTATTTGAGGTCGACCCTTAGATCAGGTTTAAAAACCATGATAAAAAAATGATGATCAAATTTGGCATGAAAATCAAATAAAATCAAACAATGAGGGATGAATATTGAAAAAAAAATGAAACCGAAAGAAATTATAATTAAAAAAATATGGACCAAATTTTTTTTAAAACAAAAACATGTATGAAATTGAAAAGAAAATCAATTAGAAGAAGGGCCAAAAGCAAAATAAATATTAATTAAAAGAAAGATGACAAAATCTTACATAAAAATAAAATAAAATAAAATAAAATGATAAAGGATAAATTGAAAAAAAATCATCAAAAGAATTTAAAGCAAATACATAACAATAAAAAAATGAGGACCATAATTGAAATAATACAAAATGATATGACATTTTTGAACTTTTGGTGGGTGGAGGAGACATAAAAGAGGATGGAGAAAAAAAATCCAGCCACCGTTGTATTTTTGGAGATTCGAGGAGGTGTCATGCATCGTCAAAATAGCACGAACAACCTCCACACATTGGCACGTAATGAGCATGCACTAATAATTATATATAACAAAACACCCATGACACCATATGAAATTTACAAAAAAAAAAAAAAAACCTAAGTGCAAAAAACACAAATTCCCCTAAAGACAAAAGCATTTGTTTTAAAATCCAGGGATATTTTGGTAACCTCAGTATGTTAAAAAAATTAAACACAAGGTAATGTGAGTTTGTGTAAGTTTTAAGTTCAAAAAGCTTTCACTTGAAGGGGTGTGTTAGAGAATAATATAAATCATATTTGGGACCTCACCTAACAGCTTAAGCTATTGAGTTAAGATGGTTTTTAGACACATTACAATAAAAAAGATATGACAAGATTTACAATTATATTATTTCTACATAAAAACAAATTTTCCCTTTAGTATATGTATAATAATATAAATTATATATTGAGATCTTATTTGACAATTTATCTTTTTTAATTGAAAGCTTATTTAACATGGTATTAGAGCCTCGTAGATTAAACAGTTACGAGTTTGAATCTCATCACATTTATTCTATTTCATAAAATTAAACACAAGATACTAGAAGACCTTCAATCCCATATTTTTTATTTGAGAATATGTATTAAAAAATAATACAAATCATATCTTGAAAACTCTCATAATAACTTAAATTTTTAGGTTGAAATTATTTAACATTATATCATAGCCTTGTTAATCAAACGATTATGAATTTGTATCATATCACCTTCATTTCATTAAATAAAATTAAATATAAAATAAGAATAGATTTATGTAAGTTTTAAATTTAACTAGCTAGCTACTTCCATCCTCCTTTCTAAAATCTCTCTTCTACTTAGATTAGAGGTGTTAAATCTAGCTAGATTGGAGTAGTTGATTCAAATAATCTATAACTTAAACTCTAATTAAAATGGGATTCAAAGTTTAAAGGATGTTGGTCTAATAAAATCTATGTAACTCAAATATGTTTTTAATAACTTAGATAATTCGGTTAAACTTGAGGTAAATTTGATCAAATCTAATATCTAAAAAAAATTTAAAAACAAAATGACCATGTTTAAATTAAAATAATTGACCAAGCAATCAAATCCATGAATGGACCTAGCGACCAAATAACCAAGCTCTTTCCCATGTCAATTCCTGCATCTGATCTGACAATTATGATTATATGGGACGATATCTTTAGATCACGAGCGTGTTAAAAAGATCGACATGCTTCCATAAAGCAACCTCAATGGATCTCAAAACAAATCTTCTCGTTGACTGTGAAGCCTTCATTGATAACGATTTTGAAAGGAATTTATGTCACAACTCACAGCCAAAGAACACAATTTTACCATAATCATCGGTTCCCAGTATAACTTCCACTTGAAGTAACCTCAATGCACTAGGTTTTCTTTACCAGCACATTTGTGTCGAATTAGATGGCACTAGATTTGTGCCCCGCATTTTGTCGTGGGCTGGTAAAAATATATTTAATATAAAAATATTACTAAGAAAAGATATTTTGAGAGTCGAGTTAGTGGATGAATCAATTGCTAATTTAAATAATTTTAAAAAATATAACAATAATAAATAAAATAACAAAAAAGTAAAAAAAAAAAAAAAAAACACCTTACATGAGCTCATCTAGAATATAAATAAGCCAATATTGAAGGCAAAACTAAAAAAAAAAATAAAAAAAATAAAAAAAAACCCAGTTAAACTGGATTAACTCACAAACCCCATGACAATGAACAAAAGATTGAGATAATCTCATATGAAAAAAAAAAACCACTTAAAAGGAAAGGAAACAAAATGCACAAATATCAATTTTTAATACATCAAATGTTGAAAAATGAAATTAAAATAAATAAATTTAAAAATAAAAAATTATCAACTCATGTTAATTTTTGAAATCAGTGACTTTGGTCATGAATCCAATACTAACCCTATAGAAGTCAACTCCTAAACTTGATCGAATCTCTAAAATTAAACTCACAACCATGAAATCCTGGCCCGAATTGAATTAAGAAGCTTAATTTTTAAATAATTTAATTTTAAAGAATGAAATCATGAAAAGAATATTGATTTTAAAAACTTGCAAAAGCAAAAAAGATAGCAATAAAAAGAAAAAATTTGATAAAAAATAAAACCTATGGAGGATGAAATCGTAAAAACAAATCTAAAAAATAATCTCAAACAAAACAAATAGAAGTAAAAAGAATGGGAACTTAATTTGAAAAAAAAAATAAAAGAAGGTGAAATTGAAAAAATATATATATAATTTTACAATGCAAGTGTGTTTTAAATTATTTTTTAAAAAATATGACTCGGGCATAGACATGACCAAGAAAAAAAGGCTTATATATGAAAGAGAGAGAGAGAGAGAGAGAGAGAGAGAGAGGGAAATGGTAAAAAAAAAATGCATGGTTAGAAAAATCATATAGAAAGAAGATTAAAAAAAAAAGAATCTTAATCACTAATGATATAAATACAAGATGATAATACTAAAAATATATATAAAAAAAAAACCTCAAGAAAACTTGAGCGAACATTCTAAACCCGAAAAAATATCTCAAATTTGCAACTCATCAAACCCTAGACCCTAGGTTAATCATTCAGCTTAATTCATAATCAATTTAATATTGACTTGCCAAAGTAAATCCAACAAAGAACAACAATTAAAAAAAAAAAAAACCCAAGAGATTCCGAGCTATTTTTTTAATAAGTGGAAGGAGAAAAAATAAAAATACTTTAAAAAATTTATCTCAAATAAAACAAATAACAATAAAAATAATGGGAACTAAATTCAAAGGAAGAATAAAATAAAAGGGAATGAAATAGAAAAGGAACTCTAACCTTATAATTAAAAAAAAAAAATCATTTCGAACATAGGAGAAAGGATCGAAAAAAAATTGAAAAAATTAGTAAAAAAAAACCCAATAAAGAACAATAAACAAAAAGACCTAAGATAACCAAGTCATTTTCAAGACCAACAAAAAATTGCATAGAAAGCAAGCTAAAAAAAGAAGAAACACAGTATTCAATTGAATAAATACTTAAGGCTAAAACAAGAAAAAAATTAGCTGAGACAAAGGAAAAAAACCAAGTTAACCCGAACAAACATCTTGAACCTTGTTAATCTTAACAACTCGCAACCGGTAAAACTCTATTCGGGTCCAATCAAGAAATTTATTATGAACCAGTTTTAAAATTTTAATTTTAAAATCTTGTCATAGAAGAAAAATTAACAATCAAAAGAATAAGAATTAATTTTATAGGAAAAAAAATCCAAACAATGGTGAAATATGTAATACAAAATCAATTTAAAAAATAATTTCAAACAAAAAAATAGCAATTAAAAGAATGGGTATCAAATTTAAAAGATGAAAAAATTTAAAGAGGAATGAAATTGAAATGGCACACCAACTTTATAAATTATTCAAGACAAGACAAATTATATAAAAAAAGGACTAAATCTGAAAAATTAACAAATTAAAGGTTTGTTTTTTAATTCTTAAGCGGCTGACGTGAAAATCTAAGGAGGGGAGAGAAGAAAGGGTAAAACAAATGATTGTCGGTGCCAAATCATTGTGAATCTTAGAACATGCGTCATCTTATCAAATCGGGGGTACTAAGACCTTTCAAACGATGTTTGGTTACTAGATAGCCCCACATGGGTTGCTTGAAAGGCACATAGGTAGTCCATACGATGGCATGTGCCATGCATGTACCAATAATTTTTAAAAATATATTTAATATATGTCAGCTCTAAAACAAAAACCAATATAAAATGATAAAAACATCTGTGAGAGTATTAAGTTGATTTTACCTTTAAGAACATCAAAGTAATTATATTAGTTTTAAAAAATTAAAAGACCAAAACTTTCTTGAATAGTCAACATTATTATTTTTTATTATTTTAGAGTTAAATTTTTATTTTTACCATGAAAAAAAATTAAATAACCAATCTAATTCCATGCAATTTTGTAAAGGACAATTGTGTTAAGATTATCTAACCTCCCATACCTAATTAAAATATTTTTTAAACTAGTAAAAATATCATCAAGTGTTAGAGAATAATATAAATCATATCTTGGAATTTCACTTAGTAGTTTAAGTTATTGGATTGAGATGATTCTTTGACATGGTATCAGAGCCTTGATGACCAAGCGGTCACGAATTTGTATCTCACTATCCCTATTTATTTGATATAACTTAAGCACAAAGTAATATGAATATGTATAAGTTTCAAGCTCAAAGAACTTTTACTTGAGATGGTAAAGTAAAGAATAATATAAATTATATTTTAAAATCTCATCTAATAACTTAAGCTACTAGATTGAGATGATTAGTTGACATCAAGTATTAAAATAGTGATCCAAGTCTTGAGCTACAATAATTTCTCTTACATCTTTCGTTTTTCTTCTAATGAAAACCCAGTTTTTGTAAGAATTCATGGATGGTTGACGTCTTCAATGGGATGCATTCTTTATCTAATATTTTACTATGTTTTCCTAATATATGAATATACTACAAACCATGTAAAATAAATCTAACAATTTTATTTCTGTTTTATAACTAAACTTCATTATGTACATAATTTTTTTTTGTTTCATTGATTTTTTGTATTATACATAAGCATTGTGATATTGCATTATAAACTTTGTTAAAAACAATTAAAAATCTCAACTCAATTTTATAACTGAAGTTTATTTTACAATAGTGAATATACATGTAAAAAGTTGATGATTTGCTAAAATTTTTTTTTATGTAAATTTAGAGGTTTTTTGATATTATAATAACGATTATTTTTTAAAGTATTTTTTTGTTTAAAAATAAATTTAAATAATTTTTTTTATTTTTTAAAATTTATTGTTGACATAACATTTCAAAATGATATAAAAATATATATAAAAAAATAATTTAAATTTTTATAAAAACACTTTTCTATAAATAAATTAAAATAGTTGTTTAGCAAAATAGCGTTCCTAATATTATACCTGAACTGTCTCTCTCTTTCTTACTCGCTTAGTAGTAAATTTGAATAAAAAAACATAAAATAACACAAAGTGGTACATATCGAACTATATATTAGATATAAATAATGGGTATCAGTATAACGAACTATATACGGCCATGAATATATGAATAACCAATGGATTACCATGTCTACTCCTAGATCACGCAGAAAAACTCGTTACTAGGATTGGTGACAACAAACCATTAATTCTAATTAAGTTGCTATAAATCAAAATAACGTGGAAGAGAGATTTAATGCTCATGAGTTAACTTTTTATTTTTTTTTCTGATTTTTATAAATAAAAATCATTTTAAATAAAATGAATCTGGTAAATATATCAGCGGCCAAGCCTAAAATAAAGTAGGCTTGACGAACATGTTAAGTCTAAAAAAAATTAGATTTATAGTTATCCAAGCTCCAGATAATGTGGATCTGGAGAACATGCTAAACTTGAAGTACTTGGATTTGATAATCGGTCAAGTACAAGGTAACGTGAGTCTAATGAACATGCCATATTTGAAGTGCTTAGATTTGATAACCATCCAAATTTAAGATAAAATGGGTTTAGCGAACATATCAAACTTGAAGTACTTGGACTTAACATCCAAACCCAAACTAATATGGATCTCATGAACATTCTAGACCTAAAGAACTTGGTGATGTCCAAGTTACAATGATATATGTTTGATCGTGTATGATTCTCTACAATAAAAATATAAAAATCATGATAAATCACCATGCATTTACTTATAGGTATATACAAGGTCTCTTAAGAGACCTGCTATATTTACTATCTCATCAATAATATGTAAAAGATATTTGTTTCTTATTAATGTAGTAGCAGAGGGTTTTTTAGTCCTTTTTTTTCTCTAAAAACAACAAGGTTTAAGGGGTATAAATACTTTTTAAACCATTCAGGTAAAAGATCAGAACTTTTCATCTTTTAAGATAAAGATATATAGATTTTAAAGCATTAACCAACTTAAAACTGAAGAACAAACATCTTTGTTTCTTAAATTTAAAAATATTTTAAGTTATTTAATACCTTTCTTAGAAATATATTGATTTTATCATCAGAGAGTCTTTAAGTCCCTCTGATTGAGACTATTTTTACAGGTACTTAAGCTTCTATCATAATTCTAGAGTTCCTTAGATTTTTTTTTTAAAAAAATCTAAACACTTGAACATGTTGATTAACCACTATTCCAAACATTAAATAGCCTTTTATTTACATATTTTGGATATCATAAAAAAATGGCCTCCTAAAACCTTTATTATTAAAACTAGAAAATATTTGAAAATGCAATATCCATTGTACCACAATTTAATTATTTAATTAGATTATGTGAAGATGATAAGGAAACTTGAGAACAATAATCACATTTCATTATAAGTCTAAAAAGTTTGGTTCAGTAAATTTATTAGCATAAAATATGTTGCGTAGGGATGTATTTATTTTACTCATGGTAATTTATCAACTTATTGATTTAAAAATAATGAGTATAGATTTTATACATAAATATTTATAACCAAATTTAGATAAAAGTCTTTAATTATAATTTAATCTCCTACTATTTTCTTGCAAATTAATTACCCTCACTATTAATTTGAGAAATCTTGTTTAAATATCATAGTGGCATTAGATCCCATTTAATTTATATGACCTTAAGTAACTCAACAAATCAAAATAAAATAAAATTGAATAAATAATATAGTTTATCAATTACATCTTTATGTGACTCATATATCAGTTAGATGGCAACTCTTTATCTAAATATATCATATATGTTTCACCTAACTACTATCTCTAATCTTATATGATCATAAATAACTCATCCAAATCATATAAATTAGTTAAGACTCAACTTTACAGCATTAAGCATATTCAAATAATGATAACCTTAAGTAGCTCAACAAGTCATTTATGAATAGAACTCTGGTTTTATACATATACAGTCAAAAGAAAAGAAATCATGTTCTCAACATGTATTTAATATATTAATGAGAGATTTATTATTTTAATTAAATCTTATTTCAAGGCATTAGTAATATATCATATATAACAATTATGCATAAATATACATCCTTAACATGCCATTCTAATTGGATAATTATAGACATATCTAAACTAATTCTCTCAAACCATTAAAGGGAGTTGGATGGTCAAAATCGAGGTAGTTGTTACAAATCTTTATATGTCTTTTATGAGCATCTCGGTTATAGCTTTCACGATTTTTCTTTTTTCGTCTTTGATTACAAAATCAATTTTTCTATATAAATTTCTACATTTATAAATTATTTATTATTTATATAATTGTATAACAAACCTCGAGTTACATTCAAGGAGAATTAGATTAGAAAATAAATTTTCAATCCAAAAAAAGAAGAAGAAGAAAAAAAAGACAGGATACACATACCCTATCTAATATTATACTCATTCAACCATTCAAAACACAATCACATTAATATTTAAATTTCCTTAATTATCCATCATGCATAATAGCAAATTAATATGTATAAATAAATATATTACATGGTTCAATTCTAATTATTGGCTATATATGTAATTTTATAAAATAATATTTCTAACATTTAAGAATATTAAATCAAGTCCAATTTGATAATTTTCTAAATATGATAATTTTTATTTAATACAAATTTACTTTGAAAAATAATTTTCAAAATTTAATAAAAAAATTAACCATATTAAAATTCTTGTTAACATCCTAAATTATTTTAGGGCCAAACAAACAAATTTTTATGGCTTAAAAACTCTATTTATTTTAGAAAATCTATTATTTTTAAATGTTATTTTAATTAAACAATTTAGGTAAATCATGATACTATTAGGATATTACAAAATTCAAAAATTAAAAAAAAAACATTTTAATTCAATCCTAATACTTTTAGGATAATTAATTTAATTTAAGTTTTAATTTTAAAATATAAAATCAATATTTTATATATGAAGAGATAAAATCATAATTATGCCTTAAAATACCCATTGTAAATAGGTTCAAGAGCCAGGGGAAAATTCGTTATTTTGCTCCAAAACCCTAACAAATGCTTCATGGGTAGAATCATAAGAGCTACTTCCGGCACAGAGCACACTAGCCACCACCAAAGCAGCCACAACAGCGACAAAAATGGCTGCCGATGTGCTGCAAGGCAACAACCTCGCGCATGGATGCTCAGCAGCGCCTTGGCGCTGCTATGGCTGCAACTAGCAGCGACTGGCTGTGACCGTAGCATAGCCAGGCATGCCAGTGATGCTGGCGTTGCCGCTTGTGGTTGTGGAAGCCACCTAAAAGCATTTTTCTTAAAATTCACGGAGGATTTCGGCCAAATCTGACCAGAATAGTGACCACAGTTTTTTTTTTTTTAAAAAAAAACCATAAGGGAAAAAACAAGTTTTGGGAAAACAATTTTTGCTCATATAATTAATTCAAAATTAAAATCAATAACAATTAAAACACAAACCTAATACTTTGAGGATAGATTGAGACAAGGATACAAGAAACTCAATAGAGATTTAAATAGTTAGAGCTTACTGTCGTAGGCTCGTAGCTATTTCACCCTGCTGTTCTTCGATGCTGAGGGCCATATATATATTACTGTCGAAGCTATTTCTTCTCCTAGACCCCTATGAGAAGAAAACGAAGTGTTGTCGAGAATTACACCAAATCACCATTGAAATCGGGAAAGATTACTGTCAACTGTCAAACTTTCCAAAATTAGAAAAGATTGCTAAGCCCACTAGCCAACTTTTTTGTGATTTTCAGGCAATCAATTAAGCTTTATGTAAAGCCATCTGCTAAACTGCAAATTGCAATCTCTTGTATCACCGATTTGCTCCGACTAAACTTCATTATTAGAAACAGTCATCCTTAATCATTGCATACAAATCAACATCCTACAGAACTCGTCTAGGCCTACTTTTGGACCCTAACCCTAGCTGAAACATCACCCGAAGAAGCATGCATGCTTTCGGGAATTTCTATTTTTAACATAAAGGTGGATGGCTAAGTTGCTAAATTGGAAGGATCAAAAGAGTTACGCTACTCATGTGGTTTTCAGTTCAATTTTCTTTGTCTATAAATATTGGTAACTACATATTATAGGCTGTAAGTTCTGTTTCGCAAATCTTATTCTGTATATAAAGATCTAGTTTAATGTACACAAACTAACCTGAGATAATTATAATATAAAAAATTTAATTTAATTTTATCCTTATCTCTATTTTTTTTTGGTGTTTTATTAAGAAAAAACACCATAACTAAAAAATATATTCAAAATGGTATAGATAAAAAGTTAATTCACATCCAATTCAACACAATTCACGTAGTCTATAATTAAATTTTATTTCAAGTCGAATCATGATTAAAAAGACTCAATTTATAATTAAGAAATCAATTAATTTATTAAATTAACAAAATCAATTATCATATTTTAGCATATGGGCAACAAAATTACGCTGCTAACTTAGAACGAAAACAGCAAGTCAATGTCAATGATGCCCTTATTCTCTTGAAGAACAAAAAAAAACTTAAGCACTTTCTAGCCTGTTTATTTTTATATTTTAAAAATATTTTTAAAAAAATTTAAATTTTTTTATATTTTTTTGTTTTAAATTAATATTTTTTGATATTTTTAAATTATTTTGATACGCTGATATAAAAAATAAATTTTTTTTAAAAAAAATATTATTTTAATATAATTTTGAATAAAAAATATTTTTAAAAATAACTATAATCATATTTTTAAATATAAAACATATTATTTCAAACATAGAACATATTATTGATTTGTTGTCCATACTAAAAAGCAAAATGTTTGCAAATAGTTTAAAAATCCCTCACTTTCAACCTTACTAATCTAAACCGAAAATGACAAAATAACATTCCACGCACCATGAGCTCAATTATTTCATTGAAAAATATAAAGGTTCATGTACATCATCCAAACAATTTTAATATGGGTTTGTACAAGCAAGTAATTCCAAGATAATAATTTCAAAGCTGTGCAATTTACATGGCAGAACCTTCAGTCTTATCTCATTCTACGTTGTTCATGGACGAGAGAGAGTGTACATTTTATTTCCGGGCAATCACCTCCGTCGCCAGTTTGCCACGCTGCCGGTTACTCTGAAAACCAGAAGGAAGATTAACCATAAAGTAAAGTAATTAATAATATTAATAATATTAACAACAACGCTGAAAGGAAGGTGGTGGGGTTAATAATTTGATTAACATAGAGATGGTGTTTACCAAGGGGAAATTATTGTGAGGACTTGAGAGGTGAATTTGGGACCCACCAAATGTACGGCTTCTTTGAGACATCACGCCACCTCCGTTAATTTTGGTTGGGGTCCACTCATTATTATTCTTCGCCTTTCCCTTGAGCGCTGTGCCCTGTCTCTTCTCTGCCCCCTCCTCTCTTAGGGATAAAAAATTGGGCTATTAACATGTAAAATATAAATAATTGGAAAAATGATACGGGTGTCAAAAGTTTCGAAGAAATAATATATTTTTGGATGTTGTAGTTAGGAATCATGATTTTTTTTTTAATTAATATTAACGTTTATAATAGTGATATTTTTTAAAAAATTTAGATATAATTGGTTGATTGGTTATTAAAAAAATTTATAAAATTAACAAAATTATTAAAACCATATCTCTCAAATGATGTGAGTAATAATTCCATAACTATTTTAATGAAAATAATCAAATTAAAAATTATTATATTTTTTTAGTAATTATTTTAATTTGATACCAATAATTTTTTTTTGCCATAACATATCTTTTTGTTTTATAAATTACATTTGTCAGACTATCTATATAATTTATTTAGAACAGATCATCATCTAATTATAACATATTTAAATTTAACTATTCAAAGTCACTCATAGAAACTATTATATGAACAATAAATTTTTAAGATTTTAAATGAAGTATATTTTTAAATCTATAAGTTGGGTAAAAATATATATTTTTATTTAAAAAAATATATTTTAAAAAAATTCATAAAAGTATGTTATTTTTGAGTAACATTCAACTAATTATATAACTGTATTCAATTGGCCGCCTAATTGGTAGTTGTGACGCTTTAAAAGCACGCCATATTTAAATATCACTATTAAGTGTAATAACTATCATGCTTAGAAATAAAGATATTTAATAAATATTGTGTTTTAAAAACACAATAAAATAAAAATAAATTATTTTGTTGAATCTTTTTTAAATGTGTTATTATATTAGAACTTTTAATTTACTGTGCTATTTTTTTTAAAAATCGTTATCTTAGCCTGTTAATCATTTATTAATGGTTAATTACCATTACTAATTAGTTTGGTGATCATTTGATTAACTAATAATTTAATGGTTTTGTTTATTTAATTTGAAAAGAAAGCTGTTAAGTATATTTCTCACGCAGCTTCTTTAAGTCGCTTCAGTTAATTTAATCACCGACCATGACGATTCCAAATCCATAGTATCCTTTGGGAATCATTTCTTGAAGGAGTTATTCCTTTTTCTTCTGCTTCATCTTCTTTTCATTTCCACTTAGCAGCTATTTTTGAAGAACAAGACAACTTTTCATTTTGAACCGGGGGCATAATAGTGATTTTATCACAATCTAATTGAGACTAAACCAGGCTAAAATTTGATTAATAGATTCATCGATTTATTAATAGGTTATAAGATATGGAAATTATTTCTAATTTTTTACACTTTCCTCTATGTATTCTGACATTTTGCTCATACAATACATGGAATCAATCAATTAAACCCCAACACATGAATTCAAGTGGATACTTGAGATAAATCTTGAAAAAGATGACAATGGAAGAAATGCTCAACCTGAGAAACGTGTTACTCCCTTGGCGGTGTTGATTACTAACTTTAGTGCTTCTTCTTCCTCCTTGCTACCACTTGATGGGCAAAGATGGGGGCCTTGTCACGTCTCCAAATGTTTTTTGAAATATAGGATTTCAATTTGATAGTCTTAAGGGAGCACCGGAGGCCTAATCGGGAAATCTCCTACGTCCCTCAGATATGGATCCCTAGCTCGATCCGGGCTACCCCTGGGGTCTTGGGTAGGCGTTGTCTCGTTCCCACCATCTTAATCAATCCTGGTCAATCCCCCACCTTTGAAGAAGACAAGCATTTAACGTATGTATGCCTTCTAGCCACATGGTGTGCAAGGAATTTGTGCAAAGTACGTCTCATCAAAGCAGAGCCAAGAATTAGGAAATCAGTTTTTTGGTGCCATGCTGGTCCACTGTACCTTCGGTTTTAAGAAACTCAATAATAAATAACAAATACATTGAACATCTTCCCACCAATAAAAATACATTTACATGGGCTTAAGCGCATATATATATATATATATATATATATATATATATAAAATGAGTTTGACAAATATGATAGGTAATTTAAGTAAATTAAGATTTGACAAGCATGCCAAACACAAAGAGCTTAGACTTAACAACCAGTTAAGCCCATGATGACATAGGTCTAACATAATCTAAAGAGCTTATACTTGATAGTCAGTCAAACTCAAAATAACATGAGTCTGACAAAAATAGCAAATGTAAAATGATTGGACTTGGCAGTTAGTTAACTTAAGGTAACGTGAGTCTGATAACTATAACAGACCCAAAGAGCTTGAATTTGACAGTCAGTCAAGTTCAAAGTAACGTGTGTCTGACAAATATATCAAATTCAAAAAACTTGGACTTGGCAGTCAGTTAAGCTTAATGACACGTGGATCTGGAAAATATGTCAAACCTAAAGCATTTGAATTCAACAATTACCAAGTTTTAAGACCATGTGTCCGATCCTAGACGATCCTCTAAAATAAAAGTATTGAAGGTATGATAAATCGTCATATTTTTTTATCTAAAATAATAATTCATATTGATGTAATGATTTGTTTATACTCATAGGTGTATATGAGATCTCTTAAGAGACCTTTCATACTTATTGTCTCATTAATATATGTAAGGGATATTTATCTTTCATTAATACCACCGAAAGCAGATGACTTTCTAGTCCTTCCCTTATCTGAAAATGACAAGGTTCAGGGGTTATATATACCCTTAAACCATCCAGATAAGGGTTTGTAACTTTTTATCCTATAAGATAAACTCTTATAAATTTCAAAGCATTAACTCACTTAAAACTCAAGAACAAACATCTTTGTTCCTTGAATTTAAAGCTCTTTTAAAAAATTTATTGCTTTTCTCATATATACTAATTTTAAGACACACAAAGCATACTTTAAAGGTAAAAAACAAATATATTGTTTTAGAAAAGTTGATTAAACGAGAGGCATAATGAAATATCTTCATTACAAAAAAGAAGAAGCTCAAATATCCTTTTCCATGCTTTTTTTATAATCCATTAAAATAAATGTTACATTTACAATCACACTATGATGAAGCAGAACCTTATAATTAACTAATGATGTAGACTTCTCATGTTTTTTGTTTGATCTAATGTCATTCGATGTAATTTAATAACTCATATGTTAAGCATAAATGAAAATTTAGATAGTATAATGAAGATGGAAGTTATTTATGAGATTTAGTAGATCTAGGTTTTTAGAATTTTATGAATTAATCCTCTAACACAAATTATAGGCACCTTTCTATGATCAATCGATGCTTGTAAAACTTTCCAAAACGTTTCATTATAAAGAATAAATATAAGATATTTTCTATAACTAGTTGGTTAGTTGTGCAATACAATTTTATTAAATCTAGTTGGACCTAGTTAATCAATCCAGAACCTAGCTCAAGTCAGGTTAAAAAAAAAAGAAAGTCGATCTGATCAAATTCAAGCGATCTAATCAAAACATAATTTGATTAAAAAAAACAATGTTATCTTAATTTTTTAATTTTTTTTTTGAAAAGATGTAGCTTTATTGATTCGGGTCAATCTATCTGCTAACAAATATAGAGTTATTTTGTTTTATTTATTAAGGGTAGAATAACATTTTTATTTTATTTTTAGTTTAGCCTTTTTATAATCTATTTTTATTTAGGTTAAATCTATTCCTTTATATTATTGTGATCATATCATGCAATATCAAAGAAAACCTAACCTCATCCTCTTTTATTTTTTGTATTTCTTTTTATTTCCTTGGATTGTTTAGCATGGTATCATAGCATGCTTTCATGGAACAAGGCTTAATCTCAAACACGACTTTTATGGATCCAACTTCGAGAAGATATTTGTTCAGTTTTGCAATCTTGTATTTCATTTTCCTTTATTTTTCGTTCTGGTTGTATTTTTTTATTGATTGGGGCTACTGAAAAACATGATTCGATTTAGTCTGTGAGTGTGAGGATGAATATAAAGAATTATTTCTATTGGAGTTATGTGATGAAATGTTTTTTAAGGGTAAAATGATGTAGGGATATGTTAGTGGAACTACTATGATACCTAAGAATATTGATAAGGGTTATATTGCTTTGATAGATTCCTGGGAAGCAAATAAAGCAAAGATTATTAATTGGATTAACAATTTTGTTGAGCATTTATAGGTAAACGGTTGGCGAAGCATAAGATAACAAAGAAGGTTTGGTATCGTCTGCAAATGTTATTCATGAAATTAAATTTTATAAAGCAATACCAATTAGAGAATGACATACGAGCACTTCACCATAAAAATATGAGTATTCAAGAGTTTTATTCTACCATGACAAATCTTTGAGATCAATTGGCTCTTACAAAATTGACAGAATTAAAGGTATGTGGTGCTTATATTGCTCGTATAGAGCATCAATAATTGATGCAGTTTTTAGTGGCACTTCACAATGATTTTGCATCATTCTCTATGGCCTTATATTGACTAAGTTTTCAATGAGTTATTGTCTGAAGAAATACATCTTCAGTTTTGTTTATAAAAGGAAATTCTTTCTAATTCTAATCTTTTTATGTTAGTAGTACCTTCTAAGTTGTTCTCTAATAATCAGAATAAACCTTACACAAGGGTTGCCTTCAATAAGTGCAGGTTTCATAAGCATAAAGATCATTAGAAAGCTTAAAGTTCCACGTTGAGATAGCAGAATCAAGTTTGAAAGTTTGGTAGTTAGTCACAGTTTAATGCTGAAGACCACAATCGAGTTACAAACCACCACACGATAATACTATAACAGTAGTTTCATCAGGTCTTTTCATTGATGCTAGTATTATGACTAAGCAATTTTAGAAGTTTCTCTCATTACAGCCAAAAGTTATGTTCGCTTCTTCTTTTTTGGGTCAGTTACCTCATAGTTATTTAGGTATATCATATTCTTAGTGGGTCTTAGACTATGGTGCTTCACATCTCATATCTCGAGATTCTTCATCTTTTGCTTTTGTGTCCCCTTCGTCGTCTATTTTTGTAATGACTGTTGATGACACTTCCATACCCTTAATAAGTATTGGTTTTGTTGTCACACCTCTCTTGTATCTTTTTAATGTTTATCTTATTTTGAAACTTACATTGAATCTTGTTTCTATTAGTCAGTTATATTATTATAGTGATTATTTAATCATCCTTTCCTCTCTTTTTTATTGTATACAAGTTCTGCAGTCTTATAAGTTGATTAAGATGGGTCATAGAAAGAAAGGACTATATGTTTGGGATGAGTTAAAAGTGTCAGTTATTGTTGTTGTTGCTACTAGTGTTAATTTATGTTCTTGTTGTTTGAGTCTTTTTTTTTTTTTCTAGTTTTTATTTATGACATTCTTGTCTAGGTTATATTTTGTCTTCTCATTTGAGATTTTTAGCATCTATATGAGCTTTGTAAAATTTGTAAATGATTGATATCAAGGTTGTCAGAAATGCTTTTTTAATACGACACGAAACATACAATATAAAATCGAATCGTAAAATCACAAGTAAAATATTTTAACTAAACTAGATGTTATGTCACGGATCATTAAATCAATGATTCATGTCAATAGCTCATTTGGATCTTATAACAATTTTTTTTTAATAAATTCATGTTTCACCTAAATAAAAATTAAAAAGAATAGAATACAAAAAAACTCATCAACAAGCCCAAATACATTGGATCGTCAGGCCAAACATTTAGTTTTATTGATGTCGATTCAAAGTTTATGGCGATATTAATTAAATTTTTATGGTTATCTTTAAAAATGATATTTATATGTTGTATTTACTAAGCATAATAAGATAAAAATATAATATTTTATCAAGATATTTTTAAATAATATTATTATGTAAAAATCTTTTAATTAAGGTGCTAATTTATTTATTTTTTTAAAACATCACATTTAGTTCCCTTGCGAAACTATGTCATGCCATTTAGGCATTGATCAAATAGGAGCTTCATAATGAAAAAATATCTAGAGAGCAAGTGAAGCATTTGGCTCAGATCTTAAAGGTTTTTTTTTTCCTTTGATCTTGTTTTTCTTTCAATATAAGATCAAAAGTACATATCAATGCAAATATAAGAGCTATTTGTTAATTCAAGCTCCTCTCTCGCAGCGACGTACATGAAAATAATTTATTGCTAATGAATTCTTTTTTTCCTTTAAGCCTAAAATATTTTTTTATGCTATGAAAATTACGTAAAGCAAAAAATAAAAGTAATTCTAATCTCTTTATTTAATGAAAATTTGTCATGTACGAAAACAACAAGCATAACAACAAATACAAGGGACCTTTTTTTTTTCCAAAATTAAAACAAATTAAAACCCCTTGGGAAAGGAGAAAGGGGAAAAGGGGTGGGTCAGTGGGTGGAGTGTCAGGTGGCGAGGGAGTGGGGACTCATGGGAAAAAAGGAGTGCTGACTCAGCAGTTTTTATAATTTTTACGATGAAATCATTAAAACAGTCCTTTTTTTAATGATTTTAATGAGGTGAACCAATTTTATATGAGTTTGACTAATTTTACCAGTTTTCAAGTTTTTAACTCAATTTTACATGTTTTATATTGTAAAATCATACGATTTTACGAGCCAAAATGCATTTTAATAACATTGTTTGATATTTTTTAATTGTAGTGGATGTAAACTAGCAAAATTTTCTGTTTTACCTTTTAATCGAAGTACTTTATTTCTTCTTCTCTGGTTTATTCATTCTGATGCAAGGTGACCTTCTCCTGTTGCCATCAAAAAAGGGTCTTGATATTTTTTTTTTATTGATGATCATACTCCTTATTGTTGGGTCTATTTAAAGAAACATCATTATAAATTCTTTGAGATATATACAACATTTCAAGCTTTTGTCAAAACTCAACATTTTCCTGTTAACAAATGTTTTAGTGTGATTTAGATGGGGAATACACCTTTAATATATGTTATAAGTTGCTTATCTTAGATGGACCCATTCACTAAACTTCGTGTATAGATACTTCTGAGCAAAATGACATTGCTGAAATAAAACATAAGTACATTGTTAAAAGTGCTTATTCTCTCTTGTTGTCTGCTTTTATTCCTAGTGTGTTTTGGGGAGAAGTTCTTTATACTGTTGTAGGTTTGATTAATACAATTTAATTTTCTCATATTTTAGATTTTTCTCCTTTCAAAAGTTGTATGGGTATACCCCTGATTATTCATTCTTTAGAGTTTTTAGTTGTACTTGTTTTATTCTTCTTCCTTGTTTAGAACATAGTAAGTTACCCTCTTGATCTAATATTTGTGTTTTTCTTGGTTGGTTATGGTGAAGGTAAAAAGAGGTATCATTGTTTTGATCTAATAACTCAGAAACTTTATGTGTCGCATCATGTTGTCTTTCTCAAGCATATACATTTTTTTTTCTATTTTATCCACTACTCATAACTTAACTAGACATGATCTTATTCATATAGATCTTTTTTTCTAAGGATTATGATAGTTTATCATCTCAGGTTCCTAGTACTTCACATACCTCTTCTAATGTTTGACCATTTCATACAATTCATTCTGCAGGCACTGACACTTTACTCTCTAGTACACCTGAAACTCCCTTTTATTTTATAGTCCCTCAAGCTTCATCTAAGATTGTGGATCCACCTCTACGTCAATCTATATGCATTTGTAAGTCCATAAAGTTACTAGATTTTGCTTATTCTTGTTATTCTTCATCTTTTACTTTCTCTTTAGCTTCTATTCATTGTCTCTCTAAGCCTTCCTCCTATAAAAAGGCAATTCTCGATCATCTTTGACAACAAGCTATAGATGAAGAATTTTCTGCTTTGTATAAAATAGACACTTGGAATTCGGTTCCTCTACCTCCTGATAAGAATATTGTTGGTTATCGTTAGATGTATAAGATCGAGACTAATTCTGATGGATCTATTGAGCAATACAAAACTAGATTGGTTGCAAAAAGATACTCTTAATAGTATAGTATGGATTATGAGGAGACATTTGCTCTTGTTACAAAAATAATAATTATTCGTACTTTTATTGTAGTAGTTTCGGTTCGTTAATGACATATCTCTCAACTTGATGTTAAAAATGTCTTATTGAATGGATATCTTCAAGAAGAAGTTTATATAGTGCTTCCTCCTAGTGTTTCACATGACTCTGGGTATATTTGCAAGCTCAAAAAAGCATTGTATGGTCTCAAACAAGCACTTCGAGCTTGGTTTGAGAAATTTTATGTTGTGATCTCTTCTCTTGGATTTGTTTTTAGTAGTCATGATTCTACTTTTTTTTATTAAATGCACTGATGCAGGTCATATCATTATATCTTTAAATGACATGATTATTATTGGTAATGACATTGATGATATTTTAATTTTGAAGACAGAGTTAGCTAGATAATTTGAAATGAAAGATTTGGATTCTTTATGATATTTCTTGGATATTGAGGTAGCCTACTCACCCAAAAGTTATTTTCTTTCTCATTTGGAATATATTGCAGAAATTCTTAAGCAGGCTAGACTTACTAATAATAAGATTGTGGATACTCTTATCAAGTTTAACATAAAGTATTATTTTCTGATGATTTATCTTTGTCAGATCTTACTTTATACTGTATTATTATTGGTAGCTTGTTATATCTCACTATCACTTGTCCAAATATTGCATATGTTGTTCATGTTTGTTGCTTCTCCTTCTACTGTTCATTAGGCAAATGTTCTTTGTATTTTGCAATATCTTTGAAGTATAGTCTTTCAGAGTTTTTTACTTCTATACACCTCCTTTGTAGAGCTTTGTGCATACTCTAATGTTGATCATGATAGTGATCCCATAGATCGTAAATTTATTATTGGTTTTTATATCTTTTGAGATGATTCTCTTATTTCTTGAAAGAATAAGAAATAATTTATTGTTTCTCAATATTCAACTGAAACAGAATATCGTGCTATGACATTTACTACCAAAGAGATTGTTTCGTTACATTGGTTATTTACAGATATTAGAATTTTCCTTTCTCATCTCACTCCTATGTATTGTGACAACCAGAGTTCTATTCAGATTGCTCACAACTCGGTTTTTCATGAACAAACTAAGCACGTTGAGATCGATTGTCATCTTACTTTTTATCATCTCAAGCATGACACCATTACTTTACCTTTTATTTCTTTTCTTTGGTAAATTGCAATTTTTTTTACCAAGTCATATTCTATTTTATATTTTTGTTTTTTAGTAGGCAAACTCCTGATATTTATAACTACCACATCGTAAATTTGAGGAGAAATATTAAAAAATATAGGGTTATAGCCTCGTCCTCTTTTATTTTTATATTTCTTTTTATTTTTTCAAATTGTTGAACACTTATCTACCTTGGTTTAATACATCGAAAGTAGTATGTTCCTTTTCGTGAATGAAAGATATTTATAACACTGTGGTCACAATATTGCAAGATAAGAAAAAGGAACATTTCTCTCTCTTTTTTTTGCGTAAAAAAAAGAGGAAAATGGAATATCTTTTTCATGTGAAGAAGGAAAATAATTTCAATGTCTATGAATGAAATTAATCCGTCAAAACTGTCTGTTCTACCCTCACAAATCCAACTCCTTCCTCTTATTTCTCTAGCTATCATGCTTCTTGAATAAAAAGTAAAAAATAAACATGTCAAATTCCAACCAATTGAGCTCGCTGTCTGGTCCAATTTCAAGGACTCTAAAATTTTGTCAAATCGAATGTCGTTCTCATTCGCACAATCGGCCTATCCTATCCCTCCATTTATATATTCATTTTTAATATAAAAAATATTAACTTGATATTTTCAACTATAAATAATTTAACAACGACCCGGTGCATAAAACAAATACTCTTTTAATATAATAATAATAAAAAGAATGAGTTTTGATATGAACGTGGAGGCAGGCAAAGTGAAGAAGACCTTTACAGTGGCAAGGAGGCAGAGAAATAGAGTTAGAAAAACAGTAAAAAAGAAAAACGGAGTGGGAAAGAGGAGACAGAGAAGCTATTTACAGATCACAACACCGCACAGAGTCACCCTCGCCACCCAACAGGCACAGGCACAGACACAAACACACACACACACTCTTAAAAAAAGAAAAAAAAGAAAAAAGAAGTCACTTCTTTCGAAAGGAAAGCGGCGCTCTCAGACCTCTAAACACGCCACGACACACCGGCTCTCTGAACATTTTCTCTCTGAATATCTATATAATGCCCACTAGTTCATAAATAAATTCTCCAACCGGTCAAGTTACTCTTCCTCCTATTCTTGTTGAGTCGCCCGATATCCAGGAATAAAGAGGTAGTCACATACAGCCACATTTCAAATAAATACAAATAAAAGGGGACAAATTCTCAAACAAAGTGCGTTATCAGTGAGATTTCTTGCTTTTCTTTCCAGTATCGTCCAGTCACCCAAAGGGTTTGCATTCCTTTTTTTGTTTATCTTTTTTTATTTTAAAAAAACAAAAACAAATAAAATTATGATCATTTAAAATCTATGAAACAAACAAGTATAGATAACACTCTACTCTAGTATTATATAGAGATTTGATATAGGAAATTTGTAATTTTAAATCGCATAGGTAATACGATAGCGATTGGTGTAGATGATAAATATGACTTATTTCACCTACATTAATGCTTAAAATTTAAAATATACGCAAGGTGAAGAAATTGTCCATGAACACACACACACACACAGATAATCTGCTGAAAATGAATCCGAAGAATCTTCCTTGAGGTACAATTGCTAGGGGACGTGTGAGACACACAGAGACATGCATCGAAAGAGAGTGACGAGCCGAGAGTGGAGTCACAGTGTGGGCTGTGGTGAAGATATTGTAATACAGAGTCCATTACAGATCTAGGCGGAAGTAGGGAAGAAGAGGAGCAGCTTTTAGGGAATAGGTGACCCACATGACGAGGCTGAGGCTTAGTTTCCCTCGAGCCCTGTGTTTCTGAGTAGTAGGAGGAGTAGCTATGATAACCACACTGTTACTGCTCTTTCAATAAAAACTCTCCTCTCTCTCTCTCTCTCTCTCTCTAACTCAACAGTGAGTTACAGAGCACGCGCACGTGCTTTCTCCATGAACACGCTCCGTGCCCATCCTTCACACATCCGCCCGTACTCTCCACTGTAAAAAAACACGAAAGATGGCTTCGATGTTAACTTCCCAGTGTCCGTTTAGGAGTCGGCAAGAGTTTTTTTTTTTTTTTTAATGTATATATTTTTTTTAAAAATTATTAAATTTGTTTGTTTTTAAATTAATTTTTTTAAAAAAATTATTTTAATATGTTTTAACATGATAAATATTTTAAAAAATAAATATAATGAACACTTTTAAATAAAACTGGATGCATGATAACATCATGAATTAAAGGTTTAAAAGACATGCACATTTTCTGAACTTAATTCCTGTTTTTGTGCCATTGAACCTGGAGTGGATGCTCATATGATTTTACAAAACCTTGTTTTGACTTCTGCTCTTCATAAAATAAGCTTTGATTTGAAACCAAATATCCCTCCTCCAAATTAGAGGTGCGCAATCATCGTTCTAAACAACGTGGTGCGATTAAAAAAAAAGGTTTTTTTTTTTTTTAATGAAATTGTAAGATTCGATTGATACTTCAAATTTAAAAATGGGAGCTGTTGATGGATGAATGGGTGGATTTGTTCATATTTTATAAAAAAAATATCTGAGTTTTTCTCATTAAAAAGAAACAGGATATTGGATAACTCTTGACTCGTAAAAAGTCATATTTGATTATAAATAATTTTTAATATAAATAAAAGAATGATTAAAAAATTGAGTCAAAATTTTGATTTAATAAAAGTTAATTTTTAAAAATTTTTAACTTATAAATTTTACTAATAGTACATTTTATATTTTTGTTTCAAGTAATTCTTATTAAACATATTTATAATTTAACTTGTTTTTTATTATATATTATTTATAAACAAGACAATCTTAAAATCATAATTTAAAGTGAATTCAGGTATCGTAATTTATGCTAAAGGAATCAATCTTTTATATATATATATATATATATGTCGAAGTAAACAAAATAATGGTTTTTTCATCCTAGGAAATCCGATTCCTTGATTCCTGGCCCATTATGGGCGCGTGGGTGTAGGAGATTTGTGCTGGGTTTTGGAGGGAATCTGGAAAAGAGAGGTCTACGACGATCCACAGTTCAGAGCCCTATAATAGAAGGCCTAGATACGTATTACGTGTCTCGAGGCGCACGGTTGTATAAAAAAGAAAAGAGAGAGCCAGTCACGAACCGTCGTTCCAGATTCGGCAAAGGTATAACAACCCTTTTTATTTTTTATTTTTTCTCTATTCTTTAAATTATTATATTTATTATATTAAGTATTGTTTTTTAAAGTATTTTTTATTTAAAAATATATTAAAATAATAATTTTTATTTTTAAAAATTTATTTTTAATACAGTATATGAAAATAATATAGAACAATTAATAATAATGTCGCTTTCCTGTTTAGACACCAGACCACAGGCCTAGGGGTGCAACGGGCCCTCTGGTACACCAGCCGAAAAATAGACCACTTTCGTCATGTTTGGGCCCGTTCTATTTCAATATTGGGCTTTTAGCCCATCCGCGACAAAATAGGGAGGCGCTTTGGATTTTGACAGCTTAAATGTCACCACAAATAATGTAATAAAAAGAAATTACTATTAGGCAAGGATAGTCGGCAGAAAGATAAATCCTCAAACCACATTTTTCAACGAGCACAGCAGATCGTTGATATTTTATGGATGTTAAACGATGGTCTTGATTTTATCATTGTGGCAAATCATGTGCGATTCGTCATCAATGTTTTGTGATGTGTGTTTTTTCTTTTAATATTATCATTAAATATAGATAAAAGACTAACTGAAATTAACTAAGGAGGGAAATTAAAGTTATAATGTAGAAATGAACAGTATTTTAGTATTATTTTCTTTGTTTTCTAATTTTATATTCATTTATTGTTGTGAATTGAGATTAATTGTTTATTTTAATTTATTTTGTATGAAATTATTAAATTCATGGCCAAATACCGAATTGGTTTTTTGACACAACTAAAGATACAATGGAGCTGGTGGATCTTTCTAATGACTTTCTCACGGGTTTTGATCTACATCCACCTGTGATTCCATGGTCTCGAGTACAGATTTTGGACCTAATAAGATTCAACATGTTGCCGGGATCACTTCGGGTGCTGTCACCGGCAACCAAAATCCATTTAGTCTCAAACAACGATTTGATAGGGGAAACTTCAACACTCATTTGTAGTCTAAATTCTCTTCATGCCATTGATTTGTTCAACAACAACTTGAGTAGCAAGCTTCCTCATTGTTTGGAAAATTTTGGTGCTTCTCTTGAACTGCTGAGCACCCAGGAAAGAACAAGTTTCACGGCAAGATTCCTCAGACACAGGCTGGGAGCGCTCCAAGAACTGAAGGTTTTCATTTTGCGATCTAATCACTTCCATTGTGTGTTTGGGGATAGTTCCAAGTTTCCAAAGCTGCGCACCGTTGATCTCTCCGGGAAGAATTTCTCAGGTTGATTGCCTTGCTTCAATTGGAATGCTATGAATATAGCCGGAGACAGTTCAACTTATATGGAAGCAGCTGTGACCTTACCCTTGCCTAATACAGCAGCTGATGAGGCAATTATTCGATAACAAGAAATAACAAGGGCGCATATGGATCACATGTAAAGGTCCTCGAATTCTTCATTGTCATTGATCTCTCAAGCAAAAGGTTTGAAGGCTGAATTTCTTAATTCATCGGCGACCTAAAGGTTCTCCGTTCACTCAATCTTGCTGACAGTCATCTTATTGGTCGCATCACGTCATCCTTAGCAAGTCTCTCCAAGCTTGAATCGTTGGACCTTTCAATTTCAATTACTACTGCTACTATTATTATTTTTATTTTACCAAAACTTTAACCAGTTCACGGGGATTTTACCTGGAATTTATAATATATGTATCATGTGTGTATGCAATTGTGTTGAAAATTACGATATTATAATTTTTGGGTAAAACACTGTTCATAATGGGTTTTTTTGGCTAAAAATTATGAGACCTGACTTTCTGGCCATCTAAAATGTCGAACAAGCAAACTAGAGATGATGTGTTGTTTAGTCGTTTAAAGAAAAATAATATTATCATGTGTTCTTTTTGTATGGCCCTTTCTGATTTTTTCCCCTCAGTGTTTGATCCAAGTTAATTATAATTAAACAAGAGAAATTATGTTTTAGATATCATTTTATTAGATATTAATCAATTCATTTTTTTTTTTGATGAGATTCTTGCTTTTTATGATTTTTTTTTTAAAAAAACATTGTTGAAATAATGAATTTTATTGCAAAAAAATAATCTTATTGCTAAATAGTTAAATAAAAATATAAAAAATAATTTGAAGAAAAAATAATATAGTTTTTCAGAAATACACTTGCAAACATAAATATAGAAATCAATATATTTTTTTTATCAAAATAAATAGCTAAACTCATCTCAATCGACTCTTTTCTCTTTAATTTGACTCCTTTTGCTTTGCAAAACAACAAAGGATAAAAAGCAACATAAACAAACTTTGAAGACTAAAATAAAAAATATCACTAAAAAAATACTATAATATTCATAAAAACCAAGAAAAAAAAATTGTGGACCGAATGAACAGTAAAATATGTATGTGCGTGTCATAACCTAATTTTGGGTTATTCTTCAAAAATCAATTTGTTTTTCAAAATAAAAATAAAATAAAGGCTGGTAACGTAGAGAAGGTAAGCCGGGAAGTCAAGCTGTAATTTTTAAGAAAAATTCAAGGCCTAATTGTACCTCTTTATGCCTAAAAAATGGAGGAAACAATGCAAATTCAAGGTTAAATTAAATGATTAGTGGACGAATTTGCATAAACATTAAGTCCAAGAACATAATTAAATTTTTAATAGGTCAATTTGATTTAATCATGGGCCAAATTGAATTTTAATTATGTTTGAGAATTAATTTGGGTTCAATTAAAGGATTTAATTAAGTGCAATGACTTAATTATATTTCAATTGAAGTTAATCAGGGGTTTAATTGCATTAAATCCAAAGTTTATGGTCAATTAGGGGTTCAATTAAAATATATTGAAAGATAAGGGACTGCATTGAACTTCGGCAAAATCCATATTCAAACGCAAAACGAAGCCGTTTTGAGTATTTAAAAAAAAAACAAAGAGAGAAGACCAGACGACGCGTCGTCTGGTCACTGTTCATTGTCTTCTTTTTTTACTTGGTTAATGCTGGTTTGGTAGCCTCCTTTGCAGGCGCATTTAATGCACCAAACGACCACTAAATTTAACTAAACTTGCACGAAAATGATCCCTTATAGTCATTGTACATCCCCATGTGAATAGTTCAGTCTTAATGACAGCAAATCGGCACTGGCGCCGGCCTAAACATGCCCACTCAGACAGTTTTTTCTGCAGAATTGACAACTCTGGATGCTTACTTTGGGCCAACAGTTGGGATCCTTCCCAATTGAATCAATGGCTGAAATTTTACCCCGGTGTAGAGGAGATTACCCTCTTCCACCGCCTATAAATAAAGGTTCCGTTGATGACCCGAGAGAGGAGAAATTCGGGTCCAAAGTTGACAAAAAACTAGCCCCCACTTCGCCGTTTCTGCAGTTTCTCTCTTCCTCTCTTTCTCCGCCGTTCCAGCCTCCAAACAGAGCCACCATTGGCCTCTCCACCACCAGCTCCACCACAGTAAGCCACCAACCGACCACAGAGCAGCCACCGTGACCTTCTCCCTCTTCTCCTTCCATCTTTTCTCTCTCCTCTACAACTTTTTCTTCTTCTTCCCACAGCCGACTCCGGCCACCATCACCTCAGTCAACGCCCCCTAAGCCACCGGCCGAACCACCTCATCACGACCGAGACCAACGTCAGGCAACTTCCTCTGCCCAGCTTTGCATCTTCTTCCTCGCCGTGACTGCTGCATGCAGAATTCATTTCTGCATGCAACATGAATAATTAGCATGGTTGCTGGGTTGGACCAGCAACCATGCGGGCCTGGGCCGGACCATTTGGGTATGGCCTGGCCTAAAAAAAGATATGTTGGGCCGAGATCGGCCCAACCAAAAGTTCCCAGGCTTGGCCCAGTTAGCTAGGCCGGCCTAGCCCACATATTTTATATAATATAATATAACATATATTATAATATTATTTTAAAAAAAAATCCAAAAAAATTCAAAAATCATTTTAAAAAATTTATGATTTTCGCAAATATTTCTCTATCTATTTTGCATAATATCGGGTTGTATATTTACATTGTGAAATACAAGTCCGGTATTTCTCTGAATTTTTTTTTTAAAAAATCAAAACATTTTCAAAAAGAAAAAAAATATTTTGTTGCATTCGGCCAAATCCTAAAAATTTTCCAAGCATATTTTCATTAAAAAAATTGCATCTTTCTCATGTTTTGAAAAATAAAAAATAAAAATAAAAATGGATATCATAATCAGTTTATGATCATCCATTAGGATTTGGCCAAAATATTAAAAATCTTTTTCCAATCTTTTTTATTAGGATCCAGATTTAGACTTTAATATTTGTGTGGTGTAAAATTACACGATAAAGTACACCCTCAAGTATTAAAGATACAAGGCGTAAATAAATACGATGCTAAAATTCAGATTTAGAACGGTTAGGATTTAACCTAATAAGGTAGAGACTCTCTCATGAAGAGAGATCTACCTTGAGCCTTAGAAAGACCAACAAAAAACAATCAAATAACAATGCAGCTTACCTTAGGTAGGGTGCACTGGGGGTGATACATCTTCCTCTTACACAACCAGTCTCTTACTCAGACTCTCACAGACCATAGGTTCCTAATGACCATAATACTAGGTGGCGACTCCTCACATTAATCATAATTTTATGATTAAATCCAAAATTATTTCCAACACACAATACCCCTCACAACAGGAGGCACGTCAAGGAGCCTCCGCCGTCACCAGATGACGTCGCGACCCCCCCGCGACAGTGCGAACACTACAATGAACATTTATAAATAATAATACACCCTCAACAATATTCAAGGTTTAATTTAATTTAACTTTGAAGAGAAATATTAACATTGATTTTAAATAAAATTATACTCTCTGAAAGTGGTATGCTTTTAAGAAAGGGATATATGTGTAATGGCCTCTTTAAAATGAATGTAATGACCATTATAACTAATAATAATAACAAAAATAAAAATACCTCTTCTTCTTATTTGCTTGAGTCTTGAGATATATGACATGACATGTTATGTCACGTGAATTATAATTTATGCAAAAATTAATAAACCATGAATTATTATCAAGTATGATTTTTTAGAAAAACCATAAGTTTGAAAATCGTGTGGAATCAAAATTTACAAAACCTTATTTTCAAACAATTAAAACAAGCAGTGAGTCCCTAGATTTAATCCACTCAAATATTGATGATTTAAAGTTTGTGCAAACTAGAGGTAGAAAAAAGTATTACATTACTTTTATAGATAATTATATAAGATATTGTTATACCACTTTGCTTAGGAGTAAAGATAAAGCTCTTGAAATATTTAAACACTACAAAAATGAAGTTGAAAATCAACTTAGCAAAAAGATAAAGATAATAAGAAATGATAGAGGTAGAGAAGGAACGTAAAATCCAGACAATAAAAAAAATGATGAATGTCATGTTGATAATTTTTGGAAGCACCTCAAAAGTTGAAGGGGGATGCAATTATAATTGCCAATTATATATTTAATAAAGTACCCCATAAAAAGTTAGATAAGATACCATATAAATGATGAAAAGATACAAGATTTTCCTAAAAATAACTCAAAATACAACAGTGTCTTGTAAATGTAGCATACCTTATCCTAAAAAATTTAAGATATGACATAATCTTGTGTATTGTGTATTTATCAGATATGCATACGATAGTAGTGCATATTGATTTCTTGTACATAAGTCAAGTATTGATTATATTCATCCTACAATTATTATGGAATCAAGGAATGCAATGCTATATTATTTTAGGATGTGTTTTCATGAAACAAAGTACAAGAAAATCATTCACTTAAGAGAACGATTGAGACTATTTCAAGTAATCATCATCAATCAAGAGATAATGAAGTTGAGCTTAGAAAAAATAAAAGGGAAAAACGACCAAAACATTTGGTCCTAATTATTTAATATACTTGTTAGAAAATTAACCTCAAACCTACTTTGAGACAATGTCTTGTCTAGAAGCTTCTTATTAGAATGAGAAATGAATAATGAAATTGAATCCATTATGAATAATCATACATTGGAACTAATGGATCTTCCTCATATAAGTAAAACATTAGGCTATAAGCGGGTCTTAAAAAAAATAAAAGTTGATGGCACTATTGATAAATATAAAGCTAGACTTGTTGTTACAAGTTTTAAACAATAAAAAAGTGTAGACTATTTTGAAACATATTTACTTGTGTCGAGAATAGCTTCCATACAAACATTAATTGTCATTGCAACTATTAATAAGCTTGAAATACATCAAAAGAATGTAACTAGTTTTTTTAAATGGTGACCTTTTAAAGGAGGTTTACATGGAACAATCTGAGAGGTTTGCTGTTAATGGACAAGAAAATAAAGTTTATAAGCTTGTTAAATTATTATATATGGTTTGAAACAAGCACCCAGGCAATAGCATAAAAAGTTTGGCAAAGTTATGTTGTCAAATGAATTCAAAATCAACAAAGTTGATAAATGTTGTCGCACCCAAAAAAAAAAAAAAAAACAAAACAAAAAAGTTTGTTTTTGCGACATTCGATTGGCGACTTTCGTTTTATTCTGTTTTGTTGATTTGGTTCTTTGGGAGTCGCCACCTAGTATTTTGGTCACTAGGAACCCTAACTGGTCTTTCAGAGATTCTAAGGCAAGGGACTGGTTGCGTAAAGGGAAGGTATTAGCACCCCTAGTACGCCCTACCTAAGGTAAGCTGCTTGGTGTTTGGTTTGTTCTATAATTGCTATGGTGTAGGTATTTTCTAGGTTCGTCAATTGATTTTGGATAGAAATCTAAGGAGATTCCATGTGCTTTGAAAGCTCATTTTTTCCTTAGTATTTCAAAAGTTTGTGACTCATAAATCGTGGAATAAAAAAAAATTAAATTTTGAAATGTCCTCGATTATAATCAAGGCTTCTTTCAAGAATGTGTGCGGATTTATTATTCCCAATAATATTTTGGATATTCATCCTTTTAAGGATTTCTTTATCCAAACATTAGCGGTGAATAATAAATAAATTCCCTCTTCAAAAATAAGATTTTTATAGTTTTTGGAATATTGGCCAATACCCTTTGGAGTTTTACAAACATGTTGTAAAATCCAAAAATACAAGAAAATAATTTGTGTTTAAGAAATCTATGCGAAAACACACTTTCGAAGCTTCCAATATATTTTTTTATAAAAAGAATATTCAGAATATGTTAGAGTATTGGCCGTATGTAACACGCAATAAAATATATTTTTTTTAAACAATATATTTTTTTTGTCGAAATCGGGTATTTTAATACTGAATTTGTATCTCCACATCATAAAAATACAAACTAATATTAAGTCATTTTAAAAAGATGTACGGGAGAAAAAAAAAATCAACAATATTTTTAAGGAATTTTAGAAATTTTTGAAAGCAAAAAAAATAAATTTATCTTTGAAAATTTCGGGTGTCTCGACGAAAATCAGATATTTTAAATACTGAATTTATACCTCCACATGTATAAAAAAAAATACAAACCCCCTAAAAAAATATATATATATGAAAGGAAAATAACAACATTTTTTTTTAGATTTTTTCAGATTTTTTATAAATATTTTTATATATATATAACATATACACACATATATATATATATATATATATTATAATTTATAATAATATATAATATATTATAGGGCTGGGCCGGCCCAAATGAAAGGGCCAGGCTCAGCCCCAGAAAAAAAGGAGACGGGCCGATCTCGGCCCGAATGATATGGGGCCGACCTCGGCCCGAAAAACACAAGTGGGCCGACCTCGGCCCGAAAAACTCAAGTGGGCCGATCTCGGCCCGAAAACTCCTACGGTCTGGGCCAAGACCGGCCCAGACTTGCAAGGCTGGGCCAGCATCGGGCTGGCCCAGCAGCCCCAGGCCCAGCGGGGGGGGGAGAATTAATTTTCTCCCCCCCGCCTCCTGCATGCAGGAGGCAAAAACCTGCAGAAAAGGGGGGGGGAGAAAACGTACCTGGCGTGGAGGAGGCGGTTGCTGGCGGTGGTGTGGCTCGTGCACGGAGGCTCCGGGCGGCGGCGCTGCGGCTGTTCGGTTTGCTCTCTCTCTTCGGTCTCCTCTCTCTCTCCTCTTCTCTCCTCCTCTCCCGGTTTTTTCCTTCTCTATTTATAGGGGCAGAACAGGTGGAGGACCATGGTTAGTGCGCCTTCAATCACGCATGGCTGGTCGGCTCTTTCGGTGGTTTGGTGGGGGCGAGGAGAAGCGAGAAGTTTTTTTAAATTTTTCGCCTTCTGTTGCTGCTAAACCGGGGGGAAAGGAAGAAGATGAACAGTGTCGTTCAAAACGACACCGTTCTGGTTTTTTTTTTTTATATATATATATATATATATGAAACGGTGTCGTTTTGGATAAAACGCGCCGTTTCATTTAAATGGCCAAACTTCAAATCAGTCCTCCAAATTCGGTCCCCGCCCCTCTTGTTGGCTGCCTTTTTCACTTTGGTCCTTGGCCTCTGATTTATGCAATTTAGCCCTCAATTAATTAATAAACTTTCAATTTCTTCAATTAGGCCCCTGATCCAAATCAAAACAGCCCCCTCTATTTACCCGGTTTTTCCAAATTGGTCCCTGGTTTCGGATTTTCTTAATTAAGTCCCTAATTGGCCATTAAACTTCAATATTTATGCAATTAAGCCCCTGATTTGACCCAAAAAAATCCTAAAAAATATATTTTGGCCCCAGAACTTAAATTTCTTTTAATTAAAGCCCAAATTGACTTAAAAATTAATTTTTCTTGCAATCAAATCCTTTATAAATTCAAATAAAAAATCCAATTAAATCCATAAAAATCCAATTAAGTCCATAAAAATCCAATTAAGTCAATAAACATCCAAATTTGGGCTTTTCTCCTCAAAATTCAAATTTTCCTTCTCAATAAGGCTTTCATCCTTCAAGAATATACTGTCAAAAATTCAATCCTTGTATTTTTTAAATTCCTTGACCAATTTCTGACTGTTTTCCGAGCGCTTCTGCCTCCTGTTATTTTCCTAACCTCTTTTGGCTATTTATTTTATTTTTCAGGGGGACCCAAAAATGGGTTATAACAAATGTATTTATGTGAAAAGCATATATAAAGGTTATGTCATTGTAAGTCTTTATATGGATGGCATGCTAATTTTAGGCAACAATGACCACATGATCAAGTTTATTAAGAAAAAAGTTAACTAAAAAGTTTAACATGAATGACTTAGGTGTTTCAGATGTTATACTAGGAATAAACTTTTTTAAGATATCTAATAGATTGATATTGCCTCCATTTTATTATGTTGAGAAAGTTCTCGAGAAGTTTTTTAAAGATGTCTATAAAACTAACATAACACCAATTGATATATATATATATATATATATATATATATATATATAGACCAAAAATAGAGGTAAGAAAATAAACTAATTGAAATATTCTTGAATAATTAAAAGCCTAATGTATGTTATAAATTGCACAAGGTTTGATATTGTTTACTCGGATAGTAAATTAAGTAGATTTACAAGTAATCCAAGTATGGATCAATGGAATGCAATAAAAAAGATATCCAAGTATTTGAGGTACTCCTTGGATAATAGGCTACATTATACCAGTTACCTAATAGTATTTGAAGGATATAGTGATGTTAATTGTATATCTGACACTAAGAATTTAAAATTCATAAATGGATATGTCTTTATACTTGGTAGAGCAGCTATGCCACAAAAATCTTCCAAACAAACATGTATTATTAGATCCATGATGGAATTAGAGTTTATTTCTCTTGATAAATCTAGAAATGAAGCCAAATGGATTTAGAGTTTCTTAGAGGATATTCCATATTGGCCAAAACTAGTATCAACTATTTGTATCCATTGCGATAATCAGTCAACAATTAAAAGGACACAAAGTAATATGTATAATGAGAAGTCTACACATGTATTTCATAGACATAATACCTTTAAACATTTACTTTTGAATGAGATTATTTCTATTAACTATGTAAAGTTAAAGAAAAATATTATGGATTTGTTAATCAAAGGTTTCAAGAGAGGTCATGTGTATAATTCACCAAGAGGAATGAGTTTAAACCCTTTAAAAGATGAAAGATTGTAATGAAGGTGACCATGCCTAATTAGATATCCCAATATCTAGATTCAAATGAAAAACTAAGTTATATAACATTATCGGTAACACTAGAATTTTTTTTTTTATTATTTATATGATGAAATAAGTGTTAGCTGTAGTGTGACAAAGGGTGAGCTGAACTCTAAATGATTTTCATCTCTCGGTACACTAAGTGGAGTATAACATAATACCTTTAATAAAAAATCATCTATATGAGTGAGAGATGTGGTCGTTTCTTTGAGAATTTTAAAAATGTTTGAATTCTCTAAAAACACTCATAATCCAAGAGTTATTCAATGTCAAAATGAATATAATAGTAAGAACTAAAAGAAATATATAGTTAGAGAACTATATAAGTACTATTATCTTGGTTTACATAAAAAACTGAATAGTTTAAGGCATCATATTCACTATTTAACCGGGTATATCTAACAGTATTATGTTAAGAAAGGTTCAAAGCCAAAAGCTACTTGTCTTAATGTAATAACCTACCAAATCAGTATCTCTTAATAAATCTTTGAGTTATTTTTAAATTAATGAGACAATTTCCATTCATGGAAGGGATTGTTGAAAATTTGTTTTAAATAAACAAATTATGGGAGAATGATAAATTAATCTCAAAGAACCCTTTGTTTTTTCACTAAAAAAACTCTTGGTTTTTTTATATTTAATTCTTGATTTATGGTGGTTATTCATAATGATAGGGATTGATTCTTATAATTAATTCTTCAACTGTTTAGCTTTCAGAATTCACTATAAAAAGGGAGGTGAAGTGTTTCTAAACATTTTTTTTTTCATATTTTACATACTCTTTCTCATTTTATTTTTAATGTTTCTCTTATTCTTTCTATGCTTTGATTTTCCTCTTGAATTTAGAGTTTAAATTCATCTTGTTGAGATATATTTAGGTTACATAATCTTTTATTTGAAGACCTTGTTTAAAACAACATATAAACTATGATGGTATTGTTGGAATCTTGAGAGGCATGTAGCAAGCATCTTAGCTGCACAAGTGAGGAGCAATAAAGTTTTAAGAACAAAGAATTCATCCTTAAAAACAACAAAAAAAATTTATTACTTTATAAAGCTTCAACAAATAAGTACCCTTGTTTTAATTTAAGTATAGTTATTTTTATTTTTAGTATGCATGCTAGGTTTTTTTTTTATATCAATCGTAAATTTGATATATGCTTCGTATGTATGCTAGTATTTTATTATTATTTTTGTAATGAAGGCATGTTTGTCATTAATTATGTTAGTGTATGTTTATAGATTTAAACTTGTATAAACTCTAAGCTTTTCTTGAAAAAAATTTTATTTATAAAATATCTTATTATGATAAACTAAATATCATTGTTCATTATATATATATATATATATATATATATATATCCGAATTTCTTCATTATTAATTAATGAGATTGATGTTCTGGCTAACATTATTTCCACACAAAGATGTGCTTGTGGCTTAATCGGTACCGCACATGCTCCCCGCTTTTAAGCGGTTTTTGGTTCTGTTACCACTTTTTTGTAAAGAAGGAAAGAAAAAGCAAAGCGGTGACCTAAAATTTTTTTATATATATAATAATCGAGTGTCTTAATCAAAAGATAGTTATTTAGAAGATGACTCTTTCAAAGGTTGAATGATCGTTTATAGGAAAATGAAATGATTTCATTAAAAATGAGATAAGAAAAAACAAACAAAAAATGTAATAGGAAATAGAATTAATTAAAACTTAATATAGAATTCCTTAACGTACTGCTAGGTAGCTAGGTGTTAGTTAACCATGGAAGGAATTTTCATAAATAAGCTGATCCATAACAATAGTAACACACTAATCTAATATTTTTAACCAATAACCAGCCTGATATGTATACTATGCAGGCATAATGAGAGCGTAAAAAGCTTGTTCCTTGGAAAATTATGAGGTCACAGTCAAGCACAATATTGAAGAGGCAAAAAGTACTTGCTATGAGCACACCTATATCTGATCACATAATAATTTTATGTACAATTGATAATCAAATGAAAGGGAGAAAAATACACTAGCTACATGGAAATCACTAATGTTTTTTCTATCTCTAAATTTCTTCTAAGTAATTTCATACTCTAGCTACATGGAACTGATCTAAGAACACAAATTAATTAAGCCTTCTCTTTTTGTTTCCACTCCAGCCCTATAAACCTGCAGGGAGAGTACCTTATTTTGTACTCTGAGATGGTGTCGAGTTTAGGTGACCATGTTTGTTCTTTTGACCCAACCAGCTGTTCATAATGCTTCTTCAACTCTGGAGTGCTACAAAGAAAACTATTAGCAGGGGCAGCAGAACCTGTTTGATCTTGATCTCCACCTTTATTTACAAGTCTGGTTATAAATTCCGGCACAACCTTAATCAAAACCCTACCGTCCGCACCCTTTATGTACTGGAAAGGAGACTCCCCGAAATTAATAGGGGTTCGTTTAGGGCTAGAGCTGAAGGCTGCAAGAGAAGAGGCTGACAGAACATTGAATGCGAAGCGATCTAATGGAAGAACAAAGTAGGTCTGGCCTGGCATGAGCTCGTCATCAATGGCCAGGGATGGAACAGGATGACCGATGAAGAAAGAATCTGCATGGCAAATCATCATGTCTGGATTCTCAAACATGATCTCTCCAGCTATGTGTTTGCTGCTGCCTGTTAAGATTCTTGTGGTTCCTTCCCAGAAGATTAGCTTCACAAATGAAGCTCTTGAACTTTGATGGAAACATGGAGACACTGCATTTCCCATTTGAAGAGAGACAGGGAGAAACCAATGAAGTTTGGATTGTTAGTTTTTTGGAAGGAGAAGAGATCAGAGGAGGGGTTAAATATACAAAGTTAGATTTAGGATTGACTTAGAGAAAGTCTAGGTTTGTTTCTTTATGGGCTTTTGATGGGGTCGGTGGTCAGCCATGACGGCTTTGAACATCTATAAGACTATATATTTGTGTGTGTCTCTCGCTGCTTTAAGGGATGTCTTTAAACTTCCATAAGACGTTGTCGTTACAACTTATCAAAAGGTCACCCTGGCCAACCCTAAACAGCGAAGTTAACGTCGACTTTAACAAAAACAAACCATATAGTCTCAAAAGTCAATTTTCTAGTTAGAATGTGTGAATGTGTGTGTATTTCTGTGTTATATATATATAAGAGGTAATTGGTACATTACCTCCCATTCATAAGTTTCTTCGCTTGTTGTATTGATTTTATTTGAAAAGAAAAAAATATTTATAATTTTGAACGAGCGAAATTATCTTTTCATAGCATGAAAATGAGCTCATGGAAAAACTTTATTAAGAAATGGATTTATTTTTTTATCATGACTCTTTTTGTGCGTATTTAACCTAGTGAAAGGATGTGAAAATATGATTATATGATGTTCAAATTACTCTGTGTTCAAAAAATTATTAATTCACACTGTATAAAAAGTAAGAAACTTGTTTGCTCACTTGGGTTTTTCTTCAAGAAGTTTCTCGTCGTGAGAGACAGAGAGAGAGATGCTAAAGATCGTAACAACTTCCTCACCTTCTTACTAATTTTCCTTATTACAAATATATTTTATGTTAAACAAATTAACCAATAAGCTATAACCTAATTGTAATGTGTAAAAAAGTGACATTAAATTATACATGTATCTCTTAAAGTTAAGAACTCCGTGATACCTTGCTAGACATAGCTAGTTTGCCTGCCAGATACAAGAACTTTGAACACTGACCATGCCTTTCATCATTTATGTAAATGTCCAGTGAATACGATGTATATGGTCAAACTCATTAGCCATAAGCATGTGACCTCTACTTTTTCCTTCATAGGGCCGGCCTGGACCTCCTGGTATGATCTAGTCTAACAGATGCAACCATCTAATTAATATATGACTATCTAAGGTCAACTATATATCTGGTTAGAACTTAAAATTGAACAAAAAGAAGAAGAAGAGAAGGTACGCAAGTAACACATGCATGGAAGGTTGAATTAATTAATTTATACATGAATATGTATGAGATATAGTGATGACGGAATCCCACAAAAGAAAATGAATATTGTGTAATTTCGAATCTACTGCCATCTCCTCTCATTCTGCTAAAATGTTTATTTAACTCTCTCGTTATCATAAGTGCTTAATTATAGGTGCGGAATAATTAGAGTTCTTAAAGCAGGATGTCAATCTGGAAATAAATTAGTATAATCCTAAAAATAAAACAATAAATGAAAGGCTATACATAGTTTTTTAGGATGAAGAATGCATATTTCCTAAGAAGAAAGTCTAGATTTAAGGGTATAATTAAAAATCATTTAAAATCTTAAACCTAAAATGTGAACTTTCACACCCTTAACGCTAACTTAAGTACGAAGGTAGTTCCGTCTCTTAGGAAATATGAGGAAGAATTCTTGCCAGTTCGATTTAAGACTGAGCCTAATGAGATTAATGAAAAAAATTTGGTTATTAATTCTACCGCCGACATGTGATGTCATTAATGAAAATTAATATATATAATTTGTATGCTAAGATCCTTCATTAGGTCAGATGAATGCCTTACGGTTGGAGGTTAATTTAATGTCATGTCACAATTTATAAAGACGTGGATGAGTAATTTTTGCATGGATAGCGGTCCAATCCAAGCATGAACACGGCTGGCACACACAGTTTATATATATATATATATATATATATATATATATATATATATATATATATATATATATATGTGTGTGTGTGGTTAATTGGTTAGGATTTTATTTTTAAAAAGGATTTTATTTTTTAAAACACTTGTCTGGCACACACAATATATCCGAAGAATCCTACTATTTTCTTTCTTTATAAGGCCGCGTAAATGTGTGCATTGTCCAACTAACAACAGCTACGTACTCTGATAATACTAATATTCACCGTGTGATAATTAGAATTCACACCCATTTTTTCATTATATAATATAGTGGGGAGAAAATACTCTGGAGTTGTCGTTTCAAGAATGTGCCGACAATACATCATTTGTCTTTCGTTTGGAATACGGTGTATGTAATTTACCAACATCGAGGTTCATTCATGGGACCTAATTAAAAAGTGATGTGGTCAACATCCTACACGTGGATCGAAGTTTGAACAACACGTGGATTCATTCACGGACACTGAATCCTTCTTAAATAAATATGACCTTTTCTTTCTTCTAATCTTCCCCATGTGACAGATCGCAGCTTGGAGCATGATTCAAGAGCTTATGTTTGCAATATTAATAGCGACAAAATTGACCTTTGTATCTCATTTTTGACGCATTCAAGTTTTGTTTTTTTTTAATCGGGATACGACTTTCTTTATAAAATTGATGGGCTTGGTCTTATTATATAAATAGCAGTCCAAAAGTCAAGCTTATTATATTTGCCCTCTGACATTTATCATTGCGAGTTTTTGTTCTCTGAATTATAGGGATTATTGGGCGCCACATATGCGTTGTTAAAAGGATTAATATCTAAATGAAAATAATATAAATTATATTTTAAAATTTTATTTAATAATTTAAATTATATATTAAATTAAATTAATTTTTTAACATAGTATTAGAATTTTTAAAATCTAGTGGTTATAAGTTTGAATTTCATCATTTCTATTTATTTAATAAAAATTAAATATAAGGTAATGATTTGTGTAAGTTTCAAGTCCAAATAACTTTTATTTAAAAGAATATATTAGAGGATAATATAAATAATTTCTTAAGTTCTCGTCTAACAGTTTAAGCTATTGAATTAAACTGGTTTTTTAACAACATAATTATTGTTAAAAGCTTTTTGGATTTCATTGCAAATGATGTTTTTAAACCAATTTTTTTTCTGACTAATCTTAAAGTTGCACCCTTGTATATATATATTAAATTGATGTATTTTAAAGATTTAATAATTTTTTTAAGTGTTAATCCCAAGATTTAAATTGATATCCATAAATTAATAATAACTATAAAAAAAAATGTTTTCATTATGTTACCAAAGGTGTGAAAAGCACTCTTATTAAAACCAAGTCTTTAAATATCATTAGTGTAATTCAAATGTCCTAAACTTAGACTAGGATTAGAAAAAAACAATATGATGTTAAGAAATAATATAAAATTATTTGAGAATATCACTGAATTGCTTAAGTTTTTTAATTGAAATGATTTTTTAATATAAAATTAAAGTTTTAATTATTAAATTAAAAATTCAAATCTTACTATATTTATTTTTTTAATTAAATTTTTAAAAAATAAAATACAAGATAACGATAAGTTTTTTGCAAATCTCGAATGTAAAGAAATATAATTTGAAAGGTTACTCTGAAAAATGATATAAAATTATTTAATGCATCGTCCAATAAATTATTTTTTGGATCAAAATAATTATTTTACATGGTTTCAGGATCTCAACAACGACTTTCATAAGTTCAAATCTCGTTCCCAGTTTTCACTAATTAAATTAATAAGAATTAAAACACCAGAGAGGAATTAGTTGGCCAATATATGAACCATTAAATTTTAAAATTTGTTTGCTGTCCAAAAGCATGGTGCCAGCAGGGCTTCGACGGGCTAAGAACAAGGTTGGTTGGTGACCATCCTCGTCATTGTCATCTATGGAGAAATGAGTGGTGCGAAGTTGATCTCTTCAAAGATGAATATGTAAAGTTACTATCAAGATCGTTGCTCATTGTTTTGATTTTTATTATTAGGTCACAATCACAAGTTAACTTGCAAGTTGTAGATAGAATGTTGATGTTTTAAAATTCAATGTGGGATGTTTTTATTTTGAATTTTTTGTATAATTTTTTACATAATTTTAATTTTTATTATAACTTTTTTATGTATAATGTTTCTAATCCTATAACCTGAGTACCATTTGAAAAGTTAATAGGGATTGGAATTTATTTTTTTATCTTATTTTTTTAATATTTTTATTGGATATTGTTTTTAATGTTTTTATTTTGTTGTTGTTGACATATATTTTTTATTATATTATCATATTATTGAATTTCTCTTACTTCTTTTAAAATATAAACATTTCCTGAATGTTTTTTTTTTTTTTCTGGTTAAGTATCATCCCGGTCACCAATCTAGTTCCATCACTATTTCTGCTAAAGAACAAAAAATATGTAGTCACGTTCAAACTTGATCAAAATTTCAGCTAATTAGCACGTGTTGAAGTGTTTTTCTAGGTTAATAATTGTGACTTCAGCAAAGATTTCCGTGAAATTGGAGGGAAACTGTCTCAAATTCTAAATGTGAAGGATCCAATTTTTTTTTGTTTTCTCTAAAAAACCACAAATTTCAATACAATTGAATCACGTTGTATGCAGCTACAAGTCAATTAGAATAAGAAAGGCAAAACTATACGTACCGCCTCACGTCTTGATAATCATCTTTGGCCACGATCAAACTTGACCAAAACCTTAACCACTTAGCATTTACAACCTCTCTTGTACTAATAATTTTGACTTTAGCAATCTTTAGAAATAAAAAAAAAATAGAAAACTAGTTAACTTTGTCTCAGGCAAGCACTCAATTGCATTTTTTAAAACCATACAATTAAAGCATAAAAACATGCTAACAAAACATGATAGCCAATAAAATTTACATGGTTATTAATTTTAAAATTTATAAGATTAATTAAAATGTGTAAAAACTGATCCGGATATTTATATTAATAATAATAAAAAAAAAAAACATGCTAACAGCTAACAAGTCCGTTATAACAATGATATAAGCAAAGTTGCACCTTCTTGCATTATCATCATCAGACAGTGCTTATCCTTGAAATATTTAGACGAGCTGGAATAGGATAATGTGTGATTTTTATAATTGAAGGAAGAAATGGCCATCTCTATCGAGCTGAATCTCAATATCTATTTATTGTATCCAGCGGAAATATATAATAGAGACGTGTCTGATGTATCCCTCGTGCTTCAATTCAAGGGGTTATTTATTTATTTTACACTAATCTAGTTTAAAAAAAATTAAATGATGGTCCAATTCAATTCTTAAGAACCTTATCAGATTTCTTTTTTCAATTTAATCGGGCCAATATCTATACGTTGAACAATTACATGACAATAACACGAAAGTGATATCTTGGTTAGTGGTTTCTGACCCTCCTAATGATAGTATGATTTTTCTTGTAATATTTTTTAATGGTTTTGATATTTTAATGTTAAAAATTTTAAAAAAAAATAGAAAATAAAATTATTTTAATATATTATCAATAAATAAATTGTTTTTAAAAAAGCATCATGATCATTTAAGCTATACAATATCAAAGACTACATAAACATTTTTTTTACAAATTGAGAGAGTCATAAGGGATGGTGAGTAAATCATAATTTCCATTCATAGCAGTTCGTTTTTCCACGATGAAATTCAATATATGTAAGATAGGCATGGTAATTATGGAAATACCCCCCCCCTCCCCCGGCGCGCTTTTTACCTTTTAAATTAAGGATTTAATGCTAACATTAATTATAATTTATTAAATTTTATAAATTCACTAAGTCCATGTAATAAGTGGGTTCTTAAAATTATTTGGAAAAAACAATTAATATCAATTAACGCACAAACTATCAAATGAAAACCTATATCTGAAAATACCCATGATGATCAGAAAGAATACAGAGGTTTTTTTCTTTATTAAGGTCGCAAAGGAGCTCCGAGCAGCCCAGAAATAAAAAATGACACTGGTGGGACAGAAACTACAAGCATCAAACATCGATTTGTCCAAAGCAAATTGGATTCATTGATCTTAGACTTTTAGAGCACTGCTGCGAGAACGGATTACGGCTAAAAACATGCTATAAAATGTACATCGAGAGATTCGTTGATCTTAGACTTTTAGAGTATATATTGCGGCTAAAAAGACATGCTATAAGATATACAATGAGAGTGGCTATTGATGATTTTGACATTTCTACGATACAATCCGACCATATCCACCCTTCATGATGCGAGGAGTCATATGTCGATAAAACCATGTACTACGTTGAATTTCATCGGCACAACTCTCTTGATCGGTAATTAATAAAAAGGAAGGACTGAGTGGTGAACAGGGAGAAGGTCTCCCGTTATCATCGTACGTGGAATGAAGATAAGGTCATTAAACAAAATTATTTATCCTAAGGGTGCTAGCTCTAAAAGTGTGGATGGATTTTTTTCAGTAAGGTGATGGATTGTTCATAGCGTGTAAAAGAGGAGCAAAAGGCATTTACTATGCAATGCTGAAAAGATTCATTATGTTAGGTTTATAATTTACTAATTAACACAATACTTGTATACTTGTAATTTAGTAGAAGTTTTATAGCTATGCTTTTTTCCTCGATCAAATAATATAAAAAAACTATCTTCAACTGCACGATAAAAAATATAGTGTTATTTCCACTTTATCATACTTTATAATCTGCTTTTATTAATTAGATAGCCAAAAATACTCGTAATTATAAGTGATGATAATCAGATTTTTTTTAAAAAAAAATGATATTTTAATGTGAGCATTACATTTATAATTAGAAATTTGGTATAGAGCCTTGTTTTGTAACTAGGGTATTTAGATTTCATCAATTTTTAATCGTTGTCTATCATCAAATTAGTTTTTTTAAAATTAAAAAATTGGTCTTGCTATATTTCTTTTCTTGTTAAGGGTTTTTTTTTTTTTTTTGAGCTTCCTAATACCATCTACCAATAAATAAGATAATTCACAATAATATTAAAGAATAGGAAGGTAATCTAGTCTATGAATTAAAATAAATATGAAGTGAGAGTAACATCCAATAAAAAAAAAAAAAGGAAATGAGCTTTTACTCTTTTAGTCACCAAACTCCAAATGGCTGAGCACACGGGATTGAGCTCATTGGAATTCCATTATTCCAAACGTGTGGAAAATGCAACCAGCAATTTACAAACGCTACTAGGCCTGCCTAATGGGTCACCCGCACTTGCCTCTTCTCCTCTGGCTTCAACCCTGTTGCGAGGCCTCGGATTCTGACCCTTTTCTCTTGGGCCTCTGAGCTTTCTGGGCTGCCCAAGGAGACTGCATATCAATTCGAAATTCATATCTGGCGGAGCCCAAAAAACAGAAAACTTCTGGCTAACAGAGAATCAGAAAATCTTCCACAAGCTCAAAAAAAAACAGAAAACCTCCAGGTTCATAGCGTAATGTTTCAAATGGATTTCCACGAGGGTATAAAGAATAAGTGGAAAACAACGGTTTCATGAGACTCAAGTCATAGCGCATGAACACGAGACACCTTTTCAAGATGCAAACCAAATACAGGTCTATGAACAAAAGTAAATATGTTGTGAGATTACTTCACATTTAGAAAAAGAAAAGGGAGGATTTGGCCAGATTTTGATTGGTTACAGCATATAAAGGGGAGGATGAGGCCAGATAGGCAGATCCCTGAGTAATTGAATCAGGAATCCCATCTCTTTCGAGGAACTCGTCATGAAAGAGAACATAAAGCAAATGTAGACAAATGGTTTAACCACCTTTGCTAAACCCTTCATATCTCCTGGAGCGTGCAAGTAAAAGCAGACTCTTCCACTTTAGCACCCCTATTCTTAGCATTACCTAGATCCTAGACCACAAACAGGGTTTTTTAGTATTTGCTACAGTACTGTGTGCTTTTTTTCATGGTCCCACAGCAAATCACTATACTGGATGGCCATGGGCCAATAGTGTTTTGAAACAACCAAGAACTCGATAATCATTAACTTGACTTGACTATATCCTATATCAATTAATTTAATAATCTGATTTAAATTGAAAGCAATCACAGAAAACAAACTGTAAGAAAACACTTGGCAATAACAAACATAAAAAATAAATCATTAATATCATACTTATAAAAAGCAGAAAAAAAAAAGTCTATTAAAGACCCACCACGACTCGATCATAGATATCAGTCACAATCCAAGTCACAATCCAAAAAGCTCATCGAAGACCCACCACCACTTGACCGTGGATATCAGCCACAATCCAAAAAGCTTGTTAAGTTAGTTCAAACTCTACTACAAAAAAATACAAGATCACATCGAAAATAGCTGCATGGTTCGCTAAAACAATGTCCTGTAAAAGCAAACTTAACAAAATACAATAAAGTGAGTTATCTATCTATATTCAATTATTCAAAAAAAAAAATATTTTGAGAAAACATATATAACAAAGCACAAAACAAAACCCAGATAACCTAACCAAATGAAAAAAACAAAAGATATAGCAAGCATATAAAATAAAACATAGAGTTTAATCTTTAATAAACTAAATGTCAAATGATAAAATTTGAAGAAAAAAAACATTAGGTTAAAAGAATGATATATATATATATATATATATATATAATAATAATAATAATAATAATAAAAAAAGCAACTCCTAGCAAACATCATGTAGGGTTAATTTTCCAAACTAGAATAAGAAAATCTCAAAATGAGATTAACCCAAAAGCTTAAATCCAAATCAACTCAATATTGAAAAATAAAATTAAATATAAAAAATCACAAAGCAAAAAAAAAAAAAACAAAGCAAAAAATAATCAAAAAAATAATAACAAACTTTGATAAGAAAAAATTGATCAACAATGAAATCACCAAAAAAAATTACACTACCAAAATTATCTTAGATGACATAAATAACAATTAAAAAAAAAACTAAATAAGATAAATTTTAAAAATATAATGAGGATAAAATTAACAAAATTTCAATTTTCACGAGTTATTTCAAATAAAAAAATATTAACCAAAAAATAAGAGGCTAAATAAAAAACAAAGCAAAGTAAAAAAAAAAATGTAAATTAAATTGAAATTAAAATAAATTTTGATTTTCATAAGTTATTTGAAATAAAATAAATATCAACTAAAAAATCATAAACAAAATCAAAAATAAAAAAAAGCCACAGAGCTTATTTGAAAAATTATACGTTAGAGCACAAGAATTAAGGGAAAGAAAAGGAAAAAATAAATTGTCATTAAAGCTAAACCTGAACTCCGTTTTCTACACGCGCCACTTTTATATAAAGGAGAAATTGAGATGAATCTAGTGACGCCACGAAATGGTGTTTTTGCTTGCCGAAATCAGCTGCACGCGATGTATGAAGACAAGGGAGTGGGTGACGCGATGACACTTGCCCAACACAAAACAACGATTTTTTTAAATCCTTTTAATTTATTAAAAGACAAAACTAACCCTCACTTTACTCAATAACAACATAAAAATTAATAATACAATAACCAAAATACCCTCGGATCATCCAAGGTATAAAAAAATTAAAACCCAAAGGCATGGAGGTATTTTTATTGTGCAAATAAAAAAATAAGACGAAAACACCACTCCTAGCCAGCCAAAGTATTTTTGTATATAAGGTTAAATTGGCTATTTTACTGCACACTTTATAAGTAAAAATACAAATCTAACCCTCAACAACATCAAAGCATTAAACTTAAGGATATTTAAGATAATTTACTATGTAATTTTAAATTAAATACCTATTCTGCCCTTGGTCAATTTAAAAATAATGCCAAAATGCCCCCATTGAAAAGACAACCATGCCCTCGATCTCTAGCCAAAAGATTTTTTCCAAGGGTAAAGTGGCAAGTTAATTGTTCTCTTCCACAGTTAAACGTGTCTAGATTCACCGCCCATTTTATTTTTTTAATGGAATTTATCAGCTATGCTCACACTTAATACCCAGAGTTAAGATAATACCATTGCTCACATTTGATAGACAAGGCTATGCGCTCTTTAAACCTGAAATAGAAAAATTGGCATACAAACTATGGTAAGAAGTTTGCGACACAGTGGAGGGCAAGGAAGAACACTACAAAACCATTCAAAATCAACTCAACATATTTTTCCATTCAAATCCACTCAGCCTCACCTTCGTCAAAGAGCATCTATGATTGAACAAAAAAGGAGCACCTCACAAAAATGAAATCAACCTCTGCTTTTTAAACTCTCTGAGCACATCTACCAAGAACATGCAAATGAATAGATGGACTTCAGTGGCATAGGTTGTGATATAATATTGCAGAAAATAGAATGAAGAATATAAAGTTAGGAGTTAAGATATCCCACCTGGCAAAGAGACAGCTGAGTCCAGCAAGTACAAAGGCTGTAAGAACTGAATAACAAGGATTTATCTGCTGGAATGGATCTGCTTAGCAGCATTTTACCATGAAACTGAACTCTCAAGTTGTCCAGGGTTCATGGCCTTTATCAACAATGAGAGGCAGCAGTATGGTGATCAAATTAAAAAACATCATCAGGGACAAATCCTCTTTGAAGCATTTCATCATGGAATCGAAATGCCTCATTCAAGTTGTCCTGGGTGACGTGTCCATTTATCAAAGCTGTGTATGTGGACCTATCAGGATTTATCCCTCTCTCAATCATTTTCCGTAAGACCAGCTCAGCCTCTTGCATCCTACCCTGCCTACAGAAGCCATTCATAACTACATTATACGTGATAATATCAGGCAACAGACCTTCTTTTTCCATCTTATTAATCCAAAGAAAAGCTTTGTCCATATTATCTTCTCTCACAAAACCATTAATAAGGGTGTTATAGGAAATATGATCTGGAGCAACTCCTTTAGCAATCATCCTGCCCAAGAACTCATCAGCCTTCGATGAATCACCTGACCGGCAGTAGCCTTTTATAACAGTGTTACAAGTGACAAGGGTGGGTTTAATACCCTTTTCAATCATCACATCCCACAATCTAAAGGCCTCAGATACATGGCCCGCACTACAATACGCGTTTATTAATATGCCGTATGTAATGTGGTTGGGGAAAATCTTCCTAGAGATCATACCATCCCATAACTCACTGGCTTTCTCCATTTCACCCACCTTGCAAAACCCATCAATCAATGTATTGTATGCCACGATATCTGGTTTGATATTCCTTTGAGTCATTGTCCCAAACAAGCTTAGTGCTTTAGTCATATTCCCATCCTGACAATGGCCATGAATAAGTGTGGTGAAAGTGTAAAAATCAGGGTGTAAACCCCTTTCCACCATCTCATCGAACAGCTTATCTGCATCTGTGAGCATCTTTTCTTTGCACAACCCATTTAATATAGTATTGTATGCAACCACATCCAAGACACAACCCTGCTCCAGCATTTCATCCCGTATCTTCAATGCCTCCAACATATTGCCATTTCTACAATAACCATGCATAAGAACAGTGTAAATCACATTATCTGGAACCAAACCAAATTTCTTCATATCTCTAAAGTACACCAATGCCTGATCAAGGTGTCTGTTCCTTGAAAAAACTGCAATAAGGGAACTAAAGCTAACTAAATCAGGAACAACACCCTGACGTAACATTTCACCAAAAATCTCTTCAGCTTCAGAAAAATCGTCTCTTCTGCAGCTCTCAACAAGCAATGTGTTATACGTAGTAGTATCAGGACTCAACCCAATGTTCAGCATCTCAATCAAAATTCCCTTTGCTCTTGCATATCTTCCCTTTTTACACAGACCATTTATAATAGCATTATATGTAAAAAGACTCGGTTTCAAACCTTTATCTGCCATAGAGTTCATTATCTCAAAAGCTTCTTCTAAAAGTCCTTCACGACAATATGCACCAATTAAAGTATTATAAGTCACCATATCTGCATAAACCCCGTTTCCCTCCATCTCACTTAAAAATGACTTGACATCATCAAATTTACCATCTTTACACAACGCATTGACCATAATGTTTAATGTATAAGCATTCAATTCAATCCCACTTCTAACAACTTCCCTATGCACTTCCCATGCCAATTCAACCCAGTCTATCTTCACTAACCCTCCAAGAAGACTATTACAAGCATTTATAGACACCAAATACCCTTTACTCCTCAAAATTCTAAACGCCTCAGTCCCTTCCCTTAACTTCCTAGCTTGCACATAAGTTCTTATCAACAAATCAAAAACCAAATTATTAGTCCCACAATTGCCACACATCGATGATACCAAAGCCTCAACAACCTCGACCCTCGAAACCCCACTTCTCCTAATCATTCTAAGAATCAAAGCTTGTGCATCTGATAATCTTCTACTACGAACAAAAACATGAACCATTGCACTCAATGAAATGGATGAATGCTTAAAGTTTGAACCATTTAACACTAACGAATCAATAAACCTTTGACCAAGTTGCAAATTACCATTACAACGACATAAAACATCAACAATGACTGATGGGTTCAAGCGAAGTTGATAGGAAAGCAGATAATTTACATTACCATGCTTTAAATTGAAGATGATCTTCTCCACCAATAAAGAATCAGGCAGGGTTGTTGCTGAAGAAAATGGCTCATTATATGGGTTTTGAGAGGTTTCTATTGTTTGGAGACATCTAAAGCTAGATTTAGAGGCAGGGTTTAGAAGATAAGTGATAAAGTTATATCTTTTGTGGGTTTTGAGGATTGTTAGAGTGTGTTTTTGATTAAATAGGAAAAGATCCATTTTTGTGAAAGTATAGCTAGCTGTTTGCTCGAGGGTTTCGTCTCAGTCCGTCAGTTTGAAGATTCTGAAAGAAGAGGAAACTGTCGAAGTCGAGGAAATAAAGTTGCAAGAAAGTCGATTTGAACCTCTCTTGTTGTCTATTTGTAGATGAACCCTCCACGCGTCGTACTTGTCTGTTCTTGACCTTTTTTATTCTTTTATTGATTAATTTTGAGTTAATGACAGCTTAATCATCATAGTTTGTTAAAATTACAAAATCTCTAAAAAACATTGCAAAAACATTATACATCCAGGAAAAAAAAAGTATTCATTGCTATAATGATATTACTTTTTTGCTCTTTTTTAAAAAATATATCTTTGCGTTGGGTTAATTTTATCTTTTTTCATGATTTATTAATCATTAAAAATTAAATATTTTTGTTTTTCCAAAATTTTTAAAGCAATAAAATGATTCAATAAAATATTAAAGATATTCACCAGATTATTTTAGTTTTTTTTCTTTTTAAAATATAATAAAAACCTTCTTACCTTTAAATTAAAAAAATAATAAGTTATGCGTTCAGGCCATTATTTTCTTTTTACATTGATTTTCTTATTAACTTCATAATCATTCAAAAGCAATTTGATTTTTTACTTGATTAGTTAATATTTAATTTTAAAACAATATTGGCACATGTAGTACATGTAACAGTGATGCATCATTTTTAGTGGCTAAATCTAATGTTATGTTGATTGAGATGTTACCGTGTCCTTTTCCTCCTAAAACAACACATGTTGGCATGCATGCGGTAGCTTATTGTATAAAAACTATTTTTTTTATTTTCTCTCTCCTCCTAAAAAGAAATAAAGGTTGGTCATTTATGTTTTTGGTGTTTTACTTTTCATTTTTATTCTTTTGATTTTTAATTTTTATCATTAATTATTTTATAATATTTTTTATTTATTTTCAATTTAGTCCTTCAACTCAAATTTATCTTATATTATTTTTTCAAATTGATTTTTATTTTTTTATTTCTAATTTTTCCCTAGTTCTTTTATAAAAATTTTATTGGTTTTTAATTTCATCTTTCAATTCAAGTTTTGTGTGTATTGTTTTATTCGATTTGATTCTTATTTTTTTTGTGAATTATTTTCATTTTAACCCTAAAATCAAAACTTTTTGTTGTTGCCTTTTAGTTTATTTTTTATTTTTATTTTCACCCTCATTCTTTTCATTACCACTTTTTATTTTATATCTTTTTTTTGTAATTTTATTCCAACTTAATTTATCCTTTAACGTTTCATTTGTTGAGAATTGGACTTTTGCGGTTTTCTTATGTATGGTGCTTTCAATATAATAATTCAAGTCATGAGTTTGAAAAGTTAACACGGATAAAAAAAAAAAATTGCTTATCTTATTTTTTAATTTTATCATTCAACATTGTATTTTTTTTAAAAAATTGACTTGGTGGTTTTCTTTAAATTTTTTTGTATCGGGTTATTACAATCTCATGACCTGAGCCACGGGTTCTGCAAGTTAATTTTGGTTGACTCACTCCTTGTTATTCAAATTAGATGTCTATAACATTACCTTGGGTTAATCCAAGTTGATTCGTTTCGTTCCTTTTTATTTAGTTTCGCACCTTTAAATGTTTTTTTTCCAAGTTATAGTGATTTCTTAAAAAAAAAAAAACTATATATAATTTTTATCATTATTTGTTTTTTCATCATCTAATTAAAATAAAACCAACATGTTAAATCCGATCGGTACTATAACTCGAGTCATTTGCTTTTCTTATTTCTTTAAATCACACTTGCGGCACCTAGGCTATTGTTGCCTTTTTCGTATTGTTTTAGTCTAATTTGATTTTTTATTTTAATTGATACCTTTTAATGTATTTTTTAAATAATTTTTTTAATTTATGCATCAATTAATATCCCTCCTATGTTATTTTTTTTTATTTTACTTTTTTAAAATAGTTTTTAATTTTAATTATTTTATGTATATTTAATTTTTCAGGATATTATTATGATTCATCCATGATTTGTTTTCTCGTGTTTTGTGTACATGAACTTTATTTTTAAAAATAAAAGTTATCTTTTTGTAAATAATATTTATAATATGTGCAACCTTGCATAATTTTTTTTATATATTTTGTTATACATAAAGCTAAAGGGTGTGGGGAATTCACTGTTTACCCGCACCCATTGCAATGTGAATTACAACAGTAATCCACAATGTATTCTTTTTTTTTTTTCAATTTTTTTTTCACTCACAGTGTATTACTTTCCTTTTTGTTTTTTTTTTCTTAAAATTATCTTAGTCAATGTTACTTTTTTTATATTGAGCTGGTTAAAAATTTTGCTTTGTAATTTTTTTCTTTAAAATATTGTGGATTGCTACGGTGTTTTTTCAAATGGTTTTTCTATTTTACTTTTTTATTTTTCAAAATTATATTTGTCGATATTTTTCTTTGTTAGAAGGTTACACATGATTTAGATATCACACTAAAATCTTTGATGAATCTTCTGTAAAAACCAGCATGTCCTAAGAATGATCTAACATCTTTAATAGATTTTGGTGTTGGAAAGTTAGCAATTAACTCGATTTTAGATTTGTCAACCTCAATTCCTTTCGATGAAACAATGTGACCAAGTATAATGTCGTTTGTTACTATAAAATGATATTTTTTTCAATTCAGTACAAGATTCTTCTCTTCACACTTGCTCAAAACCTTTACTAAGTTAGTCAAACAATCATTAAATGAATCGCAAAAAACAGAAAAGTCATCCATAAAAAATTCAAGAAAACGTTCAACCATATCACTGAATATGCTAAGCATGTATTTTTGAAACGTGGCTGGTGCATTACATTATCCAAAAGGCATCCTTCGATATGCAAAAGTACCAAATGGACATGTGAAAGTAGCATTCTCTTGATCCTCCAATGCAATTTTAATTTGATTGTAACCTGAATAACCATTTAGAAAACAATAAAATGTATGGCCTGCAACTCTTTCTAGGATTTGATCCATGAAAAGTAAAGGGAAATGATCTTTTCTAGTCATTGAATTAAGTTTTTTTATAGTCAATGCACATGCACCAACTAGTAATAGTCTTAGTTTGAATTAACTCATTTTTCTCATTTGTTATCACAGTGACTCCAGACTTCTTGGGTACAACTTGGGTAGGACTTACCCATTTGCTGTCAGAATATGATAAATGATTTTATTATCTAAAAGCTTAATGACTTCATTTTCACTACTTATTTCATATTATGATTAAACCTCGTTGCATTTCTCTAAAGGGTTTAGCATTTTCCTACAAATAAATCATGTATGTGCACATCAAAGTGTTAATTCCTTTTATGTCAGCTATGGTCCTTCCTAATGTATTTTTATGCATTTTCAGAGTTTGTAATAATTTACTTTCTTGATGTGCATTAAGTTTGGAAGAGATTATTACCGGAAAGGTTTTATTTTCTCCCAAAAATGAGTATTTAAAATTAAATGGTAACGGCTTCAAATCAGGTTTTGGTGGTTGAACACTTGAACATATGGACTCAATTGATCATGGTGACAATTCTTTAATTTGTGATCTCCAATACTTTGACTTTGATTCTTTATGAAAATAGACCATTTATAAATCGTCAGATTCATCAATCTTAGTTTCACTGAAAGTAGTTTGAAATTGATCATGAGCTAATTTTTTAATAAAGTCAACTTCCTGTAAATCATTATCATCTCCAAATTACTTGCAAATGTTGAAAATATTCATCTCCAATGTCATATTTCCAAATGATAACTTCATCAACCCATTCCTACAACTAATCATTGTATTAGAAGTTGCAAGAAATGAACATCCTAAAATAACACGAATTAAATTACGTGCTTCAATAGGTTGTGTATCCAAAACAATAAAATCCACAGGATAAATGAATTTATTAACTTGTACTAACACATCTTCAACTATTCCTCTAAGCACTTTAACAGGTCTATCAGCAAGTAAAAGAGTTATATAAGTTGGTTTTAACTCACCTAGATTAAGACTCTGAAAAACTGAATATGGAAGTAAATTCACACCAGCTCCAAGATCAAGTGAAGCTCTTTTAATTTTATGTTCTCTAATAAAGCAAGAAATTGTAGGACAACCAGGGTCTTTATATTTTAAAGCATTATTGTTCTGAAGAATGACACTTACTTGTTCGGCTAAAAAGGCTTTCTTTTTTGCTTTCAGTTTTCTCTTAACAGTGCGCAGATCTTTTAAAAATTTAGCATAAGAAGGTACCTGCTTAATAGCATCTAACAAAGGTATATTGATCCTTACCTGTGTCATAACCCAATTTTTGACCATTTTATTTTAATTATTATTATTATTTTATTTATTGAAAGGGATAAAAAAAAATTGATGAAAAAAATAATAATGATGATGAAAAAACAAGTAAAATGAAATAAATGAAGAATGAATGGAAATTTTGGGGTTTAATTAAACTTTGGGATTAATCTAATTAAGCTTGAAATTAATTTAATTAATCCAATTAAGGGTTTAATTGGAGAATTGATTGAGCTTGGAATTAATTTAATTTATCCAATTAAGGGTTTAATTGGAGAATTGATAAGTTTTGAGACTTAAGTAAGCTTGAAATTAATTTAATTTATCTAATTAAGGGTTTAATTGGAGAATTGATAAGTTTTGAGACTTAATTGAGCTTGGAATTAATTTAATTTATCCAATTAAGGGTTTAATTGGAGAATTAATAAGTTTTGAGACTTAAGTGAGCTTGGAATTGATTTAATTTATCCAATTAAGGGTTTAATTGGAGAATTGATAAGTTTTAGACTTAATTGGACTTTTGATTTAATTAAATTAATGAAATCAGGGACTTAATTGAAGAAATAACAAAGTTTGGAGTAATTGGGAGCACGATTACAACAGATTAAAGTCTAAGGGCTAACTTGTAAAAGGCATCAAAATGCAGGGGTCTAATTAATGTTTACCCAGGGGTTTGTTTACAAAAAGTTCAAAACTTCAAGGACCACATCAAAAATAGCAATTTGAATTGAAAACGAAGTCGTTTCTTGGACAAACTGTTCACTGCCCATTTCAGCTTCCGTTTTGACAGTTACAGACAATATTTATGTTTGAGCGTAGAGGCATTAAAAAAGAAACCCAGGGGACAAAATCGTGGGAGAAGACAAAAGGGAAAAAAGGGGGAGAAAGGAGAGAGATTAAAAAAAAATAAAGAGAAGAAGAAAAAAAAAGAAGAAAGATCACAAAAACAAAGGGGGCGGCGAACCCTATACCAGCCGCCGCCCCCTTCAGCTTTTTTTTGGCTATTCTTCTCCGGCCTCAGTCTCTTTCCCCATCAGACACTTTTCACTCCTCAGTCTCAACCCCTAGGAGCTGCAACACAAGGGGAAGCTGGAAAAACAGAGTAGAAAAACACAAACACAGGGACGACGAACAAAGAAGAAACGGAGGCAAGGAGGTAGAAAAAAAAAACAAACATACAGACGAAGAAGGAAATAAAGAAAGCAAGAACCAGAGGAATAGACGAAAAGCAGAAAAAGAGAAGAGATAACACTGGCCAGTCTTCATCTTCGCCTCCGGCAGCACCTGAACCAGACTAGCACAGCGAGCTTCATTAGACTTCACCAAGCGTCTCTCTCACAGCTCATCAGCAAGGCCAACAGTTGCTGATTCCATCGAGAGTAGTGACAACAGTTCTTCCATAGTTGCGCCATTTCACATTAGCAGTAATGATTTCTGCACCGTGAGCAGCAATGGAAGATCTTCATCCCCAGCAGCTTCCTCTATTTCAAGCAGCTCCAACCGTGCACTCCTCAGCACCACCGTGGACCTCTCCATCTGAACCGTGACTTCCTTTTCTCCATTGAACCACCTTGAGCCTCCAGCAGAAACCTTAGCCTCAGCTGATTGTCCAAGTTTCTTCTCAATCCAGCAACAGTGATTGTCCTCCATAGATCAGCACAACCCTTGTAAGAAACTATTCTCCTTATAATTCTAGCACTGACGTCTCTCTACAAGCAGTCCAGCAATGACTCTCCAGCAGTAGCACCGTCAGCCTTTATTTCATCTTCAACCGTCCCAACAGCAGTGTAGGATTTTCCAATAGCAGCAGAGATTGTTTTAAAACTGGGAGAGAGAATCGGACGTACAACACAGAGGGCTGCACCGAGGATACCAGGAGGAACAAGCACCAAGAAGAACAGAAGCGAAAGAACAAGAAAAACACAAAAATAGGAGGAACTGAACCGGCAGAAAAGAGCAGAGGAGAAAGGCAGAACATGAAAAAAAACCGAGTCAAGAGAACAGGAGAAAAAGAACAGACAGAGAGAGGGTAGAAAAACAGAGGACGCACGAAGAAAGAAAACCAGAGAAAGATCTTAAAAAATGAAGGGAGGAACAGCCCTCCGTCACGTCTCTGTCTTCCTCAATCCTCAGCCTTGCCAGGTAAGTTCACCTTTCCTTCTTTTGGTAAATTAATTACCTGTTAGTGTTGCATGCATGCGTGAGTGATTCACGCGTGCATGTAACAGTGGCCAGCCGGGTCACTGGTTTGGACCAGTGACCCAAACCCTTTTTATTTTACCATGCACCAGCCCAAAAAAATAAAAAAAATAGAAAAATAGAAAAAACAAAAAAAAGTAGAAAGAATAAAAAAATGTGTATGCATGATTAAAAATAATGTAAATTTGTTGGTTTATTCACTGACGCCAGAGTCAGGAATAAAAATACCGGTTTAAATTTATATTATTTTTATTCGTTGTATTTTATTTTATTTAGCCAGATAAATAAAAAATATGTGCATGCGTAAAAATAATTTTTTATTTATTTATTTATTCACGGATGCTAGAGTAGGGAATAAAAAATATTGATCTAATTTTTTCGTAGCTACGAATTTTTACCAACGCCAGAGTTGGAATTATTCGAGCTCAAATATTCACTGGCGCCAGAGTCAGGAATATTATAAACAAATCATCACAGCATAAATTAATAAATATTTAGCAATTTAAGACAAAACCAACAATGCAGTCTGCCTTAGGCAGAACGTTTAAGGGGTGATAATATCTTCCCTTTTACGTAACCAATCCCGAGCCGTAGAATCTCTGTTGACCAGTTAGGGTTCCTAGTGATCATAATACTAGGTGGCGACTCCTCAAACAAGACCTTTTCCCCTAAAAGAACCGGATGCCAGAAATCTGTTCTTTTTCCATAATTAATTCAAGAGAATTATTTTTTAGGAGCGCCGCGATGTCGGGTGCGACAGAATGGCGACTCCACTGGGGACCCTAGGATTAAGCTTTGTCTTTTGTCTTATTATTGCTATTTTTTTTTGTGTTTATTTGTTTATTTTTCATGTATTTACTGCTTTAGCATGCATCCTTATTTATGTTGTCATGCATCACTTTGAGAGCACACACTTGACAACCTAGGATAAGTGGGAAAGTAACGGTACCCCAATGGCTTTAGCCTGGGTAAGACTCGTGAAACCATCCAACTCTCGCTTGATTGTTTACTTGGAAGTGGTTGATATGCCAAACTGATTTTACTCAGGGCCTCTATCTTCACACTACTTGTAAGCCTCATATCGACCTTTCATGGACGATCACTGAGCATGTGAGAGACCCTTTTGAAACTAGATAATGACCAACCCTTTGATGCACTCAATAATTAAGATCTTTCTATTAGGTTGTCACCCCATGAAGGGCAAGTTCGCATTTCATACGCATTTTTTTTATTGCTTGAGCATTTTTGCATAATTGCATGATTTACATTTAGCAGGTTGAAATATAGGTCCCCCATTGAAACTCATTTATAACACTCATTCGAGAAAAAGACAAATGGAAAACGAAGAAAGAGCCCAGTTGGAAGCCCAACATCAAAAAGAGGTGGATAATCTTAAAGAAGACGTCGCAAGGCTTACTAGTCTACTCGAGCAGGCCTTGAGAGATAAATCCGGAAAAGGAACACTTATAGCCCAGCCTGAAGATATGCATGTAACTCATTTCGATCCACAGAATTTGAGGAAAAATAGGGTGTCATCTGAATTTCAACAAGCTATGCATTTTCAGCCAGCATACCCTTCAAGAATTTCATCTACAACTGATTCCACCGAGAAAGAATCTCAAAAGGGCAAGATGGTGAAAGAAGAGGATTTGGAAAAATGGACTACCCTAGAGAAGAGGATAAGGGCAGTTGAGGGAAACCATTTGTGTGACCTGGTGAAAGCTGTCAATATGTGTTTGGTGCCCAACGTTGTCATTCCCAAAAAGTTTAGAGTGCCAGAATTTGTCAAATATACGGGAACTCAATGCCCTATAACTCATCTTAAAGCATACTGCAACAAAATGGCTGAGGTGGTTGATGATGAGAAACTGCTGATTTATTTTTTTCAAGACAGCTTGAGTGACGCTGCCCTCACTTGGTATATGCGGTTGGACAATACCAAGGTTAAAAAATGGAAGGACTTAGTTGATGCCTTCATGAGGCAATATAAGTTCAATATAGACGTGGGTCCTGATCGGTTAAGCTTGCAAGCTATGGAGAAGAACAACAAGGAGTCCATAAGAGAATATGCCCGGAGATGGAGTGAGGTAGCTGTACAAGTTAATCCTCCCATGTTGGAAAAAGAGATGATCAGTTTATTTTCCAATACATTTAAAGCTCCGTACTTTGAATACTTGGTTAGAAGCTCTGCACAACATTTCACTGACCTGATTATTATAGCTGAGAGGATTGAACAAGCCATTGGGTTAGACAAGATTGCTAACCCGACTAAGAAGAACGGTTTCACTGAAGGTGGTTGCCAAGACACTTATCGTTCCTATAGCTAATTGCTTCACACCAACTCCCAGAAATCAACTATTTTGAAGATAAAGCTATGGTGATAATAGGTCGAGAATGGTTTACATGCGACTGCAACTAAGTGTTGAAAAGATGCCCTTGTCAAGGAGAATGAATGATTGAAAAATTCCAGAAATTCCAATCAACGATCACTAAATGTTTAGCCCCTTTATGTGTTATCATGCCAGTATTCATATTGGCATAAGTTCTTTGTTGTTAAACTTCTTTTCCAAAGCTCCAATGAAATAATGAGTTTCTCATTCAATTGTGTTTGCGACCAATCATTATTCACCTTCTTAAGAGAGTTTTCTTATAAGGACTCACGAATACACCTTTGAAGCCTCGCGTGATCTCATAGACGCAATTCATCTCTTGTACCAAAATCCATTGCCCTATTGGAGTTTTGAAAAATTGATCTGGTATTTTGATTTCAAAAATAATTTGATGTTCTTTCAAAAATGATATTTTTAACATTTTACTTATAAAATGACAAGTGAATCAAACAACTCCATCATTGAGGTGATTAACTTATATACCAAAAAAAAAAATTATTGTGAAAAAGAAAAGAAAAAAAAGAAATGAATAAACATCCTTACCCCATGACTCTTGAATCATGTTGTTTTTAAATGTATGAATAATGGTATGTAGTGAACTCGTTGCTCATGACCCATGAAATGCATCTTTGCAAAGACCAAACTATCATACTGGATGAGGTCAAAGTTTATTGATCTTAACTACTTGCGCTTGAAATGAGGAAAGGCCATCTTTGTTTTTCCTTTCACGTTCTGAAATAAGTACATCCCTTGCGATCCCTTTTTGAGCCTAAATAATTTTTCTTTCATGAAAAAATCCCGACTAGGATCACACCCCACACTGGGGGGCAAGAGAAAAATTCAATGAGAAAAGAGAAAAGGCCGTGAAACAGCCAAAAAGGCGTAAGAGCTCAAGAAACTCAAATGTTAGGGGGCATGCCCAAATCACTAGAAAAAGTGACATCCAAGATAAAATAAGCATGCCCTAGCAAAGCAATAAAAAAGAAGAAGCAGCAAATCAAAGAAGTGCGGCAAAAGAAAATAGGAATGACGTCAAGAGTCAAACTGTTGATAGTGATCCTTAGTCTTTGAAACCCTGAAACACTCTTTGAGCCTTATGAATCCCTTTCTTTCATAGCCAAAAACCACAGCCTACGTTACGTACCTGTAAAAGTCCTTTCTAATCAAGCAAGCAAGCAACCTGGAACAATAGACAATGCTCTCAAAATGCAAAGAATACTTTTTCATAAGATTCATGACATCAAGAATAAACTACTCATTATTATTCATGCTGATAAAAATAAATGATTCAAAAAGAGACAAATTTTTCTCATATAAAACCTCGAGCTTTTTCTCGAGCCCTTCACTTTGAAACAAAAGGTCATCTTATGATGTATTTTTCACTGAAGATCTCATTGCCAAACACAAGAGCAAATACCCTCTTTTCCAAGAAAGAAAATAACCAAGGAGTTGCAAGATTTCAAAAGCAAATTGTTTTAGATTCACATCGAAATAATTTTTGTTTTCAAAATGCAAGATCAAGATTTCAAGATTCATCTTAGATCCATATTCCTTCACCAAAATGAACAAAAAGAGAAATGAGAGAATGGTCTTTTGAAACCATTATTTGTCTGAGTCGCTAGCAAAGTACACTTTGGGGCAATGACCAGTACAAAGGGGCAACATTGTATTTTCTCTTCTAGAAAGAGAGAGGAATAATTCCTACAACAAGACAAGGGGGCATTTTGGTTTATGAAAGACAATTTGATTCTTTCAGCAAGTGACACCGAATGTTTTTATCAGTGAAACGAGGGGCAATGAATAAGTCCTCTCAAATTATTTGACGAGTCAGAAATCTTCAGCAAATAAATGGGTCGCGATGGGCACCATAAAGGCTGAGTTGTGTGAACAAATCTGAAAATAGACTTACATGGGCTAACTTGAGTGGGCTAGAAAGCCAAGCGACAAAGATGACCCAAATCAGAGGTAGCAAGTCCTCATCAGTCAAGCAACAAGAAGGCTAAGAAGAAATGGGGGCCTATATTTCAAAACAGGTAAAGATGCATGCATATCATCTAAACTTTGAGACATTGAACAATGAGTTTTGCAAATTTCATATAGGAAGGGCAACTTGAAATGGCCAAAGATCGAAATTGTTATTGAATGTTTTTCATTTTTGAGAATTTTTCAACATGGGAAGGCCTCCCATAAGAAATAGGCCATCTGAAAAATCTTCGTGCTTTTCTTCCTCTTCAAGTGCCTCTAAGCACTCGTTTTTCTCTTCTAGTGCCTTTGAGCACTCGCTTTTCTCTTTGAGTGCCTTTGAGCACTCGCTTTCGCCTTCAAGTGCCTTTGAGCACCAGTGCCTCTGAGCACTCGCTTTCGCCTTCAAGTGCCTTTGAGCACCAGTGCCTCTGAGCACTCGTTTTTCCCTTCAAGTGCCTTTGAGCACCAGTGCCTCTGAGCACTCGCTTTCGCCTTCAAGTGCCTTTGAGCACCAGTGCCTCTGAGCACTCTCTTTCGCCTTCAAGTGCCTTTGAGCACCAGTGCCTCTGAGCACTCGCTTTCGCCTTCAAGTGCCTTTGAGCACTAGTGCCTCTGAGCACTCGCATTCCTTCAAGTGCCTTTGAGCACTAGTGCCTCTCAGCACTCGCTTACCCCTTCAAGTGCCTTTGAGCACTAGTGCCTATGAGCACTCGCTTTCCCTTTCAAGTGCCTTTGAGCACTCACTTTCTTCTTGGAGTGCCTTTGAGCACTCATTTTCTTCTCGAAGTGCCTTTGAGCACTCGCTTTCCTTTTCGAGCGCCTCTGAGCACTCGCCTTCCTCTTTGAGCGCCTTTGAGCACTCGCTTACCCCTTCAAGTGCCTTTGAGCACCAGTGCCTCTGAGCACTCGTTTTCCCTTTGAGCACCAGTGCCTCTGAGCACCAGTGCCTCTGAGCACTCGCTTTTCCCTTCAAGTGCCTTTGAGCACCAGTGCCTCTGAGCACTCGCTTTCCCTTTCAAATGCCTCTGAGCACGAGTGCCTCTGAGCACTCGCTTTACCCTTCAAGTGCCTCTGAGCACTCGCTTTCCCCTTCAAGTGCCTTTGAGCACTAGTGCCTCTGAGCACTCCCTTTCCTCTTCAAGTGCCTTTGAGCACTAGTGCCTCTGAGCGCTCGCTTTCCACTTCAAGTGCCTTTGAGCACTCGCTTTCCCCTTCAAGTGCCGTTGAGCACTAGTGCCTCTGAGCACTCCCTTTCCTCTTTAAGTGCCTTTGAGCACTAGTGCCTCTGAGCACTCGCATTCCCCTTCAAGTGCCTTTGAGCACTAGTGCCTTTGAGCACTCGTCTTCCTCTTCGAGCACCTCTGAGCCCTCACTTTCCTCTTCGAGTGCCTCTAAGCACTCCCTTTCCTTTTCAAGTGCCTTTGAGCACTCATTTTCTTCTTGGAGCGCCTTTGAGCCCTCACTTTCCTCTTCGAGTGCCTTTGAGCACTCATTTTCATCTTGGAGCGCCTTTGAGCCCTAATTTTCCTTTTCGAGTGCCTTTGAGCACTCGCCTTCCTTCTCGAGTGCCTCTGAGCCCTCGCTTTCCTCTTCGAGCGCCTTTGAGCACTCGCTTTCCTCTTCGAGCGCCTTTGAGCACTCGTTTTCCCCTTTGAGTGCCTTTGAGCACTCGCCTTCCTTCTCGAGCGCCTCTGAGCCTTCGCTTTCCTCTTCGAGTGCCTTTGAGCACTCGCTTTCCTCTTCGAGCGCCTTTGAGCCCTCACATTCTTTTAAGTGTGCCTTCGAGCCCTTATTTTTTTTTTTACTTGGGCAGGTCACCCATCACAATGAGACCACTTCTAAAAAAAAAATACCAAAAAATATATATACTAAAAAAAAATTGGGTCGTCTTCCAAATGACTTGTTTCTTGATTTCTATATCTCTCTATAAAGGTCATGTGTTCATCTACTATTTTCAAGACTGACTAAAAAAAAACAAAAAAAATGGGTCGTCTTCTAGATGACTTGTTTCTTGATTTCTACATCTCTCTGTAAAGGTCGTGTGTCAATCTACTGTTTTCTAAGTTTTCCATAAAAAAAAGAAAAAAGAAAAAGGGTTCTTTCTCCATCTACTTTTCTTTATAAATTTACTACACAAAGATAAAAGAAAATGAAAAATTTTCAATATCTTTGCATAGTAAATATTATAAAGAGGGGGCAACTGTCATAACCCAATTTTTGACCATTTTATTTTAATTATTATTATTATTTTATTTATTGAAAGGGATAAAAAAAAATTGATGAAAAAAATAATAATGATGATGAAAAAACAAGTAAAATGAAATAAATGAAGAATGAATGGAAATTTTGGGGTTTAATTAAACTTTGGGATTAATCTAATTAAGCTTGAAATTAATTTAATTAATCCAATTAAGGGTTTAATTGGAGAATTGATTGAGCTTGGAATTAATTTAATTTATCCAATTAAGGGTTTAATTGGAGAATTGATAAGTTTTGAGACTTAAGCAAGCTTGAAATTAATTTAATTTATCTAATTAAGGGTTTAATTGGAGAATTGATAAGTTTTGAGACTTAATTGAGCTTGGAATTAATTTAATTTATCCAATTAAGGGTTTAATTGGAGAATTAATAAGTTTTGAGACTTAAGTGAGCTTGGAATTGATTTAATTTATCCAATTAAGGGTTTAATTGGAGAATTGATAAGTTTTAGACTTAATTGGACTTTTGATTTAATTAAATTAATGAAATCAGGGACTTAATTGAAGAAATAACAAAGTTTGGAGTAATTGGGAGCACGATTACAACAGATTAAAGTCTAAGGGCTAACTTGTAAAAGGCATCAAAATGCAGGGGTCTAATTAATGTTTACCCAGGGGTTTGTTTACAAAAAGTTCAAAACTTCAAGGACCACATCAAAAATAGCAATTTGAATTGAAAACGAAGTCGTTTCTTGGACAAACTGTTCACTGCCCATTTCAGCTTCCGTTTTGACAGTTACAGACAATATTTATGTTTGAGCGTAGAGGCATTAAAAAAGAAACCCAGGGGACAAAATCGTGGGAGAAGACAAAAGGGAAAAAAGGGGGAGAAAGGAGAGAGATTAAAAAAAAAATAAAGAGAAGAAGAAAAAAAAAGAAGAAAGATCACAAAAACAAAGGGGGCGGCGAACCCTATACCAGCCGCCGCCCCCTTCAGCTTTTTTTTGGCTATTCTTCTCCGGCCTCAGTCTCTTTTCCCATCAGACACTTTTCACTCCTCAGTCTCAACCCCTAGGAGCTGCAACACAAGGGGAAGCTGGAAAAACAGAGTAGAAAAACACAAACACAGGGACGACGAACAAAGAAGAAACGGAGGCAAGGAGGTAGAAAAAAAAAAAACAAACATACAGACGAAGAAGGAAATAAAGAAAGCAAGAACCAGAGGAGTAGACGAAAAGCAGAAAAAGAGAAGAGATAACACTGGCCAGTCATCATCTTCGCCTCCGGCAGCACCTGAACCAGACTAGCACAGCGAGCTTCATTAGACTTCACCAAGCGTCTCTCTCACAGCTCATCAGCAAGGCCAACAGTTGCTGATTCCATCGAGAGTAGTGACAACAGTTCTTCCATAGTTGCGCCATTTCACATTAGCAGTAATGATTTCTGCACCGTGAGCAGCAATGGAAGATCTTCATCCCCAGCAGCTTCCTCTATTTCAAGCAGCTCCAACCGTGCACTCCTCAGCACCACCGTGGACCTCTCCATCTGAACCGTGACTTCCTTTTCTCCATTGAACCACCTTGAGCCTCCAGCAGAAACCTTAGCCTCAGCTGATTGTCCAAGTTTCTTCTCAATCCAGCAACAGTGATTGTCCTCCATAGATCAGCACAACCCTTGTAAGAAACTATTCTCCTTATAATTCTAGCACTGACGTCTCTCTACAAGCAGTCCAGCAATGACTCTCCAGCAGTAGCACCGTCAGCCTTTATTTCATCTTCAACCGTCCCAACAGCAGTGTAGGATTTTCCAATAGCAGCAGAGATTGTTTTAAAACTGGGAGAGAGAATCGGACGTACAACACAGAGGGCTGCACCGAGGATACCAGGAGGAACAAGCACCAAGAAGAACAGAAGCGAAAGAACAAGAAAAACACAAAAATAGGAGGAACTGAACCGGCAGAAAAGAGCAGAGGAGAAAGGCAGAACATGAAAAAAAACCGAGTCAAGAGAACAGGAGAAAAAGAACAGACAGAGAGAGGGTAGAAAAACAGAGGACGCACGAAGAAAGAAAACCAGAGAAAGATCTTAAAAAATGAAGGGAGGAACAGCCCTCCGTCACGTCTCTGTCTTCCTCAATCCTCAGCCTTGCCAGGTAAGTTCACCTTTCCTTCTTTTGGTAAATTAATTACCTGTTAGTGTTGCATGCATGCGTGAGTGATTCACGCGTGCATGTAACAGTGGCCAGCCGGGTCACTGGTTTGGACCAGTGACCCAAACCCTTTTTATTTTACCATGCACCAGCCCAAAAAAATAAAAAAAATAGAAAAATAGAAAAAACAAAAAAAAGTAGAAAGAATAAAAAAATGTGTATGCATGATTAAAAATAATGTAAATTTGTTGGTTTATTCACTGACGCCAGAGTCAGGAATAAAAATACCGGTTTAAATTTATATTATTTTTATTCGTTGTATTTTATTTTATTTAGCCAGATAAATAAAAAATATGTGCATGCGTAAAAATAATTTTTTATTTATTTATTTATTCACGGATGCTAGAGTAGGGAATAAAAAATATTGATCTAATTTTTTCGTAGCTACGAATTTTTACCAACGCCAGAGTTGGAATTATTCGAGCTCAAATATTCACTGGCGCCAGAGTCAGGAATATTATAAACAAATCATCACAGCATAAATTAATAAATATTTAGCAATTTAAGACAAAACCAACAATGCAGTCTGCCTTAGGCAGAACGTTTAAGGGGTGATAATATCTTCCCTTTTACGTAACCAATCCCGAGCCGTAGAATCTCTGTTGACCAGTTAGGGTTCCTAGTGATCATAATACTAGGTGGCGACTCCTCAAACAAGACCTTTTCCCCTAAAAGAACCGGATGCCAGAAATCTGTTCTTTTTCCATAATTAATTCAAGAGAATTATTTTTTAGGAGCGCCGCGATGTCGGGTGCGACAACCTGTTTGAAAGTTTCAAAGATTTCAAAGTTGTGATTGACTTTTCTTTGTTTGGTCATGGTATGAGGAAATGGAAGTGTTGGTGGGGAATAAGTCTTTTCTTTGCAATGTTCAGATTCAACCCCTTCCTTACCCTCATAGATCAACTCATCATCTTTCTTACAAGGTTCAAGAGTGGGTTTTTCAATAATCTTACCACTGCGAAGAGTGATGACTAATTTGACTTGATCCATGTGTTGGCTTCCGGAACTACTTGCATTTGCATTGTATTGCCACTTTGGATTTTGTTGTGGTTGAGATGGAAACTTACCTTTCTCTTGAAAACTGAGAGCATATGTGATTTTGCAAGAGCATCTTTAAAATTTACCATGCTTTGAGTAAGTTGAGTGTTGATTGTCTCTTGCTTTTCAATGAATGCATGCAATGTTTCCTCAAGATTTCTTCTAGGAGGTGGGGCATAAGGAGGTGCATATCCATGAGAATTTTGGAAATTATGGTGTGCTTGAAATGGTGGCTGTGAAGTTTGTGCATTATTGTTATCACTCTTCCAACTAAAATTTAGGTGATTTCTCCAACCAGGGTTGTATGTTTACGAGTATGGGTTATGATTGGGCATTTGAAAATTATTTAAAACATAGGCTTGTTCATGGAGGTATTCTTTGAAAGAAGGCAAAGTTAGACAGTCATTGGTTGTATGCTTATTCGTTTTATAAATTTGACACACAATGTCTTAAACAGATTTTAATTGATCACTTTTTATAAATTCAAATGCCTCAACTTTTCTAGCTAAAGATGCAAATTTAGCTTGGAGGTCATAATCTTCCCTAAGGTTATACATACATCCACTAAATGTATGAGGTTGAGTTTTACTCGGTGCCTCATAAGTGTTTCTAGTGTCCCAATTTTAAACATTTTCAGCTAACAAGTATAGGTACTTCATTGCTTCATCAAGGTCTTTATTTTCAAAAGTTCCATTGTACATCAATTCCACCATTTGTCTATCTTTAGGTGTTAACCCTTCATAAAAATATGAAATCAATCTCCATGTTTCAAAACCATGATGATGGCAAGTATCAAGCAAGTCTTGATACCTATCCCAACATTGGTAAAATGTTTCTCCTGGTTTTTTAGTGAAAATGGTGATTTGTCTTTTTAAAGAGTTTGTTCTGTGAGATGGAAAAAACTTCTTTAAAAATTATTGTTGCATTTCATCCCAAGCACGAATGGATCTTAACCTAAGATTTTATAGCCATGTTTTAGCTTTATCTTTTAATGAAAAAGGAAAAAGGCTTTAATTTGATGGTATTCATGCTACAATTTAAGTCATTATAGGTGTTACAGACTTCTTCAAATTCTCTCAAATGCAAGTATAGATTTTCTATATTTAAGCCATGAAAAAAAGGTAAAAGTTGAATAATGTCTGGCTTAAAATTAAAGTGAGATACATCAGAAGAAAAAACTATACATGAGGGTGCTCTTGTTCTTGTAGGATTCATGTGATCTTTAAGTGTTTTAACTCGGTTATTCTCATTATTCTCATTATGAAGCGACTGATTATCTTTTTCGGCTATGTTTTCTGAAAATGATGAGGATACCCTATAAAGTCTACCCCTTAATGTACGTGACCAAACACTCATGCCTGTGTAGAAAGAGAATAAAAGGAGGAAGAAAATAAAATAAAAAGAAACAAAACAAAAGAAATAAAAGTTAGATACAAGGAAAGTGAAAAGAGAAAATAAAATAACTATTATAATTTATACAAGAATTTACCTCCCCGACAACGACGCCAAAAACTTGACATGACCACAAGATTGATGTCTTCTCCCAAGTGTAGGAATATTAAAATAATAAATAATCTGGCAAGACCGAGGTCGAACCACAGGGAGGTTAACTATATAAATTATAAATAATAATAATAATAATAATAAGTTAAAGAGGACTTTGAGATGTTTGATTAATGTGAGGATTAAGCAATAATAAAAACAAATGTCAGGGTTTGAGGATCCACTAATAGTATTTCAAACAAGTATAGTATAAACTCTTTTTATTACTCAACTAGAAACCACACACAAAGGAGGTTTCAATCAGATGATTTGTCATTAATAACTCAATATATATTATTAACATGATCATATTAATTATCTTATTTAAGTAACACCAAACTTTTAAATATTGTCAAGAATTAATGATGCTAACTTATACTAACAACAAATCAAGTTTCTTTTATAACATAGGTGTAGGTTATACCATACAGTTGGCTATGAAAATGCCAAGCATTTGTTGTACCAAGTGTTATATAACACAAATCTAGATTAACCATTTAACAAGCAAGGTATTAAGAATTAATAAGATAAAAATGATAAGATATGTTAATAGCAAGTTGTTTAGGATACAAGCATTGAAGTCCATATTGAGTTTATATTATACTTATTATTATACCATTAGTGTAACCTTTTCACATTGACACAATAAACTTAGCTAAATATAATGAAGAAGAGAAACATAAATAAACAAGATAAAAATATAAATAAGATACAAGTTAACTAAGTAAATGAAAGGAAATGAAAAGCATAAACAAGATATTAATGAAAGCAAAACTTAAGCATTATAAAAATATAAAGAGAGAGAGCAAAAGCAAGATCTTGATCTGAACAACCAAGATGCCTAAATGCATGGCAAATGCCTCCTTTTATAAGCCAAAATTTAGAACTATTGATTTGATGACTAATTGTTGAGTGAGTGGCCACATCTTGACTTGGTGACAATACTTATCTTTTTGTCTGAACAAAACGTCATTGATAACGTTCGAATTTGAACCAACTTTACCATGAAAGTTCTAGGAAATTGTCTCAGCTTTTTAGAAAAAACAAATAAGGTCATTTGGACTTCTAGAACACGAGATATGGGCTAAACACTAAATAATGTATGGGCTACATGACAGATTTGGACTTCTCTGTTATTGCTATAATTTGGACTTGAAAACGACCTTTTTAAATCTTGGATATGACCTAATTACCGAACAATGTTCTAGTTTGGACTAAACTAGCATCTCTTTTCTAAGTTTGGCCCTCTTTTTGTCCTTTCAATTTCAGTACTTAAACTCATCAATCAATCCTTTTATTTATGTGATAGGCCTTCATTTAAGATAAACATTTACCATAAATTAAAGGTATCTTATATTATTAGATATGTTATTATAAAACATGTTTTAGTTAAGGAGTTATTGATACTTCAAGTGCAAAATGATGATATAAAACCTTGATAAAAATACACTTTTAAATACTAATCAATATCCATGAGAATTTTAGAAATTATGGTGTGCTTGAAACGGTGGCTGTGAAGTTTGTGCATTATTGTTATCACTCTTTCAATTGAAATTTGGGTGATTTCTTTAACTAGGATTGTATATTTGCGAGTATGGATCATGATTTGGCCATTGGAAACTATTTAAAGCATTGGCTTGTTCATGAAGACATTCCTTGAAAGAAGGCAAGTTTAGACAATCATTGATTCAATGTTCATTAGTTTCACAGATTTGACACACAATGTTTTGAACATATTTTAATTGACCGCTCTTTTTCAATTCTAGTGCCTCGACTTTTCTAGCTAAGGATGCGAACTTGGCTTGGTGGTCATAATCCTCCTTAAGGTTGTATATTCCTCCACTAGATGTATGAGGTTGAGTTTTACATGGTGCCTTATAAGTTTTTATAGTGTCTCAATTTTGAGCATTTTTAGCTAGCAAGTCTAGGTACTCTATTGCTTTATTAGGACCTTTATCTTTAAAAGTTCCATTGCATATCAATTCCACCATTTACCTATCTTTAGGTGTTCATCCTTTATAAAAATATGAAACCAATCTCCATGTTTCAAAACCATGATGAGGGCAAGTATTAAGCAAGTCTTGATACCTATCCCAACATTGGTAAAATGTTTCTCCTGGTTTTTTAGTGAAAGTGGTGATTTGTCTTTTGAAAGAGTTTGTCCTGTGAGATGAAAAAAACTTCTTTAAAAATTGTTGTTGCATTTCATCCCAAACATGAATGAATCCTGATCTCAAATTTTATAGTCATGTTTTAGCTTTATCTTTTAAAGAAAAAGAAAAAAGCTTTAATATGATTGTGTTCATGCTACAATTTGAGTCATTATAAGTGTTACAAACTTCTTCAAATTCTCTCAAATGCAAGTATGGATTTTCTAGATCTAAGCCATGAAAAAAAGATAAAAGTTGAATAATTTCTGGCTTAAAATTAAAAAGAAATGCATCAGGATTCATGTAATCTTTAAGTGTTCTAACCTGATTATTCTCATGATAATGCAACCGATTATCCTCTTCATCCATGTTTTTCAAAGAAGATGAGGATACCCTATAAAGTCTATCATTTAATGTACGTGACCAAACTCTCATGCACGTGTAGGAAGAGAATAAGAAGAAGAAAAGAAAAAGAAAACGAAAAGGAGACAAAACACAAGAAACAAAAATTAGATAAAAGAAAAGTGAAAGGAGAAAAATATAACAAAATTTATAATTTGTACAGAAATTTACATTTTCGGCAACGACGCCAAAAATTTGACATGATCAAAAGATTAATGTCTTATCTCAAGTGCAGGAGTGTCGAAGTAATAAATAACCCGACAAGATCGAGGTCGAACCACATAGAGGTTAACTATATAAATTATAAATAATAATAATAATAATAACAACAACAACACTAACACCACCACTACCAACAACAACAACAATGATGATGATGATGGTGTTGATGATGATGAGTTAAAGAAGACTTTGAGATGTAAGATTAATGTGGAGATTAAACAATAATAAAAATAGTTGTCAAGGTTAGAGAATTCACTAATGGTATAGAAATAAGTATAGCATAAACTCTTTTTATTACTCAACTAGAAACCACACACAAAGGAGGTTCCAATTGGATGATTTATCCTTAATAGATCATTATAATTTTTTAACATGATCATATTAATTATCTTATTTTAGTAACACCATACTTTTAAATATTGTCAGGAATTCATGATGCTAACTTATGTTAACAACAAATCAAGTTCCTTTCATTGCACAGGTGTAGGTTATACCATACGGTTGGCTATGAAAGTACCAAGCATTTGTTGTACCAAGTGTTATACAACACAAATCTAGATTAAGCATTTAACAAGCAAGGTATTAAGAATTAATAAGATAGAAAGATAAGACAAGTTAATAACAAACTTTCTTGGATATAGATATTGAAGCCTATGTTGAGTTTATATCATATCTATTCTAACACCATTAGTGAAATCTTTTCACATTGACATAATAAACTTAGCTAAACATAATGAATAAGAGAAATATAAATAAACAACATAAGAACATAAGTATAGTAAAGGAAATGAAAAGCATAAACAAGAGATTAAGAAAAACATAACATGAAATAAAACTTAAACATTATATATATATATAAGAAATAAAGAGCATGATCTTGATCTGAAAACCAAGATGCCTAAATGCATGGCAAATGCCTCCTTTTATAGGCTACAATTTAGAACTATTGATTTGATGACTAATTGTTGAGTGGGTGGCCACATCTTGACTTGGTGACAATCCTTATCTTCTTATCTGAACAAAACATCATTGATAACGTTAGAATTTGAACAAACTTAACGCATGAAAGTTCTAGAAAATTGTCTCAGCTTTTCAAGAAAAAAAAATTGAGGTCATTTGGACTTCTAGAACTCGAGATATGAGCTGAACTTTGAATAGTGTTTGGGTTGCAGGACATATTTAGACTTCTCCGTTGTTGCTATAATTTGAACTTGAAAATAAAAATTTTAAATCTTGGACTTCCATGAAAGTTTTAGGCCTATGTCTTAGCTTTCCATCCATATAGAGCATACCTAAATCCAATATCTACAACTCTAGATATGACCCAATGACCAAACAGTGTTCCAGTTTAGACTGAAACAACATCTTTTTTCTAAGTTTGGCCCTCTCTTTGTCTTTTAAATTTTAGTAGTTAAACTCATCAATCAATCCTTTGATTTATGTGATAAGCCTGCATTTAAAATGAATATTTACCATAAATTAACGGTATCTTATATTATTAGATATGTTATTATAAAACATGTTCTAGCTAAGGAGTTATTAATACTTCAAGTGCAAAATGATGATATAAAACCTTGATAAAAATACATTTTTAAGTACTAATCAACCATCTTTTCCTTTTCAGGAACATTATAATTGATACAAACAACATCCTTCTTTTCCTTAAAATTGTCATCCTCCATCAAAACCATATCATTTGGGGGATTAACAGCTTTAGACTCATCAAAGACTCGTTAGATTGGAGTTGGATCTGATTCATCAGTAACCATATCATCATTATAGGGAGATAATGTAATTCTTTATTCTTTATGAATTTCACATTGGAAATGGCTTGACATGCTACTTTGAACAGAAGAAAGATCAATCAGGGTGACACTTATAGTCATAGCTGTTGTTTTTTCATGAGACTTGTTTACACTCCTCAGTTGATAATTGTTTTTTGAGCCCATTCATGTATTAATCGTCCCTCTCATAAGGGGCATATCAACACTACTTCTAGAATATGATAATTTGTTATTTTCCCGGGCCTTAGACCCATAATTCCCCTCTCTTTTAGAGTCCAGCCTTTTGAGTAGGCCATGATGAGTATTTTCTTTACCCTATTATCTAAGTTAGGAACCACCTTATTACCCTTATTAGACACCATTTTAGCACCATAGCTTTCCTTGGTAGAAATGGTCAGGTCTTTTCCAATAATACTTTCTACAAAACTGTTTTTTAAAGATGCAAACCTTGAAGCTTTGAGTTGGCTAGTATCTGTAACTATAGGATCTGAGTTAATATCCTGAATCACAGGGTAACATCTCCCTTCATCAAGTTTCTCTGTCACCTCCATAACTACTCCTTTTTTATTTTAACATCATCTTCTCCGCTGCGCTATCATTCAGTCACCATAATTCTCTATGATTTCCAGTCTTATGGCAAGATCGACATCAGCCATTGGGCACTCTGTTTTTGAGCATTGTTTCGTATTTTTGCCTAAAAGAGTATTAACATCTCTATCATCATAAGTCTTCATGTTTGAGTATGGATATATCTCCTACTTGTGTTTATATTTACCATACTGGAAACATATTAGATGGAGCCCCTCATACATGATTCGTCTTACTCTCTTTTGAAGTTTGAATTTAGCTAGAAAAGGTTTAGTAAGATCTACTTCCACACATATTCTTGCGTAGTTCCCTCTTATGTCGATTGAAGTGGCTCTGTCATCCTTCAACGTTTTTCTAATTTTGTTTCCTATAGTCCATAAGATCGAGTTATCATAGTACTCCATCGCTAAATTTGGTAATCTAACCCATACAACAACTTTGTCAATCTTTGCCTCGTAGGGATCAAAATTTGGATGTCGTGTTCTAATTGTTAGATAATGGTCAGCAATCATCTAAGGACCATTATACAGTGCATATTCTTTGTCAACCTCATTAGCAAACTTAACAAGGAAAAAATCATTTTCCAAGTCGACTAATTCCAGATTTGTTTGTATTTTCCATAAGGTCTTTAGTTGCTTAATCAAGTACATATACCCCACCGTTCTTCCCATAACCTTAACCATCTAGTAGGTAGCGGTAAGAGCTTGGGACTAAGGGTTGGCTCCTCTTATGGTTTCAGGTTTGAGCCCTGTGGTTGCTAATATGATGGCCACTGGAAGCTTACATGGTCGTTAACTTCAGGGCCCGTGAGATTTGTTGAGGTGCGCTCAAGCTAGCCCAGATACCCACATTAATAATAATAAATAAATAAATAAAACAATCAAGGTTTTTCTCCACCTAATTCTCTTCTTTTGCTCCACTGAGAGTTCAATCACTAATTAATTGTAAACTTGACTAATTAATTGACTAATAAAGAAATAGCTGCCTTGAAATCAAAGTTGTCAATTCTGTTTCGTTTCAGCCGAAATGCCCAGAACATCTCGTACCAGTTCAAAAAATGAAAAAAAATGGAACAATTTTCACCTCGCTTAAAATCTCGGTTTGATCCGGATTATCTGGTCAATTTCGATCGGAACGTTCCGATCGAGTTCCATGTGTTCCGTTTCGGGTTAAAGTCACCGAGTCGAAGTTAAAGACTCGAAATTAAACCCGGTTCAATTTCATTAACTACACAGTACACCCATGTATAAATGCTCTTTTTCTCTAGAGTCTAAACTAAAAACCAAATCCCTAATTTCTCTTCCCCGCAGACTCAAGTTACCAACCAAAACAATTACAATTGGCATCTTGCATTTCACGAACTCCCCCTCCAATCTTCCCTCTTCTTTATTGTTGTCTTGCTCTTGCATGCTACATTGATGCTCCTGCAACCTGACTTCCCCACCGAAGCAGCTCAATCGATAAAAAAGAGAAGGAGCCCCCTTGGAACCTGGCAAAAAATTATCAATGAATTTCAGAGAATTCTCAACCTCCCCGTAAAGATTATATCACATAAAACCAGAAGACTCATACCGGACTCCAAGACATCTAATCTCGCTTTGTGGCCATCCGCTCCGTTCTTGAATAATTATCTCTACGGAGCTAAGGTGCAATCTTTTCTCTCTCTTTAAGTTCAAATTAGAAATGGAAAAACACATGAACTCAGTTCTATTACATTGCTGGAATGTTAATACCAAATACCTTTCACATAACTTTTGTATTTAATTTGGTCTTTCTTTATATCTAATTTAATTTCTGAAATGGAAAACGCATGCAATCTTTTTCTTTGTATATAATCTTACTGTTGGGTTTGTAACTTTGTATTGTATTTATCATTTTATTGCTTCACCGGGCTTGGCTAGCTAATTTGAACTTTGAAGCTTTATCTAAAATTGAATGCTACTTTGATGTTTGATTTGTGCACAAGCCTATAGAAATCAAGTCAGAGCTCTTTAAGTAAATGAAATTGATAAAAGAAAGCTAATGATCTGTTTTATTTATACCGCAATCTGCATACATAATGCGAACCTCGTGATCACATGGTCACGCAACCCACAATCAAGATTGAGATTTAATCCCGGAAAGTCGAAAGAGGTCTGATAAGAGTGTGACAAATGGAAACCTGCCCCAAGGCACCAACACTATTGGAATGAGTAGAATGATGCCACAAAGCCAGTTAATCTTTGATAAATCAGATTTAGTTCGTTGAAGAACTGAAGAATGCAAGAATCACTCTCACACGTTAAAACTGAAAAAATCAGAATAATAATCTTCAAAGCTACCAAAATTTTAGTTTACATGAGTTTAAATAGTTCTTGAAAAATTAACCCTAATGGACCCTTTATATGGACTTATATGAGGTCCACTCAAAACTAGCCCAAAACCCTAAGCTAAAAAACCCATAACCTGATCCAAACAAGCCTTGGACCCTAGCTCAAAACAAAGTTTTAATTAAGCCCAAACATGAAAGAAATTAATAAAAATAACTAATATGTCATTAAATACCACCAACCCTTCTTTCCTTGTGTGGCTAGGATGAATAAGGAATCTTTATAAGAAAAGGATTCTAAAACATTAATGAATCATTGCCACACTTGTAGATTATATTGTAACTCATTAAAGATCCTTATGGAACTAGAAAATTTCCAAAACCAACTGCCACATCTTTATAGAAAAAGAATCCTAACCAAATAGTAAGTCCACAAGTCAAATGAAAGTAAATAATAAAATTCATACATCCTCTGTTGACCAGTATTGCGACGCCTTTCCAAACTCCGATTGACCTGAATTGTTAACCCAAGGTAGTAAGACATGTCTAGAGAGTCCACATAAAATATTAGCCCAATCCAACGGTCGGATTGAGAATTATGACTGTTTCCATAAACCTGGACTGTTGCGCTTTTTACGTCAAAATCTGAATCTGACCTTACTTGGGTCGTATCATAGGGCTGAACCGTATCAATACATCAAGATTAAAGTTAAATAGAGTTAAGCCTATATAATAATATTGCATTTAAAGGAATAAATTATACTGTATATGTCAAGATTAGAATTCAAGAAACAAAGAAAAAAATAACTAGATTAATTGCTAGGTTGCTAGGTCTGATAGTTAATAATATAAGTAACTTGACCATGGCCAGATTAATTATAAGGAAGGATACATAATTATTATATGAAACCGAATGTGTGTGTGTGTGTGTCTATGTCTGTTTACTACTATGTTGTATTAATTTCTATGTATTTATTATATGTATATGTGTAAAATATAAGTAACTTGACCATAACCAGATTATATAGTTTTTTTAGAATTATACTATCCAACCATAACTTCTAATTGTGAAACCAAATGTACCAAACCATAATTAATTATAAGGAAGGATACATAATTATTATATGAAACCAAATGTGTCAAATAATAAATTTAAAGTGTGAAGCCAATAAATAATATTTGTAAATCAACATGGTATCTTGTGAAATATCATTCTTTTCATTTTAAGTTATTGGCATTATTACCATCCATTTTACTTTAAAAATCACATTTATGTAAATTGTAATAGATGAAATTAATTGTGCTTTATTTTTTTCCAGATCAAATTACATGGCTGAAAACTCATCAATTGGTGCTTCTTCTATGGCTTTAGCTCCAACAAGATCAGATGATCCAGCGTGTGCTCATGGGTAAGTGGTTGTTGGTGCAAAGAACTCAAGTATATATGTTCATTGTAGCAAAAGGATCAATGGTGGTGGTATTACTCGTCTGAAGTATCACCTTGCTGGTATTAAGGGCCAAGTTGAAGCTTGTAAAAAAGTCTCTCTAGATGTGAAATGGAAAATGAAGCAGTTAATAAAGGACTTGACAATGGAGAAAGAGAAAAGAAAGAGACTTAGAATTGATATTGGAAATTCTTAATCACTTTCCAACGATGAAGTCAAAGAGGTTGATAGTGCAAATCCTACTTTAGGTGATATCAGTTCACAAGCAAATAAGAGATTGATAATGCAAGGCACAAGTACAAATAGAAAAAAAGATGACTTTATTCGTTCTATGAAATACCCTAAATTCACAACCTAGCATTAAAAGTGCAATGGCTTCTAAAGAGAAGGAACATAATGCAAGGAAGGTCATATCAAGATGGTGGTATGATGTTAATGTACCATTTAATGATGCTAAATCATACTATTATCAACTAATGATAGACGCCATAACATCAATGGGACCTGGTTTTAAAGGACCATCATATCATGATTTAAGAGGACCACTTTTGAAAGGTGTAGTTCATGATGTCCATGAATACCTTTTTGAAATCAAGGTTGATTGGAAACTTTATGGATGCTCCATTATGGCAGATGGGTGGTCAAATAGAAGGAATGTACCAATTGTGAATTTTCTTACTTATTCTCCAAGAGGTACCATATTCTTGAAGTCAATTGACACTTCGGGTCTTTGAAAAAATAAAAAGACATTGCTTGAAATGTTTGATAAGTTGTCAAAGAAGTGGGGCAAGAAAATATTATCCAATTTGTTAGTGATAATGAGTCTACATTCAAGACTATTGGCTTTACAACAAAGGTATGATATTTTTTTTGGTCTTTTTGTGCTGCCTATTGCATTGATTTGATGTTAGAAAATATTTCTAATCCAAGATATTTTCTGATGATTGATGAAACCATTAAGAAGGCAAGAAACATAACCAAATTTATATATAATCATGCATGGGTTTTAGCTTTGATAAGGAAAGACTTTACTAATGAAAATGATCTATGTCATCCTGGCATTGCAAGGTTTGCTACCCATTTTTAAAGCATCAAATGTTTACTTAAGTTTAAGAAAAAGCTTCGACAAATGTTGCATGAAATTGGTAGAGTCAAGTCATGGTAAAAGTAAAGTTGGAAAGGAAATAACTACCATAATTTTACAAGATAAAGACTTTTGGCCTTGATGTGACCATATAGTCAAAGTTAGTAAGCCTTTAATGCAAGTTCTTCGATTAGTAGATAATGAAGAAAAACCAGCAATAGGTTATTTATATGAGGCAATGGATAAAGCAAAAAAAGCCATCAAGACAAGGTTGAAAAATAGAGTATCTCAATATGGACCATATATTCGGGTAATTGATGCTAGATGGGATAAACAACTTCGTAGTCCATTACATGCAGCAGGTTGTTTTCTTAATCCTGGAATCCATTTTAAGCCTTCTTTTTCAAAACAAAAGGAGGTTACTTAAGCTTTGCTTAGCATAATTACTAGATTGGTCCCTGATTGTGACACTCAAGATCTAATTAATGGCCAACTTGAGGAGTATAAGAAAGCAACTGGTGATTTTGGCATGCTCCTAACTATTCATCAAAGAGAAAAGTTAAATCCATGTGATAACATTTTGTTTTTTTAAATATAATATTGTTTTGTATTTATAATATCTAATTTATTAAACTTTTGTCTTATCTAGTTGCATGGTGGGAGCAATTTGGCAATGATACTTAACAACTTCAAAAGTTTGCAATTCAAATTCTTAGTCAATGCTGTAGTGCAATTGGGTGTGAAAGAAATTGGAGTATATTTGAATTCATTCATTCTAAAAGGCGCAATAGGCTAGAGCAAAAGAGATTGAGTGATCTAGTATTTGTTTGTTATAATTTAAGGATTCGACAGAGGTAAAATATTGATATTATCATATTAATCATAATATTGAAAATGATTATTACTATTTTTATTAATAATGATATTACTTTTTTAAAATTAAATTTATCACTAATATATATGTTGTTTATATTCATGTTGTTTTTTGTAGGAATTTGAGCAAAACAATGGATGTTTTAGATCCCATTAGCCTCGATAACATTGACCTATTGAATGAATGGATTTGTGAAGAACCTAGCCTTCTTGATGGAGATGATATAAGTTGGGAAACTATAGAAGCACCTTTGTCTACTTTGACTTTAGAGAATGAAGAGACATGTTTTGATGAAGAGAATGAGCTTGGTGGAAATGATCAACTATTGGAATGTCTAGTTGATGACTTTCCCTACATACCACCACAAGATCAATATCCTTATTTCTATGTTAAAGATGGAGATAATATTTGATTTGTGTTTCTTTTGTGTTAAAACATTTTACTTTCATAATATTTTGGTATTTTGTTTAAATTGAATTACTTTAAGACTTTAAGTTAAAGTTCTATTTAATCTTGACTATTTAGGAATATTTTAAATTTAAAAAATTATGTTTGCTTAACATTGTGTTTGTACTTTGTAATATATAATTTATAATTAATTTATCTTGAATTTGAATTATGTTTGTTAAATTATATATATATATATATAAATGAACAGTATAACTTCAAAACGACATGTTGAAATGCTCCGAAATCAAAACATTCTATTCCAATTAAAAAAACAAAATATTTATTAAAACAGAATTGACAACTTTACTTATGCCCCGTTTGTTTGTTGGAAAGTAGTTTCCTTTTGGAAAGTAAATTCCAAGAAAGTGAATTCTAGAAAAGTGAATTATTTTATGATGTTTTGTAGTGTAATAGAAAATAAGTTGGAAAACACTTTCCAGTGTTTGGTTATGTTGTCGCACGTCGAAAAATCCCCGCGCGGCAATCAGCTGGCGATTTTTCTCTCATTGTTTGTATCGCTTGAATTGGTTCGTTAGGAGTCACCACCTAGTATTTAATTGAGGGTCACTAGGAAACCCTGGCGGACTGGTCTTGTCAGAAATTCACGGGTAAGGGACTGATTGTGGTTAGGGAAGGTATTAGCACCCCTAACACACCCTACCTGAGGTAAGATGCTCCGTGGACTTGATGTGTTAAAGAAGTTTTAAAAATTTTATCTTTTCATCAGATTTTAGAAATACAACTTCCGTACAAGTTTGTACTTCTATACCGTGATCCAATCAAAATATTAAATCCTTCTTTATTCTTGTAATTTTATCATAAAAATTCACAAACAAAATACACACACCACATTCAAGCTTCGTAAGCTTGATGTAATTTTTAAAATAAAATTTTTAGTCTAATTCTAAGGCTTTGATAAATCAGTTATTAATTCCTAGAATATATGTAAAAACATGTTCTTACATTTTCATAAAAAATTCAACATGACTTTATCTATCCTTAGATATTCGTGCATGTAAAATTGTGCACGTAAAATTAAACACTTACTTTCTTTTTTTCCTTTTTTATTTTTATAATTCAATAACATAAAAAAAAAAAAAAAAAACACCAACACACACACCACACTCTTTTTTTTATTATTTTTCACTATGCTCACCACACACCTCACTTTTACATATTACAAAATAACAAAAATTAAAAATTTATCCAAACAAAGCCTTAAAAATTTCCAAAATTACAGCAAAGACCCCCAAAAAATACAGAACCGCAGGGAAGCCTTCAGGGATCAGCCGGACTAGTGGCGGCGCGTGGATCCACGTGCCGTCGCCGGCGAAGACCAGCTAGTGGATCGGGGTCGTATCCTTCTCCTCTTTCCACTCGTACCGGCGGTGACCTGCAAACAAGAAAAAGGAAACGCAAGCAGTTCATTTTAATCCATTTATGTCCAGTTCTTAGATTTTTTTTTCTTTTCTTCTCCGTTTTGGATCTGCTTCTTTACAGATCTGTTCTTTTTGTTTCCCCAGGTGGCGGTCGTCTCTGAGGTCATGGCATCTTCTTCTCCTCCTCCGGTGCTCGATCTGACAGTTGCTCCGTGGCTGTTGAAGCTGTTGTTCGGGGAGCTCCTGCGATTTCATGGCTGTGGTGGCCAAGGGGAGCTGGCGGCTGAGGAAGGGAAGACCTGCTGGCTGAAGAAGGAAATAGTGAGTCTGAGGAGATGGGAACGGCTCTGATTCTGTGAGCTGGAGGATGGCAGATCGGTGAGGATGGAGAGAAAGGGTCTGTGGCTGGTTTCTGTAGGGAAAGAAAAGGAAACGAAATGGCCGCCTAGAGAGCAGAGATGGGCTATGGTCTTCACTCTTGCTGTCAACAGCAGTGCCTGGGCTTCTTGCTGCCGTCCATGAGTCTTATGAAGGGAAACAGAGAGAGTTGTGTCTCTGTTCGGTCGTGTTTTGCTCCTGCAACTGAGAGGGAAGAGGAGTTGTGGCTGTTGTTTGACTTGGAGAAGGAGCTGAAAATTTAAAACCCCAAAGCAGGGGTTTCACTAGATTTTCTTTGTCGAAGGAGGGAGACGGCCGTTTGGGTCTCAATAGGGAGAGAAGGGAAGATGGCAGAGTCCAAAATATGAGCGGCCGAGGGAGAAGGGAAGGTCAGGTGAGGGGCTGAAGGAAGAAGAAAAATCCAACCGAGGGAGCGGCTCCGGGAGCCAAAAAATGAAAACCAGCCGGGGGGGGGCGGCTGGTGTGAAGGAAAGAGTTTTTTTCAGGGTTAGGGTTAGGGTTTCTGTGTTTTTTGTTTTGGAAAGTGTCAAAATTACCCCTTTACAAAATGACCCCCCCTTTTATAAAATGAGTTAAAAGCTGCTATTTATAGATGAAATATTTTTTCGGGCTTTCAACTTGGTCCCTCAATTTTTATGTTTGGCCCCTAATTTCAATCAATTCACTTGATAAAAATTAAATTTGATCTCTTAAAATTTCAATCTTTTCAATTAAGTCCAAATTAGGCTCCCAAACTTAATTTTTCACCAATTAAGCCCCCAAATTAATTTGACTCATTTAAAGTATTATTAAGTCCTTGCACTTAATTAAATATTTCAATTGGACCTAAATTAATTCTTAAACATAATTAAAATTTAATTTGGCCCATGATTAAATCAAATTGGCCCATTAAAAATTTAATTATGTCATTGGACTTAATTTTTATGCAAATTCATCCAATAATCATTTAATTTGACCTTTAAATTTGCATTTTTCTATTCTAGGGCATAATAGGGTACAATTAGGCCTTGAAATTCCTCTGAAAATTGTAGCTTAATTTTTGCCTATTTTTGCAGTCTTTTTTTTTTTTATCAGCTTTCTCCACATTGCCAGCCTTTATTTTATTTTTTGATTTTTATTTTTTTATCAGCTTAATTTTTTGCCTATTTTTTATGTCATGGAAAATGAGTTGGAAAATAACTTATTAATGTTTTTTTTTCAAGTTTATTAAAATAATGAGGAACAAATCTTACAAATTAAAAAGTTGAATGATAATGAAATTGAAAAAAAAATATAATTTCATAAATTATCTCAAATAAAATAAATAATAATCAAAATAATAGAGACCAAATTTAAAAAAAATAAAAGATGAAGAAATTTAAATAATAATAATTAACATTTCATAAATTATTTCAAATAAAATAAGTAACAATCAAAGAAATGAGGATCAAATTTGATAAATAAAAAATTAAAAAAAAATAATAAGAAAAAAACAAATAAAAATTATAAAAATGAAGACCAAAGTTAATATAAAAATTAAATTTTAAGAAATAAAATTAAAAAATAAATATTCAAAACAAATATATATATATATATATAGTAATCATAAGCTTGAGGACCAAATTTGATATAATCAGCAAATAATATGACATTTTAAATTTTTTTATAATTTTTAAAAACTATTTTCCGCACAATTTTTTTAAAAAACACTTTTTTGAAAACTAAGATAATTTTTTTTAATTAAAAAATATTTTTTATTGACTAATTTTTTTAATAAAAAATAAATATAAAAAATTTTAAAAATTAAATTTTAAAAGATTACTTTTGAAAAGAAACATGAGCTTACCAGCAATTTATTCTCGGGTGTTTTAATTCTCCGCTGAGATCATGCCCCCACAGTTCCTTTAGTAGCGTAGTTGGCCAGCACCTACTCTGTCCTTGGACTTTCAATCCGAGGTTGATGTTTCGTTCAAGAAAAATTTAGGAATACAAATTTGATTGCCCTGTTGTAAAAAGGACGGGTAAAGTAAATAAAAAAATAAATATTTTTTTTATTAAATGTTTTTATTCAATTTGACTACGTGATCATATTTTATTATTTTTATTTCTATTCTACCTTTCCCAAATCCATTTTCTAAGTAATTTCATGTCAAAATCAAACATTTAAAGAATTCCTTTCAATCTCTTTATTTTGTCATGTCATTGACAATTAGATAAAGATAATTCTTATTTAATATAAGTAAAAGGGTTGTGGTGTAATTTTTTTTATTAAAATTAATTTTTTTAATATTTTTAAATTATTTTAATGTATTGATATTAATTTTTTTAAAATATTATTTTAATATATTTTTAAATTAAAAAATATTTTAAAAACCAACTTTATTCGATCAAATCTACCCTCCACCGTCAAATAAATCATCCTATGCATTGCTGCGTCAGATGTTTCTAAAATTCCTCCAGGGTAACTTATCCTGTAAGTCTAAGATGTGGTTGATGGCTAATATTAAATTCATAGGTAACTTTGTCAAACCATTCCATAGTTCATCATTTACAAAGTTATTAATCTATGCATAAGAAAACAGGCAAACTCAGGTGGGCCATTTTTTCCACACTCTTATTTAACAAATCAAAGGAAATTTCTATTTCCTCTTTATAAGAAGTCGAATGCTATCATGCCTTCTGTTCTTTATAAGAAGGTCAAATGTTGTTGGATGCAACTCTGTGTGCTGAGGTTGTGCATGGTCCTGAAGATTTTCAAGAAACCAGTGTTTTGTTTTAGGTTTGGTCGGTAAAGTGATTTTCATGCATCTGTATTATCTGGCGCCAGGATGAAAATATTTTAACAAGCTAGTGATTTTACACTATACTGATTAGCTTGGCATCGAATTTCTCCTTCAATCACTGGAGGATGGAGATAGAGTAAGAGACACAGTCCAAAATCTATATGTTGTTTATAGTGGTGTGGTGGATGGTGGCGATCATGGGGGCTTTTTCAGACCCACAAGCCAATCTGCTAAGTGCAGGTTGCAGTCAGTACAAGGTTGACGATGTTCCGGAATTCACAAATAACCTCAATGCTACACTGTTGGATCTTGGAGCACAGCTGAACAGCAGTAAATATTTTGCGACTGCAGAGCAAGCAAGGGGTACAGCACCAGTCTTCGCCATGGTTCAGTGCAGGAAATACTTGTCAACGGCAGATTGTGTCGCGTGCTTCGCTATTGCTGCTAAACAAATCCGCAACTGCTCTGCCGGCATCAATGGCGCTCGAGTTATCTATGATGGCTGCTTCCTCAGGTACTGACTCGATCGTGCTTTAATTTTTCACAAATTTTTGAGGTCGTGTTTATACTTTTGCAACTGAGAATTGTAGTTGACCAAGTTAGGAATGGATTTACGAACTTAATATTTAGACTTTGCCTTTCTAATAACGTACAGGCGCAAAACAAATACGAGAAATCAAGTATCAACTCAAACAAAAATTGACAATTCACCTACTAACAAGCATAAAATAGGTGGATATGTATCCCCGTAACAGAGATAATTAATTAATCAATTAGTCTTATGTTCTTTGCCTTCGTTGTCGTTGAGGTATGAGAGCACAAGTTTCTACGATCAAAGCACTCAGGATGGTCACTACGGGGCTTGCGGGAATCAAACTGCATCTCCTGCTTATCAAGCAAGTGTGGAAAGTCTGTTATCAGATCTTAAAATTGCCTCGCCGAAGATACCAGGTTTCTTTGCAACAAGTAAGAAGGAAGTGGTTGGTGCGAATTCAGTGGTTTATGGAGTGACACAATGTGTTGAAACCATCAGTAAGGCTGGTTGCCAAGATTGCTTAACAGTGGCTTATACTGACTTGCAGACATGTTTCCCTGATGCTGATGGCAGGTCCATCAATGTTGGGTGTTTCTTGAGGTATTCAGACACGCCTTTCTTTGCAGATAACCAACTAACGGATCTCAAGCCCTTCTTGAGAAATGGTAAGCTTTCTATTTCCAGACTTCTAGTGTTTTACTAGTTTCTAGCCTTTCCGCCCTTTGATCGTAGATGCCTGTCTTTGTATGGAAGGACTCTTTATGCCAGTTTTTTCAATTAGTTAACCTTCTAGGTTGAATTTAGACCACATTGGCGATGAATTTTTAATATAGGGATGGAATTCTTGATGCCTTGACATCCGATAATAATTTCCTAATTATAAAGCCACTGTGCAAGCTCAGATATCAGGTAGACTAGTACATGTAGGTTTTTTAGGTTCATTGTTTTGTGGACAAATCTAGAACATTTCTCAGGTTGCTGTCTTTTATAAGAATTCGAGGGCAAATCTTATTTCGAATGTTATAACTCCCTGTATTACAGACTATAGGAAGTTTAAGCCTCATATTTGATCCCATGTTCTGGCAGGGAGTTCAAGCAAAAAGAAAGTCCTTATTGCAGGGCTTGTTGGAGGCATAGGTCTTCTGTTACTTGCTACTGCAATACTGTTTCTGTGGTTTAAATTATATAGAAAACCAAAGGCAGTTCCTAGAGGTAAAGCACTGTGTAGAACTATGGTGAATAATTTTTCTTTAACTAGTTATCTGCTATATGTCGAAATGATTCCTCTTTTTAACCATGTTAGAGAATTCCACATTTTTGGGTCACTAGTGCTTACACATTATAAAGAAATTCTGCTTGATTTTTTCTGTAGAAGGTGACATTTTAGGGGCGACTGAATTACGAGGTCCAGTGAATTACAGCTTCAAGGATTTGAAATCAGCAACGAAAAATTTCAGTGAGGAATACAAACTTGGAGAAGGAGGTTTTGGTGAAGTGTACAAGGTGGAGTAGAGAGAAATTACAGATTTCAAGAAATAATAATAATAATAATAATAATAAAACAATCAGCATAACAGTCCTGTTCTACGGAAGTTAGACTGTTACGGATTCAAGATTTTACATCGTTTAATATAAAATGGCTGAGAAATTACTGGTTGTGAAGTGTGAAAAAAGAAAAGAAGAAAACTCTAGTCTTCTCCTCCTTTATTTGTCATGGAAAATTAATAAATTACGAGATCCACATATGATTTTCAGCTGAATCATTGACCTGTCATGGCTGATATTTAGTTATTGTGTCATTAAACAGGGTGTTTTAAAGAATGAGAGAGTAGTTGCTGTCAAGAAACTAGCTATAAACCAGTCTCACAGGGCAAAGGAGGAGTTTGAAAAGGAAGTTAAGATCATCAGTAATGTTCATCACAGGAATCTCATCCGACTTCTTGGATGCTGCAGCAATGGACCAGAACTACTTCTCGTGTACGAATACATGGCAAACAGCAGCCTTGATAACTTCTTATATGGTAATTTAAATTTTGTTTGTACAAGTTGCTCCTAGCAAAACAAGACAAAAACAAAAATGGCTGCCTGTAAATTTGACGAGATCACATGTTAGGAGTTAGGACTTAGAAGTTGCTTGCACCAAATAGCATATCTGATAAGAATTATCTTGAGAAAATTAGGGTTTTGTTTTACTCTGGAGAACAGGTGACAAAAAAGGCTCTCTCAGCTGGAAGCAACGATTTGATATAATTCTTGGGACAGCAAGGGGACTTTCCTATTTACACGAGGATTTCCATTTGTGCATCATTCATCGAGATATTAAAGCCAGCAATATTCTCTTGGATGATGATTTCCAACCCAAAATAGCAGACTTTGGGCTGGCCAGGCTCCTTCCGGAGTCTCAGAGTCACCTTACCACCAGATTTGCTGGTACACTGTAAGTTATGATAAGCAATATCAATTTCAATTTCTCTGTTCATTCTCCATGTTTTGATCCTTCTCAGAAACTGCCAATAGCATGATAAAATAACCTGATTCTCCGTTGCTTTCTTATTGCATCAGGGGATACACAGCACCTGAATATGCAATTTATGGACAATTATCCGAGAAAGTGGATATCTATAGCTATGGGGTTGTTGTCCTCGAAATCATGAGTGGTCAAAAATGCAGTCAAGCAAATCAAGATCCTGACTCGGACTTCCTCCTCAAACGGGTGAGTTTATAGCTAACCAATGCACCATTCATTTTGGTTCCTTTCCCATGGTTTTTGTCTCGTTTACGTGTGTTATCTCGTGGTTTGACAGGCATGGAGACTGTATGAGGCTGGCATGCATCTGGAGTTGGTGGATGGAAGCATGAGCCCAGATGAATATGAAACAGAGGAAATGAAGAAAATCATAGAGATTGCTTTGATGTGCACTCAGTCAACAGCTTCCTTAAGGCCTACAATGTCCGAAGTAGTTGTTTTCTTGAAAAGCAAGGGTTCTTTGGCGCAAAAACCACCACCAGTAAGCCCTCCCCTCATCGAGTCCTTCCAGAAAATCCGCGCAGACACCTCCACGTCCACCGGTTCCCCCATGTCTAATGCTACCGCCTCCGTCTCCCAAGTATCGGCACGCTGACTCGCCACGAAACAAAATCAACAGCACTACATTCCATTACATATACCGCAAATTTATATGCACTCCTTAATTCCCGCATACAATATGCAGTTCTGGTTAAAGCAGTAATTTCCCCGTAGACATTAAAATGATTTGTTGTTTACTGTTTCCTAACTTTTTTTCCCACTTTATAGCCTTCAAAGGGACGCAAATTATTATGAATATTTAAAAATATTAACTTATAAAGAGCGCTTATCAATTTATATAATCAATATAATTGATATTAATTTCAATGCTTGATGTTTATTCAATTTGGAATATAATCTAATAACAAATAATATCCTAAGAACATTCGTTACATTTTATCTTAATTTGTATATGCTTGATAACCATAGGACAAAAAGTGTTGATCAAGTAACATAATAGAATATCGAGGTTTTTAATATATACATTTCATTAAATTTATTCTGCACACACATTCAGCTTTAGACTTAAGTTTCCCATGGGAGTGTCACAACTTACACATTCGAATGTTTTTTAAAAAATATATTTATTTTAAAAATATTAAATTGATATTGTTTTAGTATCTTCAATAATTTGATGCAGTAATGTTAAAAATAAAAAATTTTAAAAAAAACCTATATTAATGTATTTCAAATAAATAATATTTTAAAAAATAATTTACATCATAGTTTTAAAATTTAGTCTGACGGGTCGACCCGGGACCTGGCTGTCCCGGAGTTGAAACCGAGACAGGTTGAAAAAAAAAAGGAAGAAAAAACCTGATGTGACCCGGCAATACCCAACTACAAACCCGTTGATTTTTGTTTTTTTATTTTTTTTCTTACCAAAACGATGTTGTTTTGATTTTTTTAAAATAAAATTTGACCCGATCGACTTAGTCAAAACCCAGTGACCCGATCAAAACTAGAAACCCGGGTCTTGGACTGGGCTGGTTACTGGGTCGGGTCTTAAAACTATAGTCTACATAATAACACCAAATACACACTTAAAAAGTTTATCCTACCCTAAGTTTATAAATGAAACATAAATATAAGTTTATGATATTTTATCAATTTAGAAAGATAAAGAGAATATTTAGAAATGTGTTTAAAAAATAATTAAATTTGTTTTTATTTAAAATCGTTATATATATGAATTATTTTGATATTCTATTAATAAAAATAAAAAATAATATTTTAATATATTTTTAAATAAAAAATATTTGAAAAAATAACTATTCCTAAGATACCAAACGCTTCCAAAACAAGTTTAAGAGGAAAGATTATGGTCTTTTTATGCAATAAATCCGAAACTTTTAACACAATATCTCAAAACAAGGAGAGAGATATTTTTGGCTGCTGAGATGGCCGAATCTTATTGGACAGAAAACCTCACCATACGTGGCCCTCTAGAGATCCCAATATAGCAGTAAACTGCTTTATGACCGGGGCGGTTTATCTTGTTTGTAAAAGTATAAAGTACGAAATGAATTACTGAGAGTGTATCCATGACAGCCCGTCTCTTATCACACCACGACAATCTAGTAATAGCAAGCCACGTATCCAGTATCAGTGCCCTTTCCACTGAAATTTCTAATTTCACTGGCTTCCAATTAAAATTTCTGTGACAGGCCTGTACGATTTTAATGCCAGTAAATTCTTACCAAATATTTTTGAACTGCCTCTTTGGGTAAAACCCTATCCCTGTCTCTCTCTTTCTGCATATATATATATATAAAAAACAAAATTTCTGTTTTATCTCTCTCTCTCTAAAAAAACCCCTCTCTCTCTAGGCATCTCCGATCTGTATCTCTAGTAACCGTTAGAAAGAGAGCCTCTTCAGGTACATCTCTTTCTATAAAATTTACATACCTGTGTGGTTGAATTTAAGGTTACGATTCTTGATTCTTGTTTGGTTGCTGAGAAAATTTGAGGAATAGAAAGAAATATATTTTTTCAATGGAGAAAATGGAATTGGAGTCATAAGTCTTGTGATTTACGTCGTTATTTTATTTCTGGTTTATCGTGAAAATCAAGCATAACTGTTGAACCGGGATCAGTATAGCATTGTCTATAAATCTGTAAATTTCCCAGCAACTGAAATAGGGTGTGATTATTGATCCCTATTTATTAGAGAGAAAATTAGGTCTTCTGTTGCTTTTTATGTAAATTTTATCGGCCTGTTAATGATTTGTTTTCTGATATTATTTTCTTGACTCGAATTGCAGGTTTTTTTATGGTAGAGAGGCAATAGGTTTTTTTCAATTGATCGCTGAAGTGTAGTAATTAGCTTAATATTCTGTCTCAGAATACAAACATGAAGAATTGCGAAAGAATTGCCAATTTTGCTTTAGCAGGTATTTTATATATATTTTCCTTTACTTTGACGAGCTTGACTTTGTGCTATTACTGTGCTGCTCCTTGTAGATTCCCCTTTTTAGTTAACCCCTCTCTTTCATATGCCCGTGTGCTTATCTTATTGTCCTGGGTATTTTTCACAACCTTTTTAGTTTGGATGTCGGAAAATACCTGTAGTATGGGAGATGTAAGGTTGAATCTCATGTGCAGCGAGGGGTTTAAAGGAGAATAGGGCTACTTTCTCTAGAGTAGCCCAGCCATTGGAGTAAGAAAAAGAGAAGGGGATTTTGAACATGATAGCTCTTTGTTTCATGAAACTGATGTGTGGGAGCACCATTTGTTTGTTCCATGGCTTGGGAACGTGACATGATTTTGATACCATTTGTGTGATTTTCAACGCAGGTTTAACATTGGCACCACTTTTTGTGAAGGTAGATCCAAACTTAAATGTGATCTTGACTGCATGCCTGGCAGTTTATGTCGGTTGCTATCGATCTGTCAAGCCTACCCCACCTTCAGTTAGTATAACAAGCATTACCATTTATTCTTTCCCCCTTTATTTTTCCTGTTCTGGTGATCTAGATTGTGCTTGACTGAAATTTGCTGTGTTTAATCTTGCAGGAGACCATGTCTAATGAACATGCAATGCGCTTTCCCTTTGTCGGAAGTGCTATGCTGTTATCATTATTCTTACTCTTCAAGTTTCTTTCAAAAGATTTGGTTAATGCTGTTCTGACCTGTTACTTTTTTGTGCTTGGAATCGTCGCACTTTCGTATGTTCTTTCCACATGAACTTAATGATTATATGCATAAAATAATTAAAAGTGTTATTTTCTTTTTAATGTTTTTATTATTCTCATTTTTTCCTGTTTGCATTTTTTCAGGGCAACACTATTACCAGCTATAAAACGTTATTTGCCTAAGCATTGGAATGATGATGTCATTTCTTGGAAGTTTCCATATTTCCGTTGTACGTGTTCTTATGAATCCTCTAGACATATTTCAAGTGCCCTTAAATGATTCTGAAAATTCAGCCGGTTTCCATCCTTAGTTTATAATCATGGTTATTGAATGCAATACTGCTAGGTTGCTTATTTGTGGATGCTTGGAATTTCAACGGCAAATAAATGCTTCCTGATTTGTTACTTAATTCGAGCTATTTGTTGTTGCGAGCTGTTTTTGTTATTTTTTTTTTAACATGCTGCTCTATTTTATATTTATTTACTGATTTTCAGTTCGAAGGGAAGGAAATGTTCTTGTATCTTTATGGATAAGTAAAACCACACAAATTAAATGGTCATCTTTCTGTTTCTGTAACATCTTTTCTGCTCATAATGGGTGACATAGTTTTGAATCCCTGTTCCCATTTCTTAAAAACTGGATTTTGACAAGTTAGATGCTTGTACGTGCATGGTTATCTGGCCGCAAATATAACACTATTGGTGTCCTGGAGCTGTACTTCCTATTCATACTTTACATATATAAACGACAAGTTCCTTTGGATATTCTTGGCTGGTTTTTACAGTTGTGCTTTGGACATTGTAAATACTTGGTTATCTGCATGTTCAAGCATTAATGACCTTATGTTTCTTGGATTTTTCTTTGATTCAGTGGATGTCTTGATTGTATCATGCAGACTGATGTTTTTCCTTATACCTTTCTTGCACAGCTTTGGATATTGAGTTCACAAGATCTCAAATTGTTGCGGCTATTCCTGGAACATTCTTTTGTGCTTGGTATGCTTCCCAAAAGCATTGGCTGGCTAACAATATTTTGGGCTTGGCTTTCTGTATCCAGGTCTGGCATCATTCAGTCAACAGATTACAAGCTAATTGCTTTGAGTTATTTATCTTCTGTAGAGTACCCTCTTGGAAATTTCATGCTTTTGCATTTTATCAACTCTCACTTTTTTCACATTAACCAAGCTGTACACTGAAAAATGTTATTAATTACAAGCTAGCATGCCTTATTTACTTTTGATGGTTTCAATTTTCAATTATATATATATATATATATATATATATATATATATATATTCTAGTCGCCTTCTTGTAGCTGCTTACATCTTTGGGTATGCCTTTTTTTTCAACATTTTCCCCTGGATACTCTATATAATCTGAGGCATTTCATCAAATGTCAGAATGCAAGCTGAGTTATCTAAATAGTGGGTGGATCTTT